>VFFE01007178.1:1642160-1779534 GCA_008921705.1 Burhinus oedicnemus | reverse complement strand
TGGAATACTGTGTCCAGCTCTGGAGCCCCCAAAATGAGAAGGACATGGACCTGTTGGGGCAAGTCCAGAGGAAGACCATGAAGCTGATCAGAGGGCTGGAGCACCTCTCCTATGAGCACAGGCTGAGAGAGTTGGCACTGTTCAGCCTGGAGAAGAGAAGGCTCCAGGGAGACCTTATAGCAGCCTTCCAGTACCTAAAGGAGACCTACAGGAAGGATGGGGAGGGACTCTTGATCAGGGAGTGGAGTGATAGGATGAGGGGGAACAGTTTTGAACTGAAAGAGGGTAGATTTAGATTAGATATTAGGACGAAATTCTTTACTGTGTGGGTGGTGAGACACTGGAACGGGTTGCCCAGAGAAGTTGTGGATGTCCCATCCCTGGAAGTGTTCAAGGCCAGGCTGGATGGGGCTTTGAGCAATCAGGTCTAGTGGAAGGTGTCCCTGTCCATGACAGGGGGGTTGGAGCTAGATGATTTTTAAGTCCCTTCAAACTCTTAACTATTTATGATTCTATGATTCTAACATCACCTGATTCACAAGCTGATGATGCAGGATACGCAGATTCCACCATTCATGTACATTCAGGCCATCAAACTGTGAATTCAGCAGTGTAAAGCAACTAAAGTTGTGATCAGATTTAAATCACTAGAAAAACTTGTGTATTTTCTTATTAGGAATTAACCAGAAAAGCAAGCCTAGGAATATGATCTATTTCTGCATTTTATTGGAGCATATATATTTTTGTTCTCCGTTTCTCCGTTTTACCTCCCCTTCCCCAGAAATGAACTCTTTTTTGCTCTAAGGTATTTGTGGCATATAGATCTCATCTTTCTCATACCATTGATTGTAATTTCTTTTGTTCTTGCACTGTATTTTACACAGTAGATTCTCCAATTTCCACATACTGTAGGTGAAACAGAGACAAAAGAGTGAATCCTAGCCACAGAGAAAGTTTTTCATTGAATGCAAAGGACCACAAAGCTGTGAGTGGTGTAATTGCATAAATAATTGAAAAAGCAAAGAAAATAGATGTGGAATGCAATTGCTGAACACATACTTGCTGTCACAGACAGTTAATATTTTTCTTCAAGGCAATGCAGTTAGTTTTATTCTACCCCCAAGCTGTTAAAAATGCACACACACCAGCCTATGATAGCAATAAAGGATGAAAGTACTTTCCTGCATTAGCAGTACTAGCTCCCAGCTGTCTCACCGTATCTTTCGTGAGTGTCTTTGTCAGTGCATCATTTTTATATTCTCTGACTTTCTAATCATTTAAATACGCTAAGCTAACAGGTAATGTTACTATTGGCAAATGTATGGGAAAAGCAGCTTCAGTACTTGGGGAAACATCTGCTCTCTGTCCTCTCTCTGCTGCTCTCCTAAAGATACAGGGCACGAGCCTGGTGCTCATCTCTGTACCACAGCAGAAGGGTCCTGCCCTCCTGTACACAGAGGCTGCATTTGTTGCTGTGTGCAGCTGTTTCTGCACTGTAATGACAAGTAACAAATTAAAACCTGCATGTAAAGCCCAGCACATGGAAACAGAAGTTTCTTTCTCAGACTGGGAGTCACCGTGGGGTTTTGGACACACAGGAGATATGGCTCTTTCCTCCTCTGCCTGGAGGAGCCCAGCTGTTAGAGCTGAGCATAGACACTGCATGGCCACACTGTACCAGAACACCTAAGAGGGGTCTCTTGCTACCCAGACTTGTCCATGCACAGACCTTCTTCAGCCAAGCTCAAGCAAATTTCTCTGTGGGCACTTGTATTTCAGTCTAGGATAGGCTTGTTCCACACAAGCAGTTAGAGCAGTCCTCATTTACTGGGACAGCATACAGAGACAGTTTAAAGCAAAGCAGTCCTCAGCACACATTTCACTGCACTGGTTTAAGATCATACTGTGAAGAAGGCTTGTCTGCCCAGGAGGGTCGCTGCCTGGTGAGGGAATTGCAGTTTCTTGGTTATCTCGCGTTAATTCCCCTGTGGGTGCTCATCTTGTTTGCTCCCTGTGGAGGAGACAGAACACATGGATGTGTTATCACCTCATCACTGCAATGAAATCTCACAGGGCAGAGAAACCTCCGCGGCACCCAGCTGGATGTGCTGCCATCATCAGCAAAGGACATCTCACAACCACTCTGCACATCACCTCCCACCTTGGACCCTTTGGATAACTAGTCCAGCTTTGGGAGAAACACAAAGAGCATGGGATCTACTAGACTGGTTCTCATGTGGAAAGTGAATCACCAAATAATAATAGGAATTTAGGAGAATTTGTTATGAAGGATGGTGCCTCTGATGTCTTCAGTCTCAGACTTCTGCCCAAACTTAGAGAAAAAACAAGGAGACTCCCAAATACATCTCCTTTCTCACACAGTTTATGTAGCACTGGTGTAGAGGCAAAAGAGATTTCTGTGGGGTATGTGTGGAAACCTGTTGTTAAATATGAGCATTACATTACACCCCTGCACATCATATGGATTGAGAAAGAAAATTCTGAGTAGCTCTATGACCTTTCATCACTCCAGAGCTGATTTCTCAGAAATCTCTGCACAGGCATTACCCGATGATCATTTCTCCTATAGCATAGGGCCTCCCTACTGCAGAAAGATCAAAAGCTGTGCTGTATCCAATTTACCATGTGGTAAATAGGATAGACATCTATTCTTTCCGTGTCAGAACACTTCCTGTAATGCATTTTTGGGGGGATTGCTCTTACTGAACGGGTCTTTGCATGACGAGCTTAGCTGTTATGAGACTTGGACTCTCTATCTAAGAACTAAGTTTTGTTCTCAGTCTGACTTCCCATGCCCCGCTCCCCTTTCCGCTGTTGCCTATAGTTAGTAAAGTGCATAGTGTTGTTCTGTTAAACAGCTCCTGCACACAGTCTGACTTTGTATTCTGCACATCCATAGGCATCGCCTGATGAGAGAGGGCATTGTACTGCCAAGAGCTGCTGGTTGGAAAAATACTTCTGATCATGTATAGTGCTATTGTTGTTCAATATCACTGCTTGATTGGCAAAACTGTATCCTAACTTCTGCTACAACATTCAAGGGCAACATGTATGTCAGTGAGGGAACCTGGCAATAAATGCCCAATGGCTTAAGAGCTGGTGAGTGGTGGAGTCCTGCATGAGACATGAAGTTCACCCCCTTCCAAGGAGAAGATACACAGGAAGATTTAGAACAATTCAGAGTTTTCCTTTTCTGTGAACATCACATCAAGTGCTGAGAAGGCACTTGCCTGGTGCAGTTCAATACTGACTAAGCCTGCAGAAGTAGGTCTTCTGCAAGAGATGAGGAAAAGACAGCATTTGACCACAGCAATGGGCTGGGGAAGGCATTGGGAGGTCAGAAGAGCAGCAGAGCACAAAGACAGAGAAGCTGTGAGGCATGATCTGAGCTTTGAATTATTGCAAAGTGGGGGTGATATCTTTAAAATTAATTGTGGTGAACAAGAGGGAACCTTTGGAAGAGTATTTAAGCTTAGTAAGGAATGATCACAGGTGGAGGGCTTGTACCAGTAAAAACAGAACTTACTGAAATTTCTTGTCCTTAAATTAACCAATTCATCTGATCTTCATTTGCCCTTCAAGAGTATCTGGTTCAATCCATAGTATAAACACGATCCCACACTGAGATCCCCATGTGCCAGAGTCATGAGATTAACCCAGCAGTGCAGCTTACACTGAAAATAAGTAAGTTCCTAGCCTTTGCAGTAAGAAGGAAAGCTTATAAACATGACTGAAAGTAACTGATACAAATAGCTGGAAACCATAGTAATGAAGCATATGAGCTACCCTTGTATTTCAGTGACAGCTCTTACTTCAGCCCACTGGGTGTGGCAGGAAAGATCATCCAGGGGTGTTGTAGGACAAAAAAATTTCAGAAGGGTCCCCAGGATAGAGGCTCATAGGACTGCGAGAGGTCTCCTGTATCATTCTTCCTGGGTATTACAGGCAACCACGGAAGAAAACTTCAGTGTGATGACACCAACCTTTCTTGGGTACCAGGAGTGACTGGCTATGAAGAGCCCAGCTGTGCCTTGTCAGTATCAGAGATGATAGACACAGACCAAATCCTTTGAAACAAAAGGAATTGTTATACATGTCGTATTGTGTTTAGAAAAGCCTTTCTACTTGTTCTCACTGGGCTGTAGAAGAAAACTCCCTCAGATGAGTTTCATCATTAAGCTGTCAGTGAATGTCTTTGGCTATTTTCACAGAGCCGTTATGTGCGGTGTCTACCTTCAGTGTCACTAGGATATGGTGGACAGACCCTCATGCTGCATTACTCTGCTGGGAATCCCCAGCTCTTAGATGGTCATCAGTGGAGCTGAAAGTGTTTTACTAGGCAGAGGTTACACCCACATAGCTGATGATAAAACTGAACTATAGAGAAGTGACTTTCCAAAGGCCACTTGGTCATGCAGGGTCAGAACTACTCAGTAGAGTCCAGATCTCTTGGGTCTTCTAGGTCTGGACGGTGCCTCTGCCCCACCTGTGCCACAGGAGTGGTTCTAGGCATTGCAAAGGCCACCTCTGAATCTTATGTTGCAGTGGGTTTCCCATCCTTAGCACAGATGACCTCAAGGCAAAATAGGCACTGAAAAGTGTGAATATAAGCATTTGAGTTAATAGAAGCATTTGGCTGTAGCTTAGTAGAAGGGGTCTACTGCCTGAAAAGCACAAGAGTGCTTCAGTTCGTTATCCTTATCCTATGCCTGTTCCTTTTTCTGTCTTGTTACTCATTTAAAACTGATTGTGTAACTATTTTGATAATAACCCCTCAAATCTGCTTTTTAGCAAAGGCAGCAAAGGCTAGACAAGATCGTATCTGTTAAAAAAAAAAAACCAGCTCAAATTATCCCTGGGTTGTTTTGCTAGCAAGAATGGAAGAAACGAGCCATGGAAAAGAAGGATGGATTGGAAAGGGAGTGTGCCAGAGAAGGATACCTCATTTTACTAACATCCACATAGCCATCTGAGTGCTGGCAAGACACTCAAATTGAATTCTTAAGGCTTGTGTAGTACATATGTCCGATAACTGTGGTAGGAGTAAGCAAGAGGCTGTTCTAACACTTGTGTGTCACCTATGAAGAAGCCACATCAACCCTCATCGTCAAAGCTAGTTAAGTTGGATACCTAAATGAATGGCCTGGCTATCCAAAACCATTTCCTTAGATGCCTAAATACAATTTAATTTCACCCACTTCCACTTGAACATATAACTCATCATACCATAATGGGATCTCTAGGTAAAAACTGAACTCCAAACCAAAAAGAAGGGCCTTATTCAATAGCAGCACAGTTCCTCACTTTTCCTTTTTTTTTAACGCAGCAATACAAATACCTTATTTACTTTGTGGTAGATTATGGACGTGCGACTGCTAGCTACACAGTGCAATGAAAATTAAAACTTCGCCTGATGGGCTTAGATGGAACTTGCAGGAAGCAACATAAATAAAATGCATTATTCATTTCTTCCTTGCTTATTTGCTGTTAAGGATATGAGAGTTTGCTGTTGAAGTGGCTTATGATTTCAGAGCACAATAAAAATGAAATCAGTGGCCAATATGCCCAACATTTAAAAACAATTCTTTATGCTATAGAACTTTATTTCCTATGGTGCCTTTCATACCAACTATGTCCCAACAGGTTATACATACTGAAAGAATACTACTACAGAGATAAATAATGAATAGGAAAGGAAGAGTGCAATTAAAGAGGTCCTGGCAAGGGGAAAAAACTAATATACTACAGACCAAATGTTTCTCTTACTTAGCTTAGTAAAAGGATATTGGTGCATAATGATTAACTTGGTGGGAACCTGTTGGAAGTGATAAAAACTCTGGCATACTCCTTTTTCAAAAGCAACAATCCACAGCAGTTTATCAGCTGCTGCACTGGAGGATATGCTGATGTATAAAGGGCATCAAATCAGGCCCATAAAAGCTAATATAAGTCTTTTGCTTCCACTGTGTATTGGATCAGGCCTGGGTGTACTTATTAAACAAACAATATACATCTGGGTTTTTTCATCTAGATCTCTACATCAAAAGAAAAAAATCCCAAAAGGCCTTTTTCAACAATGACAACAAATCACCAAGGTAAGAGAAAAACTCTTTTAACTCTGCAAACCTGATGCCTTTCTAGCACTTTTTACTCAGGGGTTATTTCATGAGATACTTGTGTCCTGGTTTGAGGTAAAACAGAACCAGTTTTCTGTTCAGTAATTTTACTTTTCAGTTAAGTCTCTTCTAACTAACTGAACTCTTGGAAATTAACAGCATATTTTTCAGACATTGTCTGCTTCCAGAGTGATAAGACCTGATTGTTTATAGTTGATGCCAAGGAATGGGATGCAGAGAGGCTCTTGCTTATCCTTACTGCTATAACACCCAAGGGCAGCCAACTTTGTTATTTGCCCCGTTGGAGGGTTGGAAGAGGAACAGCATAGAGGGGTCACACCTGTGGGGAGGAGCGGACAGGACAGGTGACCCAAAACTGACCAACAGGGTATTCCATCCCATCTGCCTCATGCTCAGTATAAAAGTTGAGGGACCAAAGGGGTCAGCCTCTTTCCTCAATGCCTGGTGTCTGAGGAGGACTCTGTTTGTTCATCTGCCTTTGATCCCTACCTGTGCATTCCTGAATCCAGATCTGGAATCCAGTTTCTGTCTATTGCTGAGTCCAGTCTAGGACTTTCCCAGTGCCTGCTGGTGACGTGATCGTCATCCTGGGAGCTCAATACTGGTTTTGTATATATTGTATATATTTCATTATTTTCTTATTAATATTATTATCTTTTATTTTTAATATTAATATTTCATTAAAGTAGTTTAGTTTCTTTTAAACTCATGAGTCTCTCTCTCTTCCTCCTCTCCCTGAAGGGAGAGGTGGGGGAGAGCATCTGTCATTCATTTCAGTGGTCAGTCTGGCCTAAACCACAACAACTTTGAAGAAAATGTGTTTTCAAACTGTAAAATAAACTCAGTGGGGGAAAAAAGGAAACTATTGGGTTTTTCTGAAATGCAAAATGCAGTAACCGAGGTAACTGACTAATTGCAATTGGTTTTTTTCCTAGAAGTTCAAGTCCTCCACATACAATATGAAAAAAACAATCTGTTATGGTGGAAACCAGCAAACAAAATACTTGCACAGAGAGAGATCAGAGCAGAATGCAGAATAAAAACAAGTAATAAAAATACTATCCTTACACTAAAATATTTCAGCTTCAAAATCTACTTTACAAAGGCATGGGATAGATTCTCTTTTCTATCTGACAGAACAGGTATGTTTACAGATCCTTAAAAGAAAATTACAATAATATAGCCTCATTTCTTTTAAAATGTGTTATGCTGGTTTCACAGATAATCAATATTGGTTTTCAAACATTTATGAATGTATTAGATTTAAATAGAAAATGTTTAAGGAAAAGGCATTTTTGATAAAAAAAGAGACTAGCTATCTTACAGGATTGGACCAAGCACTTCAAGAAAATGATGGCTGAGAGAATGATTTCTGTCTATGATTATATTCTGATGTTAAAATGAGGGCAAGAAAAAAGTTATTTAAAATAAAGGGCAGTGCTGACAAAAAATGGTTGCAAACAGGGTCAGAGTAAATTTAATCTGAAAATCACTTTAGTAATCAGCAAAGGATTAAATGTCTGAGCAAGTCCTCCAAAAGGACTAATCATGGGGCAAGAATAAAGTAGTTTCCAGATGCAGCTGGACTGGGTCTAGATGAGATGGTGTCCCATGGGAAGCCAGACCCACTGGCCAGGAAAGCCCCTTCCAGCCGTTGTCCCACCTTCCTAAAATACTGCTGAACTAACCAGCTCACTTGGGTCTATTCAAAACCTTCCCAACTTCAAGAAAATCTTCTTTCCATTCCTTTCTCAACCATCTTTCACAAAATCTTTTCTTCCTTCAGTTTCCCAAATTTCCTTCTGCTGTCCCAGATTTTGCTCCTTTCTGTGTTGAAGGTCAGTATCTCAACCACTTCCTCAACTGTTTTTTATCACTACACAGCAAACGTCCCCTTGGTACGCATTGTGCAGCCAAAGTCTGTAGTGCCTCTCTCACCCCAGGCCTGCTAGAAAGTCTCCCCTGAGACATGGCATAAGTAGAAGTATGAAGTCAAAGATCTCCAGATTTTGGCAGCGGCTGCTGAGAACGTGCTGAAAATATGAAAGGATTTTCATTCTCCAGAGGGAAGACAACTTTGCGATAGTCTTGGGAAAAAAAAAGTAACACTCGAAATGTTGTTACCAACAAGGAAGACAAGCTTTGTTAGTCTATTTTATTCTAACACTGCAGTAGCCATAAAAGTTCTTGAGCAGTTATTTTGGATCATCTGGATTTAACTCGTTAACTGGGTTTACAGCCACCCATCCCCCAAAAAGAGACTGTGACTTCAGAGAAACATTAACTAGAGAAGACAACTCTCACTCTTCATTTGTACTTTCCCAAAGGCTCTGCCAGGCAGGTCTCTAAAAACACAGAGGTCTCCCCTCCCAGCAAAACGTATTTCTAAAAGACGCTACTCTAAATAATTTTTATATTATTTTCTCAAGCTGTAACTGAGCAGATACTTGGAAGGAGAACCATTCCAAAGGATGTAATAGTCAAGACTCTCGAACATAAGCTTCTTCCCAGTAATCTACATCTGGTTCCTGCAGTCTCTTTTCTACATCTATTTATAAACTTGTACCATGTAGATACCATGATGGGTCTTAAAGTGTATCACCATGTAGAGCACGTACAGTAACCTTGTTCCTTGATATTAATTCTAGTAGTCTTTAGCCTAACATAGAAAGGCATAATCAGGTCCAGCGTCTAAGTAGAGCTGGACAAATTCAATGTGGAGAAACCTCCACCTTTTCAACAATGAGAGTAATTAGTTATCAGAACAACACACCAAAGACCATAGTGGATTTTGCAGTCTTTCACTGAAGGTTGGATATCTTTCTAGAAACTATGCTACTCTGGGCAAACAAACACTCCACAGAACAGCTCTAGAGACCTTTCTGAATACGTGCATTAGCAACTGTATGGCCCGTATCTCTTGTCTGTATTGTAAAGGATGTCAGATAAAATGTTCTTCTGGCTCTCTGCATTTATTAAATAAAAACAAACAAACAAACAAACCCAAACTTATTAAGCCGTTTCTTGAGTAGTATTCCTACTGCAAAAATTCATCTTTTCACTGTAAATGTAGCTCATCAACTTTTAGAGCAGGGGCTCCCAAATTTAGCTGCCTAGATACCACAGAAAGGGAATTCCAGGATTACAGTGCACTGTGCTACCTGTAGAGTCAGTAACTGCAACAGCTTTTAGCTCACGCATCCAGCACTGTCATCTCTCCTGAAGCAGGAGTAGCAGCTCTTGCCTATGGGTAGAATAACAAAAAGACATCAATACTCCAGGAACTAAATCTCCATATCCTCAGTGGAAGAGTTAATAAGCAGATCTTTCTACCCTAAGCAGACTAACTTGCATGCATGTGAGGATCTCTGTATTAGATTTTGCATATGTTTAGAGAGGGAAGAGCTGGAAGTTTGAAAGCAAAAACCTTCCTTACAAAAGCAGTTACCCCAAAAAAACCCAAAAAAACCCAAACACCATTAATAACAAGATGTTGTGACTGACTCTGAAATGAAGCCCTGTGTTGTGAGCTGTGCACAATCGCGTTACAGCCCGAGAAGCACCAGCTCCTATGCTGGTTTGTTCACTCATGTCCCCAGTGGTCCAGTTAGAGATTTACAACAAGGATCCTTGAAGAAAGTCCAGCTTGTAACAATAAATTCCCACTGAAATCTAGATTAATAAATGTAGTTTGGAATATTAAGCTTACTATGCAGTACTATCTCAAGCATCAGCATATAGATGAATAAAGCATTTACATTTAGTAAAACCCTTTACTTTAAAGACAATAAACTTTTGTAGGTGAAAGAAGCAAATTGAGCAGAATGACTGCAATCACTGGCTTTGTGAGACATCTAGTGGAAAAAAAGGCTATTGTAATGGATATTCAGTCACTCAGACACACTAATACAAGGAGACAGATAATCCTCCAAACACAACAACATTAAGCAAAATTGTTGTGAGAAACACAAGGGTACGTGCACCTAAGTGCCTGGGAGAAAAGTTATCTTCTACTTTGAGTGTGTTTCCCAGAGCACAAACTCTGCTCTTCCATTGCAGCCTGGCAGCACAGGTGCAGCAGAAGAGGCATTCCCTCTGCTAACTGTGATTTTGCGCATTGTTATGTGGTAAAAACAGTGGTGAAGGTAGAGCACCCCAGATGTCAGCATGGGCTGACAACTTCAGCATCTTACTGGGGTCTTGTACAGCGCATACTCTGCTTTTGCTCTTTGTTCCCATTGCGACTTCTCCAGACCATAAGGATGTAAGTAAGCTATGGTGGATCACAATATAGGTTCACCCGGTTCAGCATTCTTCTCCGGAAACAGCCCCTGAAGCCTTCCCAGAGTACTTTCCCAGCTTCCAGCAGTTTCTGGCACAGAAACTTCTCTGCCAGAAGTATTACCTTTGTGTCAAGCAGCATATTCTTCCATTCAATTAATTAATTATATTATTTAATCCATGCTAACTGTTGGTATTCACAAACCTATGCCAATGTTTTCCACACTTCAGTGCCTGTGATGAAAAAGTGATGATGAAGTCCTTTTGACTTCAAGTCTGGCACTACCTTGTTTCATTCAACGTCTCCCAGTTCTCGTATTATTATGAAAAAGAGTAGGCCCACTTTCTATGTACCTTCTCTGTATTGCTCACAGTTTTATAGCCATCTCTTCTGTTCTCCCCTCTAATGTATCTTTTTTGCAGGCAGCTTGCTGTTTAGTTGATCCTTGTACAGATGCTGTTGCAAATCTTTGCTCATCTTTGCCACCCTTTGAAATACCTTTCTTTTTAGTTCTGCTATGTCCTCTCAGCAACAAGAGTTCTGAACAGGAAACAGTGGTCAGGATACACTCACACACTGAGTTTCTGTAGTAGCATAATGGTATTTCCTTTTTTCTTACTTTTTCTTTCCTAGTAACTCTTACTATTCTATGCTTAACTGCCTCTGCAAAGTGAGCTGACATTTTCACAGAAATATGTTATGAATCTCCTCCCTGGGAGGTAATAACTAGTGCTGAACCCATCACTGTGCCTGTTTTTTTCTCCATATGCATCATTTCATGTTTGGCAGCACTGGATTCCACTAGGTATTGTATCCTTCAGCCTACCAACAGCATGAGATCTTTCTGCAAGGCAAGTAATCCTTCATAGCTCTTTCTTGGGTTTACTGCCCAGAGTAATTTATTATCACATGCAAAATTTGTCATTCCCTTCTCACTCCCTTTTTCTATACCATTTATGAATATATCAGATAGTACAGGTCCTAGAACAGATGCCTAGAGGACTGAAAAAAATTACTTTTATTCCTACTCTTTATTTCTACCTTTAACCGGTTATTAATCCAAGATGGACCTTTAATCTCATTCTGTCATAGATTAGGGGTGTTTTTGACACTTTGAGAAATTTTGTCAAAAGTCTTCTGGAGATGATCACATCCTCATGTAACCAAGAGCTTCTTCAAAGGGTTCAAACACATTCCTGAAGTGCTATTTTCTTCCTGTAAAGTCACACCCATTCTTCTCCACTATGGCATATAAATCCATGTCTCTACCAGATCTAATTTTTTAACTGAGCATCTACCACCTTTCCCAATAAGACCTATTAAGACTCTCGCTGCTTGGCTCCTGTGCTGTACTGCTAACATGCTTCCCAAATGCCAGATGCACACATCCTATGAAGTGTTGTTAATTACCCACTTCCCAAGTACGTGCAAGTGAAAGCTTCATGTCCATTATGCTAGAATGAGTTTGGCATGAACATGAGAGACATAATGAAGATTAAAAAGTCCTGCCTTTATAGCATCATTCTTGTGAAGAAGAAATAACATGAAGGCCATTTTGCTGTGGTGCCATGGAGCCCAGACTGGGCTCTTCTGCACTCTCTGTTCTGTCATGCTCTTTTGTATCATTCCTCATCCCCAGTGGTTGCCCCAGGAAAGAGCAAACCCACCTTTGAGGGGACATAATAATTCATGAATTAAAGGGCCAATAACAACCACCTTCTACAGCTCTGAGACTAAGCGACATTAAAGGTTGGTATTCCTGTCTGAATGCAGATTTTGTATCTCTGGTCCTTTTAAGGCCCCCATCCCTTGTCTCTTAGAAATAACATTAAATCAATGACCACTGGGAATAATGTCAGCTCAGGACAGGAGCCTTTCCCCTTGTTTCAGTGAGCTCATAAAACATACATCAGGTAAATGAGAGCAAGGTAAAACGAGGGAGACCTGTTTCCGTTCTTGACCTTGTACAACTCTCCTTTCAGTCTTGTATATCACAGTTCTCCTCCCCCAGTTCTCCCGCCCCTAAATTTCTCTTCAAACACAGCTCTTTTAGAACTGGCTCAAACTTCACTTCTCCAAATTTCTCAAGTTCCCCAGGGTAACATATGTGTTGGGATGCTCACCTGTCTTCATGAAACAGTTAATAATCGGGGACAGAACCCTTAATTCTGTGTATGTTGTTAAGTCCAGTAAATGCAGGCAAGTAATTTATTTCTTTCTTACTTGAACAATATGTCCTGCAATTCCTTCCTCCCCTTCTTAAAAATACAGTTCATGAAACAGGAAAGTTTACCTCATTTTTAATTACCACTGCACTACTGAGGTTCACGAATAAACACTGATGTGTTAAGATTAAGCAAGAGCACAGCCTGAAAGATCAGCTTTGTATCACGCTTTGAAGGTTAACAACATCTGGCTTTGATGGACTGCTAGAGAAATTCTGGGACAGTTAACAGAGGCTGCCCTGCCTCCAGTTGCAAAAAATATTCATTTACAGACAGACAGCAGGAAAATAAAGCATGTTACATCTGCCTTCTTGCCATAGGTCACAAAAAACAAAAATATTGGCTGAGAAATATATTTAAGTAGTATTTAAGTAGTTAACAGAGCGCTGCTTGTAATAAGAAGAGACATAAGAGGGGTTTTTAATGCTAGAAGTTAGCTACACTACTTCTAGCGAAGGGGAATTCAGAACATGCCCTCACACATCAAATCTCTGCTATGTTGTTTATGACCAGCAATTTGAGATCAGGATTGAATTTGCAGAGGTATGTGAATTGTAAACAGTTTGCAGAAATGGCAACCAAGATTCCAGCATGCTTACTGTAGGCCTGGAGAGGTTTGTGAGGCATTATTGTTCTTTAAACTTAATTACCAGGTACAGTTAAATCCTAGGCCAGATTTTATCTTATACCATGTATGGAAGGCTGAATTTGATCTTTTGAAGGCATGTCAGTCAGTTGCTGGGAATATCACATGCATGGTCAGCATCAGATATGCCCACTTGTGCTATTTCAACACTGCTAAAGGAATCTGTCTAATATTTTATGTTGAACCTTGAGATGAATTCAAATAACTATGACAAGATCCTTGCACAGACCCCTGTGCAGAGGACATTTCTCACTAATAAAGCTTCAGCAAGAACGGAAAATAAGAGCTCTCTTATAATGCTTTGGAAGAAACTGAAATGGTTTTATGTACTACTATGATATCAAGACTTGTAAACTCACAAAGTATATGATTTGGAGAGGCAACAAGATCCATCTGTACAATACAATCACTAATCACAGCAAGCGCAGGAATTCAGACTTGCAGTTCATTGGAAGATCCCTAAGGAAAGCAGGCCTGTTGCCAGTGGTTGCAAGCGAGAGGTTCCACGTATCAGAAAAGGCTGAAAACCCTCACGGTAACGTATTACCAGACAAAGCAGCCCAGGAGCAAAAATTCAGATCAAGGTCAACATTTGCAGTGTTCAGTATCCCAAGTTTTGGCTCAACAGAAACTTGCAGCAATTTCTAAAGATATGAGCTGCCCAAGAAATTCAAATCAGCACTCAGAATTTGGGTTGCGCTGGGTACAGCTTTGGCCGGAGACACTTTCAGCACTTCCCCTCTCTGTAAAAACCTACACGAGTGTGCTACGGCAGGAATACACAGTCAATAAATGGGGATTTGTAAGTTTAAAATAGCGTCAGCTGAAACGGTAGGCTGGCATCATGTAAACATTTTTGCGCTTTAAATCCTGTTGTCAGGCATTTGGCTGCTAACACAGCCAACATTTTTTCAAGCCACTTATATAACACCCGGACCGGACTTAAAGAAAGGGAAAACGAGTCCGACAACGGAAAATCGTCAGGCCAAAGAAGCAAAAAAAAAGAGATGCGTAGGCAGCTGTGCACCCGCGCAGGTTTGTAACATCGGGTGACCCAGACCGCGGCAGGGCCCGCAGCGCTGGAGTAACTCCGGGGGCGGGGGGCGGGCGGGGGGCCTGCCCGGTCGCACGCCCTGTTTGCGGGGAGCTGCGAGCCCCGGCCGCCGGGGGTCGGGCGGTGCGGTGGCCGCCAGAGGGTGCCGCTGGCCCGCGGGCCCCTCCTGGGCTAGCAGCGTCCTTCCGTGGCCCCGTCTCATCTCAGCATTCCCGCCCCAAATCCCTTTCCTGAGCGCTTTTACTTCACAGAGAGGATCTGTTTGTGCTGGTTTCGAGTGCCAGAGACGATCCCTCGAAATACAAAAGGCTACATGAGGTGGCAGAAGGCATGTAAAAAAGGCAATATGAGAAAAGTAGAAAGGTAGTCCCTGAAACGGAACGGTCAAAAAGACCAACCAGTCCGAGGGCACATCCAGAACGGTCGTGGAGGGGTGAACGAGCACACCACCAGTTTAACCTAGACTGCGGTTTTCTCCGCTCTTACTAGAAATAGAGACAAAACTAGGAGAAAATCTGAGCGGGAGTATTATTACAGAATTCCTGCACATGTTAAGTTTTAGGATGCCTGTTTTTAGCTACTTGTAAAAATTTTACCCTTTGTTCTCATTTTTCTTACATTCATTAGGAGAGATTTTTCTTACTTTCATTAGGAGAGATTTTTCCTAAGAATCTGATGAATTGCTGCTGACTATTCGATGGGAGCACTTTCCTGATATTTTATATGAGGCTGAATAATTTCAAGATGGTTTGGGGTTTGACTTCCCATAGTTGAGATTCTCATATTACCGACACAGACTTTATTTTCATTATAACTTGTTTGAAATGAATGGAATTTTTCCAAATTAAAATGGGTTTGTTCAGAAAGAAAATCAGGTCTTTAGACCAGAAAAATAGAGTTAAAAGTTTTGAGCAGGATTTTTTGTATTCTGTTCTGTTGTTCTGCTTATGGAGCGGTCTGTCTGGGTCATAGAATTATGTCCTCTATGGTCCAATGTTTTTTAAATGTTATGTTAGTATATAACCCTTGCAATTCTCAGGAAAAGCTACTGAAGATCAGAGCTGAGTAATGCAATGATGTCTTCAGAAGTTTTTAAGCGGTTTTCCCCACAAGTGAACTTAAAAATTAGTTATCAAAGGTGTTAATTGGCCTATTTACTTCAACAGGTTCAGTCTGAAATCTGCTGTCAACACTTGACTTCATGAACTAATTTCAGTGCTGCTGCACTTACCTCACACTGCCTGCAGTGCCAGAAGCACTACCTGCCAAAACGTCTCCAGCTTCACCTCTCTATCTTTAATGTTCTAGTTACTACTTCTAGTACAAAAATACCTGGGCTTACTACTACAATCAGACCAGTCTGGTGAAACATTGTGGAGAACCCACCTTAGATATAGCATTTCCAACAGGGATAGAGCTGAGCAAAATATGAAGGCTTATGCTTAATTTGAAAGCCTGCATGTAATCTCACAGTAGTTTATCATACAATTAGGTGCTTCCTAAACCTCTTTCTAATTTAAGAGCTCTGGACTTCTTACCTTTTTACAGAGATTGAGGTTGTAATAGAGACTGAAAAGAGTGTAAAAGCATAGTCCTAAATATATCAGGCATGTCAATAATGCAGTATGTAATTCCTTCAGTTAATACTGGCTTTCACAAGTATTTGTGGTACCCATGCAGCTGAATTTGCTTTAAACAGAGAACAGAAGAAACACCGGATACAGCCTTTGCATGCATTGTCTTTCTCGGCCACGCTGCCCACTCCAGTCAGTCTCAATCTTTTCAAATGCCAATTAACAGGTGTGAGAAATGCTACTTCTTACCCAGAGACTGATGTCTGCATAACAGCGATACTATCGTGGCAATCCAGTCTGCAGCATAAATATCATGGTGTTTGAGCCCTTGGGGCCTGTGGAGTTTACAACTATGCTGTCAAGATCTCTTCGTTGGGATAGTCCTTGAAGTACTGCCAAGACGTAGGGGACTCCGGTGCTTTTATGTGCTCCCAAACACAGCTCTGGCTCCAGGAGTCAACACTCTTGTCAGGCTGAGTGATGGTGTGAATCTCAACCCGCGAGCTGAGATTCCAGCAGGGAGTGTGACAGTGCATGCTTGCATGATGATGCCAGGGAAGCAGGTGACACTGGCAGATAGCTGCAAGGAATAGTAACTGGGTGGCTTCTTGTTACATATCCTCAGAACTTCACAGGATGGAATTAGAGAGAGAGGAACAGTTATAAAATGAGGTTACAAAATCCGGATGTCCTGATCAATTCAAGATAGTTGTAAGGTACCTAACACTGCATGCACAGGCAAGAACAGCATTCAGCACTGGGTCAGGATCTGTTTGCATCATATTTTGACTAATCCAAGGATTAATCACATTGCAAGTCAATGAGCTGTTACGCTCTTCCAGGCTCTCTAGAGACTGCCTGGAGAGAAAAGAAGGGGTTGGTATGTCAAAATGGTGACATGAAGAGGCACAGAGCAAGTATGTTTTCCTTGTAATAAAAAACTACACGGGACCAAACTATTTCAACACAGCTTGGAAAGAAAAACAAGAGTTAAAGGGGCAGAGTTTATCTCGGCCACATCCAAAAAAATCAGGAGAGTTGCATCAGTTCTGAGGTTGGGTCTCTCCGTATAGGGTAAATGGAGAGGAAGAACAGCAGGTTGGAGTTTGAGTCACTTCACTTCTGGTAGTTCTCAGGAATCCCCAAAGCTTTCAAAATTGATGCAACTCTTGCAATACATGGCATCAGTAACAGGTTTCTGTGCATTACCTGCATTTCTGCTGCTGTAAGCCATGAATACTGAGATAAAAGCACGCATGCGTTTCAGCTGGGCCAGAAGTTAATGGCAAGTCTAAACAGAGCATTTAAATGGCAGTCTTATTCTGCTGACAGCTGGAGCTGATTTTGTAGTTGTCCTCAAACTCTACTACCTACCATAAATAAATGAGCTAAATATTTTAGCTTAACCATGGAAGTTCTGCTGAATGTCAAGTGGTTCTGTCACTGTCTTGGTTTTTAGACTGTTTATCCAAGGGTAGCATTTAACCCTATGCTGATCTTTGCAGATGCCTGTGGTGACACCAACAACCAGCTGTGCAGTCCTAGAACGGTGAGTGAGGCTGCTAGACCACTCACTGCTTCTGAAAAGCTTTTCTCTTGTGGTTCACTGCTAACACAAGGCACAGCATCCAGATGAGGCAAAAATGAACAGCAGAAACCATATCTGAGAAATATCATTCACGGGCATATTGTTCCTTTCCCTGTGCTGACCTTCAGGAACAAATGAATTTAGATAAGTGTTCGTCTGAAACAGTTTTAGCAGTAAACAAGGCTGTTAAGTGTCACCCATCTCTTTTAAGACTCTGAAATAAATCCATGGTCAGGGTCGGTTCTGCAATTTACTTGGTAGCCTTAACCTCTGATAGAGAAAGACTGTGATAATGAAACAGTTTTGACAAGATTGTCCAGACTTTTCTTCAATGTTCAATACTGGAAGGTGCTGAGCATCATTCTGTTCACAGAAAGCAGCAAAAATTCACATAAATTACAGGTTCAGAGCCAACATGCTATGTTCTCTGATAAGATTCATTTTGAGCTGCATTCTGCAAGGTATTGTCTATTTACTGGAAACCTATAGTTAAAATACAGAGTTGATGGTATTCAGTAGCCTGCTAGAGATTCATGGCCGCTTGTAACATTGAGCTCCTACGAAAAGCACTGTAAGTGCTGATGTCTTGATAAAAATGGAATAAAACAAAGCTGAATTCACCTGTCAAAGTAGCTCCTCCATAAAGCATCACGGAAAATTATTCAGTTAAGTGAACTGAAATTGGTGTTGTGCTACTCAAGGATAATGAAAATTATACCAGGGTTGTGTACAGACATCTTTAAGTTCCATTTAAAACTTTAAAAGGACCAGTTTGTGTCTTATCACACAGTTCCTAGTGAAACACTCACATACTGTCAGACCCAAGACAGAGAAAAACATGGTTAGAGGTTCCCTGCAGAGGAAAAGCAGGTTGATACTACAACATCCTGTGTTTGTAACATTTCAGTTGATGTTCATAGCAAACACATGTAGGCTGATTGCTAAACATCTGCTTTTCCCAGTGACCATCACTCAACGGGTTACATTTATAGGATTCAAATTGAAAGAGTGGCCCCAGCACTCTCAGAGACAGAAGGATGAGTTTACAAGTTGACAGGTTTAGCTAAACCCAGATCTTCTGTGAAGTCACGTGAACAGATTTGGTCTCACAAAAATCGCTGGCCATGTGGTCCTGGAGTTACAGCAGTGATGTAAAATTATACCAGGGTTGTGTACAGACACCTTTAAGTTCCATTTAAAACTTTAAAAGGACCAGTTTGTGTCTTATCACACAGTTCCTAGTGAAACACTAGTGCTGCACCAAGGAGCTGCAGCACTACCAGGCAGCACTGCCTCTTCCTGCTGTCAGTTGCTCCTGGGCTACCTCTGTGCCTGACCAACACAGCTCTGGAGCTGGGGTAGATCCCAGCCACCAGCTTTGCTTTTACATCTGCAGTCAATAGAACATTGCACTGTGCTGAAATACACAGAGCAAAGCTCCTTCCTTCAGGAAAGATGTATTTAATTTATTCCCTTCCATCTTTAAATAATTTTGTATGGAAAAAATTTTTGGGTTTGGTTTTCTTATAGATGGTTGCACAGCAATCTGTGCTGGCCCTGAAATTCCTTTTATTTCCTCTTCAGGGTATATGTGTTTATTAGCACATTAAAAGCATTTCCTTAGGTTTCTTCATCACTACCAGCTTGTATTCTGCTGTGGTGTGCTGCGTGAAGCATACTGAATACATTTTTAGAGAGAAGGCAAAACCAGCAGCCCGTTTCCTAGCACAATATCACTCACATTTGAGCAGTTTACGGATGCAGGTGGCTGTGACCAGCAATCTGTTCTAATCCGATGCCTGTGTGGATCATAATCTTGGGCAGACAACTGCTCCTGACACTGCTCACTGTATGGTGTGGTGACTGCATCCTGATGGCAGTGGGTAAATGATACTGCCACCCACAACCACCTGTTCTGCCCATGTGGCAGCCTGCTACCGAGACAGTCCGTAGAGACATGGCAGCCACCTCCAAACACAGGACAATGTGTCCTCTGGAACTGGGGCACGTCTGTCTGTTGTTATGCAGTCAGACATGCCAGTCTGGGTCTCATTTCAGACGTCCAGTCTATAATGCAATGCAGACCATTAAAAACGTGTCCACCACAAGCTCAGAAATACAGATGAACAAATTCTCTGCAGCAATGCCTGCAAGGCTGAAGAAGCCGTGACTAACCTCCAGTCAGGGTCCTACTTAGGACTTGTACATCCTGTCTTTCTTCTCAAACTGTCCTAGGACTTGAGAGGCTGGTTTATAAAACATTGTTTAGAATTGCTATGCTTCTGCCTGCCAGGGCGGAGTAAAGCTGTGGTGGGGAGACACAACCGAGCAAGGTGGAGCTGTGCAACAGGCACATAGCTCCCTGCCTTAAGATCCTTCAGATATTCCTTCTGCCAAGAAAACTGAAAAATCTATTTCCTTAAAGACATGTGAGTACTGTGACAGTCTCACCACATCATTCCAGATGTTTCCAAACATAGGGCAAACTTCTTCCCAACATTTGGGCATGACCCAGAAGTGTGTTATTACTCGGCTTTGTGCCTGCTACTATTGGATGCACTTAGAATCATAGAACCATAGAATGGTTAGAGTTGGAAGGGACTTAAAAATCATCTAGTTCCAATACCCCTGTCATGGACAGGGACACCTTCCACTAGACCTGATTGCTCAAAGCCCCATCCAGCCTGGCCTTGAACACTTCCAGGGATGGGACATCCACAACTTCTCTGAGCAACCCGTTCCAGTGTCTCACCACCCTCACAGTAAAGAATTTCTTCCTAATATCTAATCTAAATCTACCCTCTTTCAGTTTAAAACCATTCCCCCCCATCTTATCGCTCCACTCCCTGATCAAGAGTCCCTCCCCATCCTTCCTGTAGGTCTCCTTTAGGTACTGGAAGGCTGCTATAAGGTCTCCCTGGAGCCTTCTCTTCTCCAGGCTGAACAGTGCCAACTCTCTCAGCCTGTGCTCATAGGAGAGGTGCTCCAGCCCTCTGATCAGCTTCATGGTCTTCCTCTGGACTTGCCCCAACAGGTCCATGTCCTTCTCATTTTGGGGGCTCCAGAGCTGGACACAGTATTCCAGGTGGGGTCTCACGAGAGCAGAGTAGAGGGGCAGAATCACCTCCCTCCACCTGCTGGCCACACTTCTTTTGATGCAGCCCAGGATACAGTTGGCTTTCTGGGCTGCAAGTGCACATTGCCGGCTCATGTTGAGCTTGTCATCGACCAACACCCCCAAGTCCTTCTCCTCAGGGCTGCTCTCAATCCATTCTCCACCCAGCCTGTATTTGTACTTGGGATTGGCCCAACCCATGTGCAGGACCTTGCACTTTGCCTTATTGAACTACATGAGGTTTGCATGGGCTCTCCTCTCAAGCCTGTCCAGGTCCCTCTGGGTGGCATCCCTTCCCTCCAGCCTGTCAACCACACCACACAGCTTGGTGTCGTCAGTAAACCTGATGAGGCTGTACTCAATCCCACCACCCATGTCACCAACAAAGATGTTAAATAGCACTGGTCCCAGTACCAACCCCTGAGGAACACCACTCGTCACTGATTGCCACTTGGACATCGAGCTGTTGACGGCAGCTCTTTGAGTGTGGCCATCCAGCCAATTCCTTATCCACCAAGTGGTCCATCTGTCAAATCCATGTCTCTTCAATTTAGAGACAAGGATGTCGTGCAGAACAGCGTCAAATGCTTTGCACAAGTCCAGGTAGATGATGTCAGTTGCTCTTCCCTTATCCACTAATGCTGTAAGGCCGATGTAGAAGTCCACCAAATTTGTCAGACATGATGTGCTCTTAATGCAGCCATGTTGGCTGTCCCCAATTTCCTCCTTGTTTTCCATGTGCCTAAGCATAGCTTCCAAGAGCATCTGCTCCGTGATCTTGCTGGGCATAGAGGTGAGACTGACTGGCCTGTAGTTCCCCGGGCCTTCCTTTTTTCTCTTTTTAAAAACAGGGGTTTATGTTTCCCCTTTTCCAGTCAGCGAGAACTTCATCGGACTGCCATGACTTCTCAAATATGATAGGTAGTGGCTTGGCAACTTTATCTGCCAGTTCCCTCAGGACCTGTAGATGCATCTCTTCAGGTCCCATGGACTTGTGCACCTTCCAGTTGCTTAGATGGTCTCAAACCTGGTCTTCTCCTACAGTGGGCAGTCCTTCATTCTCCCAGTTCCTGCCTTTACCTTCTGCATCTTCGGTGGTGTGGCTAGAGCCCTTGCCAGTGAAGACTGAGGCAAAAAAGTCATTAAATACCTCAGCCTTGTCCATGTCCCAGGTGACTAGGTCTCCTGCTTCTTTCCTGAGTGGGCCCACATCTTCCCTAGTCTTCCTTTTATCACTGGCATATGAATAGAAGCTTTTCTTGTTGCCTTTGACATTCCTGGCCAGATTTAATCCTACCTGAGCTTTAGCTTTCCTAATCTGATCTCTGGCTTCTTAGACAATTTCTCTGTATTCCTCCCAGGCTACCTGTCCTTGCTTCCACCCTCTGTAGGCTTCCTTTTTCTGTTTGAGATTGTCCAGGAGCTCCTTGTTGATCCATGCAGGCCTCCTGGCATTTTTGCCTGACTTCCTCTTTGTTGGAATGTATTGCTTCTGAGCTTGGAGGAGGTGGTCCTTGAATATTAGCCAGCTTTCTTGGGCCCCTTTATCCCATGGCACTCTGCCAAGGAGATCCCTGAAGAGACCAAAGTCTGGTCTCCTGAAGTCCAGGGTAGCAAGCTTACTATGTGTCCTCCTTGGCACCCTAAGGAATTTGAATTCGGCATCTCATGGTCACTGCAGCCAAGGCTGCCTTTGAACTTCACATTCTGCACCAGCCCCTCCTTGCTGGTGAGAACAGGGTCCAGCATGGCACCTCTCCTTGGTGGCTCCTCTATCACTTGGAGAAGGAAGTTATCATTGACGCATTCCAGTACCCTCATGGATTGCTTATGGCCTGCTGTGCTGTCCATCCAACAGATATGAGGGTGGTTGAAGTCCCCCATGAGGGCCAGGGCTTGTGAACCTGAGGCTGCTCCTATCTGTCTCTAGAGGTTCTCATCCGCTCAGTCTTCCTGGTCAGATGGCCTGTAGCAGACTCCCACTGTAATGTCACTTGTCCCTGCCCTCCCTTTAATCCTGACCCATAAGCTCTTGGTGAGCTCTTCATCCACCCCAGGTGGACCTCCATGCACTCCAGCTGGTCACTGACATAGAGGGTGACATTCCCTCCTTGTCTTCTCTGCCTGTCCTTCCTGAAGAGCCTGTATCCTTCCATTCCAACACTCCAGTCATAGGAGCCATCCCACCACATCTCAGTGATGCCAATAAGATCATAGCCCTGCAGGCATGCACACATCTCTAACTCTTCTTGTTTATTCCCCATGCTACATGCATTTGCATAGAAGCATTTAAGTTGGGCCCCCAGTGAAGCTAATTTACTAGCTGGAGTGGCTAGTATTCTTCTCTGCTGCACTCCAGGTGCTCTCCTGCTGACCTGTGACCTTTCTCCAGGTTCTGGGCATCTGTTGCTGATATTGGCATCATAGTGGTAGGAGTGGGATGGATTGAGGCCCCCCTCCCACAGCAGCTCTAGTTTTCCACTTCTGAACCTAAGTGGGAAATTCACATTATTAAGAATATATTCCTATAGAAGAAGTTTGCAGGATTCTTTTTAGTTAGGACTTATATTTCAGAAAAGTGAGTTCTGTAAGATAGTGATTAAATTTTTTGTCCAGCTTCATTCATACTTTGCACCACTATATTGGAAGGGAAAGGATTATGAAACTATATGAGCTTCCAAAATGAGCAGGTTTTACCTTCAGATACTTCAGGCTGCGATTCCACTGTTCCCAGAGACAAGCATGCAGGTTTTCTAGTGCTGGCCATAGGTAAGATGTGGATAGAGACAGGAAAGCTGAAAGCTGAAAGTGAACAAGAAAGAAGAGAGGAGGAGTTGAGAACACCAGAAGTTACCACTGATGATTACTGGAACTGCACTGTGCTTACTGGAGGGAAGCAAAGTATTTTGGGATGTCTTTTATTTAGCAACTGTTCCTAAAGTTTCAAATGTTATGCCTAGCCAAAATCTCTTTTCATCCAGCTGTGGCTGAACCTCTGTAAGATGGTATTAACCAGGGAGGATCACATTACTGCAATTACAGTGGCTGACGTTACTTCCTCTGTGCAGGTGTGTTTGGTGCTCCTTTGAACCTGTCTAACCCAGCTTGGTCTAAGCCTCAGCCCTCTGGGACACTGCCTTCTTTTAAGAGCTGGAGTAATCCTGAAATGTAACCTTTCCTAAGAGTGAGTTAGAACTAGGAGATTCTCTGGACTAGGAATTTGATTCTGAAAACAGCAAAGCAGCTACAGAGTCTGGGATCTTTGGGCCATACCAGCTATTACTGGACACCACAGAGGAATGGTCAGCTAATGGATGGGTAAGAGTTTGCTTTAGGGTACTACGATAGGGAACAGATACTTTTTTCTTACCATGAAAAAAAAATCATCCCTAGTGCAACCCTGCAGTTGCCAACACAAGGAAATTCCTTCGCTTTCAAAGCCAGATGATGTTTGGCGCTTTCAGAGTGGAGTGGTTCTCCATACCACCTGCTCACTGAGCACATTTCCATGGACAGCTAATGCAAAGCAGGAATGCAACATAAATCACACACTAGCTCAATACGCAGTATCTTGCCTGTCTAGACCAGCCCTCAGCTGAAATGGATGCCTTGCTGCAGTCAACCTCAGCAATTAGCTTATGTTAGAAAAGGTGATCAGATCAGGAAAACAAACTGGCTGACTACAGAGCTGGTGAGAGCAGCCTAGTCCTCAGGTAGGGACAGGTCCAGACAGGGATGTATGTTTAGAATGCAAGTTTAATCCTCATAAAATAAAAATATATGTATACACAACTATGGACTGGATTATTTGAAAGAAAAACAGGTACCATATCCACAGCATAAAAAAATCAAAGAAAACTCCATTCATTTCAATGAGAAGATGAGGCTCTGACTCATTTTGTGCATCCAAAAATAAATATAAATCAAGCCTTTTATTTATCTAGATCTGAATTATTACTATGTGTTATCTATTGTGTGTAGTCCTACTGTGGTAGGACATTTAACTCTCATTTCTTAGAAGATTAAAAAAACCCTCCTAATCCAATTTTCCTCCTAATTCAATTAAGAAATTTGCGTTCAGTTCCCAGAAGTGTTCTAGCTTTGAGCTTTAGGAAATGAAGAAAGTGTTTGAACTTTGGAAATTCCTTGCATCATTAGTTTTAGCAGATGCACAATACAGTAATCGTCGTGAGTGCTGAAACACTCATGAAGCTGGCATTAAAAAAAAAAAAGGAAAGATACAGATGGGCTAATCCCCGCGAAGTGTACATGCATCACCATGGATAACTTTTAATTCTTAGGCCGTGGTACCCAACAGAACAAATGTGTGGGCATTAATGATTTCCCCTGCAGTGTGTTTCCCTAAGGACATCATCCCCGCACTGTGTTTATCCTGGTTGACTAAAATGCTCTGGGCAAGTAACACGAAAGAATCTACAAGGTTGGTAGTTGGGGTTTTTTTCCATTCTAAAATGTACCCAAAGGATCATTACTATCTGCAGACATGCTTGTGTGGGATAGCCCCCAACTGGTAAAGTTAACTCACAGACAGTGAATGAATGCTTAGATGTCTCATAGAACTTCTGCTGTGATTTTCAGACATGCCTCCTGACTCTAAGATATACAGCACGTATCAGTTGTACTTAAGGATATCAGGTCTGTGAAATGTGGAAACATGAGTTAAACAGAGGTGTTGACTTTTTGTCTGACATCGTGGATGACACAAGCAGCCAGATCACTAAGTGAATAAACAGAGCTTTTTATTTTCCCTGCAGCTATGTGAGCTCTGGTTATTCCTGACACACCTGCAAAGCCTCTGTGGAGCTTAAGATAATTGTCTCGCAGAGAAAGGTTGACTTAAACACACTTTTGCATGTGGGATCTGATTTTGGAAGACATGGGCCAACAAATCTATTAAAGAGCCATGCCAAAGAACTGTAAGCTTGAATATGCACCAGTTAACATCAAATCCCTTGTTCATCAGGGAAAGTGCATCTGTACACTCCTCATAAAAAATCAGGGCTGCCTACCAAAGCAGATAAAACCTACCTGCATATATCTTCCTTTGCTCTCTATTTCTGAGAACATTTGGATTAAAAGACAATCTCTGTTTTTACCCCATTGCTTACTCCACAAATAAAATCACCGTTTACATGAGGAAAAGTTACAAAGCAGCAGTTTCATTGCTTATTAAGAGCCTCTGGAAAATACTAGTACCATAACCTAGGATAAGATGCTCCTTCTGCCCAGAGCCATCAGCCTGCATGCTGCACTACTCTTTCCAGAACAACTCCTGGTCCAGACGAGGGCCGTGGGTTGACCTCAGCTGAGGAACAGTTGTTTCTTCTCCTTCACTGAAGTTTAGTTTGAATGAGTAAACGGAGCCAAAAACAGCTGAGCTACTCATGTTGGATTCCCTGTTGCGGAGTATGCCAGAGAAGGTACCAGAGAAGCCTTCTTTCTAGAGGAAAGAACATCACCCCAGTACATCCAAAAGATTTGGTGCCAGACAAACTTCCCTCTCCCCCAAGTCATAATGGAAAAAATTCCCTTTGGGTTTGTTCATTACAAAGAAAACAATTATTTTTGCTTGTAGCAAAAGGCAGAAGAACCTTCGCACATGTATTTTCCAGGTCCAGTTTCTTTATCATCCAGAGAGAAGCAGGCTGTTTAACGAGGTGACAGTTATCTAAACTTCGTTTACCCAATAAAGCCTGTGGGAAGCAGCTTGAGAGGCAGAAGAATTTAGGCTCAGGTGCAAATGCTGCTGATGTTAACTCTCCTTTCATCAGATAAAGATGTCAACCAGGAATTTCAAATGCAGTTTCTCAATTTTTTAGTTCATACCCTGGAGAATAGGCTATGGGTATTGTCAGAACCTGGAGTGTCGGGGAGGGGGCCAAGCCTAGAAGTGGTATTAGCTGCAAAATCACAGCCCTGCAAATCGTGGGACAGTGCACAATTTGGTCCCCTGCTCACCCTTAAAACTGTAACCAGTATTTGCAATAAATGTCAGGTCCTTGAGAGTTTCACCTAGCGCCAGTAAAGCCAGTGGGAGCTCTGCTGTCATTACAGACCAAGTGTCCTGCATAAGAGTAGTTAATGTGGCTTTATTTAAAAGCAAAGAAAAAAAAATACAAACTGTCTCTTATCGTCCCTTTTAAATACAGGCTAGCAATAACCTATCTCCATGGGAGGCAGGCAGCACTGCCTGCGAGACC
This sequence comes from Burhinus oedicnemus, assembly GCA_008921705.1. NCBI lineage: Eukaryota > Metazoa > Chordata > Aves > Charadriiformes > Burhinidae > Burhinus > Burhinus oedicnemus. The sequence goes on along the minus strand of VFFE01007178.1, from coordinate 1,752,671 downwards.
AAACTGGCTGTGACTGAAGCTAAACAAAGGAAGGAAGATTTGAGCCAACTTCAATATTCATTCCCCAGCACTTCTACCTCTCTTCCAACATGTCTGTTACTAAGAACTTGGTATTTTCATAACGGCTGGAAAACGGGCAGCGGGTGTTTCTGTGGTGACATATTGAGAGCTCAAAGATTAATGTGTCATTTTACTATTTCCATTCTGATATCTCTATGCGGTAAATGCTTGGCAACCTTACCATCCCATTAGTAATATTAAATACAGTAAACCTGGGGTTTGGGGAGATATAAACCATTTTAAAATTGAATGTGACCAATAAAATGCTCTCTGGGCAGTTTTCCAATGCGAACAATCCCCAAACTCACTATCAAAATATGGCATAGAAAAGAGCTACTAGATATTTCTTTCATAATCAAGGGTAAGAGATATGAGCTTTTGGGTAGTCCTTTATGAACAAGCAGGGAGATGAACATGCAGATATTTCTGGTTTCAAATAATATTACAACATGAAACACTAAATTTTGGAGGAGCTTCATTTAGATTTTCCCATCAATGTTAGATTGAATCTTTGGCAGATGGAAGCCTCTCTGTTATATCACTCTGTCCTGACAAACTCTGCTCCTCTCATCCATAAAAGATGGCATTGTTTTCTTCAAAGAAAACTCAGAGTAAAGTCCAACAAGCACTGAAAAGAGCTGAACAGGGCCTGGCTGGGGGTACCTCTTTGACACAGAAGCCCTTCTTTTACCAGTACAGGGCTGAGATGAGTTAGTCACCAGCCTGATGAAGTCAATCCCTGTTCCAGTACACTTCTCCAAGGTCATCCAATGAGTCAATGCACAAACTGAGCTGAGAACACAGGAGTCGTGTCCTACAAGAGCAATACTTCTACTATACTTACCCAGGCTCTTGTGATTCTTAAAGCTTTTTTTTATGGGGAACATCGGCAGGCAGCCTGAAACAGGAGTTATTTGAGAGCTCATACAAAATAAAGTAAGTAACAGGTCAGCAACAGCAGACAGGGAGAGGAGAGGTGGGAGTGCTGCAGAGGGCTTTGGGAAGGATACAGAAATTCATCCAAGACTCATGATGAACTTTAAACATTTGCTGAAGGGAGAAGGGAAAACAAGGATTCAGTCCCCAGATGAATGGGACTAGAACATAACCCCAGGAAAGGTCATTAAAGCATAGACACACTTTTCCACTCTGTTTGGTTTAGGCACTAGAATGCAATCAGGATGCTTGGCAGCTCTGAACTTCTACAAGCACCTTAGTAGCATTACGTTTAGATGTATATATCCTGCTGCCTTATGTCTCAGCCATAACAGGATTTTTTCTCTGTTCTGAATAAACAAAGCCTGATCTTTTCCCACATAATTTCTATGTCAGTAGAAACAGAGAGGTCTGGGTATTGGTCTTGACTTCAGTATGCTGTTTTCCTCTATATATGGGCTGAGGCACACAAAATGCTGAGCTGCTTCTGGACACGATCTGAACCTGGACTCAAGATGACACAAGCAGAAGCAGATTTGCTGAGACCCGCTTTGTATGGGGACTTCCAAGGAAATTTCAAAGGGAAAAGCAAGTGTTTTGAAGCAGCCCAGAGAGAACCCTGCAAAGCAGTGACCACCACCAGTACCTGGAAGGTCTGATGGTGAGAGTGAAGGTGATGGGCGTGGAAGTGAACTGGAGATGGCTTAGCAGCTCAGCTGTGCTTAAGTTTAAATAGCCAATACTTAACTTCTCCTCCCAGTTACCTTCCCTTATAGTCATGCAGGGTCTTTACTTGAAGGTACAGTAGAGTTTGTTGCGCTAAACCCTCAAGAAACACAGTTTAAGAAACACCACTGATGAGAATCAGAAAACAAGATGCAATAAGAAATCTTCCACACAGACTCTAAGGCCTCGTAAAGAAAACTTATAAGTTTGTAGATTGTCACAGGATATTAAAAGAAGGAAAAGCATCACAGCAATGTGAGCATTAGCAAAGGTAAATGTTGCTTCAATCCAAAAGTATCTCCAGAAGAGCTGCCAGTCTGAAAAACCGTTACAATAAAACAGGAGGCCATGTGGACACTAACATGTGGATCCTGCCTCACCTGTGTCCCCAGATGACTGCTTAAATGTGGAGCTTCTGGACATTTAGATATAGTTAAATATCAAGTTTGGCTGATTCCTCAAACCCACAAGATTCTGTGTGACCAGACATCCTCATTTCCAAACGCCAGTCTTTAGGAAGGTCTCTTTACAGAGGCTTGTGGGAAAGGGTGTGGGGTGAGAGGCAGAGCTGCTTACTGTTCTCCTCCACATATCCTTTCTTTAGGACACTCCACCACCCTCTGAAAATAACCACTGTGTTTCACCTATTCAGACAGCAGAGTAACCTGACTTGGCATCTGCTGTTGCCATTCAATAACTGTTTCCTCTCCTGTGTCCATAAGTCATTGTTAAATGAGGACATGAACAAGGTGGCTTCCTATTTCTGTCCTTCTTCATGACCCATAAACATGAACTGCTTTGATGGCTGATTCGGCCTTTTTCCAGAAATAGGTGTCCCCAGAGCTGGCCTCTCCCAGTCTCTTCCTGCCTTCTTTTAGAGCAGGTCCGTGGAGGGCATGCTAGTGCTGTCACTACACAGGGAAGAGATTGTGGGAGGTGGGTGATCTTACCGCACACAGGAAGAGGACACACAAGGAGGCTTCTTCCCTCCTGAGGACAAGAATGCCCAGGAGCCAGGAGAGCTCAGTCACAAGCCAGGCTCAGCCTGCTCTGCAAAACCATCCTGTAGCAGAATATATTCAATTAAAAACTGCGCAACACACACTCAGCTGCCCACAAGTTGGCTGGGACTCAGGAAGTCCCAAAGCTGGGTTTAAAAACCTGTTCTCACAGCTTGAAAGTAATGCTCTTAAACCTAGGGACAAACAGGGACTGATTAGCAAAAGTTCACTGCTGATTTTGGAATGTAATTGCCTTGTATCAGTAGAGGTTAATTTCAGCTAAATAGATCATAGCAATATCCTTTGAGTCTAGGTAAGCTGATCTAAGATGAAGATGCCAGTTCAGTGATTTAAAATTAGAGCATTGCTCTCCCTCCTTCAGGCCCCCCAGCATCATTCTTGTTACCACATGCTAACCCTGCTGCAATCTGATGCTGTACCCGACTGAGAATTGCTATGCTCAAGTGGGAGGCAATGAGAACACAAGCACCACTGCTACAAAAGTCAAATAGAATTTGCTTTATTACAGAAGGGATGAACAAACATGAGGGTCTGTTTCTGCGGCACCGTGACAGCCCTGTGTGCATCTCCTATGTACCACCACTTCTTTGTAGGACAGGGATGTGCCTTCTCTTGAGGAAGAGAACTCCCCAAAGAGAGTGAAATACAACAGTTGTGAGGGGCTCCTTACTGTCTGGAAGATAGGAATGGACAGACAGGCACCAAAGGGCTGATAGAGGATAAGCACCCCTTCATTAAAACCAGATAGCTAAAGAAAGGGAGGAGAAATCCAAACAGCACACTCAACTACCTATCACCAATTATTAATAACATAGCTGGTCGAAAAGCAACTTTTGCTCAGACTTGTGGTGGTCTGATTCTCAAGGAAGGACAGCTCTGGTGCCCTGCTCCAACACATCAAAGCCCACATTCTCTGCTCCTCAGGGTTTGCCCACCCTTGCCTGGCAAGGCCAACTCTGCCCATCCACAGGCAAAATTGCAATGACATGGCTGGTGATCTGGCGCGGTGGGCTCATCCTTTAAAACCCAAAACTGAGTTTCAGCCAGGAGAGAACAAGAGGTTCTTGCCCTTGGGCAGAATTTGGGTGATTCCTCATTGGGACAAAAAGCTTTTTCTTTTAAAACATCGGTACTCAGCATGCCCTATCTATGTATGCAGATACAGTACAGGAGAGCTGTATCCAGATGCTTCTCAGGTATATTACACCAATATAACACAGATTCCACTGGCTTTTATGGCCCCTTTCCTTTTCCTGCTGTCTTTTTAACTCTCCATAAACTCAAAGCCACATTTAAATCCAGAGCAAACAGCTCAAGTGCACCAAAGTTAAAAAGGCAGTGAGAGACCATGTCACACACAGAGCTAGGATTGGAATCAGCAAACTGTCACTCACATACCACTCATATGGAGTCAATCTCTGGGTTAACACATATCCAGAAAGCCTATCCAGCTTTTAAAGTGATCAATAGTAGCCCATTTTCAATGATCACAGCTAGTAGCTCACTAGCAATCCTGGATAAATCACTTTCCTTCTCCTGTTTCCCTACCTAGAACTTGTAAACCACAAGCACTTGCTTTTATGCTCTGCATCATTTTTAGGAATGCAATTTTACCTTTCTCTATACTGACTTAATTCTGGATCCTTGGAAACAACTATTCATTTTTCTCTGCCCTGCTAATGTTTTCCTCTTCGCCCAAATTTTTCCCCTAACTCCCTCTAAAATGCTCATTTTTCAGATGCTTTCCTATCACCTGGTCTCACTCAAAACTTTACTAAGTTCATCTTGAAGTCCCTTGACTCGGTTCTACTCTCATGAAGACCTGAGCAGGGAGATATATGCCCTGCAGTTGAACAATATAAAACTGTTTTGTGAGAAGAGCCAGGTGGAGAGAGACACATGAATCCTGGGCATACCAGGACACACTTACAGGATTGACCCTGAGGGGTTTCAAAAGAGTTAATGCTGTCACTGGATTGAAAACTCTGTGTTATGCTAGTAGCACATAAAGCTTTTCACTCTTCTCTGTGGTTGCCTGCAACTTATCAATAAGTATTTACCATGCGTTTTTCACATAATTGACCTTCATACTCTCAGTTCAGCATGCACAGTAATGCCTTGTGCTGCAAGATCTGTCTGTTGTTTAATAATGTGGTTAGCAGCAATCTGTGAAATGCCTGATCATGTCCTTTCTTTGTGGATCACGTCCTTCTTCTTGCTCTGTGCTGTGGAGGCTGCAGCTCCTTTCCCTGACGCCAGGGTCACATTTGCCTAAGGTGAACTCCAGTCAAAGCATGGAGCTGTGCCAACATCAACAGGACATTTGTTGTGTTCTGCCACGTCCCAGCAGGACCTTTGTGGTGTGCAGCTGTACTGCTGTTCCTCTTTCCTAGCTATGGGTGTGCAAGGCATTAGGAGGGCAAGAGAGTTTGCCCAAAGGCCCAGCCTTTACCCAGAAGTCCTCTGGGAAAGAGAAGGAGACACATCTCTCCAGTCTCCTCTCCTTGTCCTCTCCTGGCACTGGAGGACTCTGAACACAGCTTATTGTGATGAGGGTGTTTGAACTCAAAGTATGAATATTTCAGAGCCTGTCTTCCCGCAATAACACCTGTGACAGCTCTTTATCAAGTGTTGCACTTCAATGCATGACTAAACATGCCAAAATCCATGAGGCAACAGATCACACATTTCTGAGATGTTCAAACGGAAAACGGGAAGTCCACTCACTTGAAATAGGCTGTTCAAGAACATGCACAAGAGAAGGGATGAAGACATTAAAGAGTTAATACAGACCAGTTAGGATACTATTTTTGGACTGCCCTCCGTGAAGACACAGCAGATTTTCCCAGCATGTCAGTGACCTTCTCTTGCCTGAACGTATCTAAGGCTGTGCACAAGTCTCTGCTCATTAGAGTTATCACCGGAGCCTTTAAAAAGCCCCTATACACAAACATTACATGCAAGATGGGACACTAAAAGGGCAGGGTGAAGGATTTTATTAACTGATTCATCACTAACACCGTTTTGGCGTGTACTAGTGACATAAGATAATAAAATTTGCACAGCGCTGTTTTCCATCAGAGGAATTTACTGTTAGGGAAAGCTGCTGTGAGAACAGCTCCCAAGAGACCTGCTCATGACAGTGGTGGCCACAGGAGTGGTGCCACAGCCTGGCCCCAGCCCAGCAGCTCACCCAGGCTCACTGCAGGCATCCCACCAGTAACAAACAAGGTGCTGCTTTTGAGGAACAGGCTGGGATCAACTGCTGGGTTAATAACTAACCAACTAATGTAATTGTCCAAGTACTGTCTGACATGAATGATTTTAAGTCATTACTCAAATGGGATGGTTTGAGTTGGAAAGTCCTGGGTCCCATCACAGCAGAGTGGTGACTTACATCAGCTCTCCATGGAGCAGGGACAACTGGTGAGAGTTTAATGCAGGATGACATTTTCAAAGGTGCCTGCACTATTTCTGAGACTAATGTAAGACAAAGTTGTCCCCAGTTACTCTGTATTTCCAGAGATCATCACTCAAGCTCAGTTTAACAGGTTTCAAATTCTGTTTCTGCAAGATTTAAGCAGTATTATCCAGCAACCCCTCTGCATGCAAATAGCCCTTTAAAAGATTTGAAGATTTACTTGTTTATATAAAAACAATTCTTCCATTGCAAAATTCTACATACCGAGTAAATCACATCGTTTGGTGATTCATTGTGCAATTTGTCTGGATAACGGATGGATATGAAAGACTTCCAGCTGACCACACGCCTGGAGTTTCTCCTCCGCAACCCACGGTGGGTGGCAGCAGAGGCCCGGCAGACAGGGCAGAAGCAGCCTGAGTCACAGAGATGTTTATCTAGACAAGCAGATGTTGCAAAGAGTGACTTCTCATGTTGTTTTGTCCTGTTAAAAAAAAAAGCTTTCTTGTAACTAAAACAAAAGAAGAGAAAGAATCCATTGACAAATACATTCCTGTTAGGCATCGTTTTCAAGAAATGTTCACGTACTTGTAGCAATATGCGGAGCATGAGTAGAGCCTGTAGAGGGTTGAAAGACGTTGTACCTGCTATGTAATAGCAGGTATCTGCCTTTAAACTACTTGCTGTTTGATGCAGCCTGGAAAGTATTCAGTCCTGAGAAGAAATGTTAGAGATGTCAATGACAAAAGTTGTCTCAGTGGGGATAACTGATCAGCAGTAGCTAGAGATCAGGTGGCTGCTATCAGATGTTAGGAAATTATACCCAGGTCTTTACAGCGTGGTATCAAGATTTTAATGACAGTCCTTCAAAAGACATCCCTCACACAGAACACCTGTTAGAGGGAAATCTTCATTAAAGTCAGTATCCATCAAAGCTAAAGTCCTTAAAATTCCATTTAGCGGAGCTAAAAGCACAGAGGTAAGTGTTGTCTCACATGCGCCTTCAGCATTCATGCTCTAAAGATTTTGGCCATTTAAACACTTTTGCTTCATTCCAAAGAACACCTGGCCTCACCCACCTCATGGAAGTACAGTGGCAACCTTCTGCATTTTCACAAAGGACAAAGTACAGGCACAGTGATTTCCTTCTAATTTGTCTTCCAACCCAGAGACCTGACAGGCTGCTTTGATGTAAGCATTCGCAATATTCAGATCCCCGTACTAAAAATTGGCTTCAACAACAAGCAGAATGGAAAAGCTCCCAAACATCTCTCCTGTTTCCAAAATATGGTGGCACACCCGGGACTAGGCAGGCACAAAGGAAAATCGGTGGCTCAGTAAGCCACAGGGAGGTTGGTCAGGCCCTAAACCAGCTTTTATATGGAGCTGGCTCAAATTTATCAATATTTTAATACATATTTTACTGAATGATTTCCATATGATTTGCGTGCTTATTTTTTCAGAATTGTCAATGTAATTTTCTTTTATTTTTATGCATAAAAGTTTCTAAAATCATATGAAAAGCACAATTTCCCCTGCCCCAAACAAGAGACATTTCGTATTGTAACTCCTCCTTACTAGGGTGCACGATCAAAGCCAGAATTAGAAAACACATACTATAAAAACACTAGAAAGTTTAATAGAGCTAGAAAGCATTAACTATCAAGCATTAGCAGTAATCTAAAGAGAAATATCATATGCCTTCATAAAATCTATTTTTTTCATTAAAAATCCATCAGAATACATTGCAGCTTGCACAGATTTGGGTCAATTAAAATCCACTGGAGTAAGAAAGGACAAAAGAAATGCTATCTGATTTCACTAAACTTCTGTCTTTCAATGTGGATGCCTAGTCTACACTAGTAGATTCATTCTTATCCCAGGATCAAGTACATTTTATTCTTTTAAGTATATAAAAATAATATACTTATCAGCAAAAAAAAAAAAGCCCATCATTTGCTTAAAATTCTGTAGGCCAAATTCCAATACCCAAGTGTCTCGTGAACAGAGTTTTACTTCAAATGGTGCATTTGGAGGTGACTTTGTGGAAATCATGCTGTCACTGTGACCAGAGGGAAAAGGAGGATTAAAATGATTTATATCCTGACTGTTCCTCTGGCTTTCGGGACCACAAGTCACAATATAAGTTTAATTCATTTATAAGGGCAAAAACTTTGAACATTGCTTTTTGCTTTTTTTTTTTTTAGACTCTCATATTAAAGATTTTGTAGTGAAAGGAATAAAAAGCAACTCCCAGTCTGTTGCTTGACTATTTAGGACAGATGTGCTGCCAAAGTCCAGCATTCTTTTTTAACTGCTTACATATGTACCGCAGATGAGTTTATTGGTGAAACCTAGGTTTTATTCTTGGGGATACGGCTATAAATTAAAAATACAAAATAAAATGACAGCTTCCTCCTACTCTTGCATGTTAACTTAATCTGCTAACTAAACTATTTTCCTTTCAAGCCTCTCTGTTTAAATTTGGCCACATAGGCTAAAAGTTCAAAGCTGATGGAGATAAGGGAACATTAGGAAAGAGTTTCAGTTAAGACTCAGTCAAATTGGAGTAGAGATCAACTGATGATAAGTGAGTTAACAAATGGATTTTGGAAAACATATATATTATTCAGCTTTGTCCCAACTGCAGGATCCTTGGCACTTGACAACGTAAGAGATCTCAGGCCCTGCTCTTTGTGGAGCTGCTGCAACCTTGCAAACTTTGTGCTCAATCAAAAGAGGAGTAAAGTTTTTAAAAACTAAACAATGGCTAAAATTTATTCATAGTGCAGTTCCATTTACTTGTCTAAAGTTAGCCTAGTAATTAATTGTAACTATATATTTCACCTAGAGGACTTACTGAGTGAAACTGAAAAGGTAGCTTCAAAAGAGTCTTCCAGGTCAGGCAACACAGGAAAGACCACACAGTATTGGAAATTCAGCCGTGATCTCCTCAGCCTACTGTTCACAGATACCTAATAACACAAAAATCCTCAAAATTAACTATGGGAGTTCAGCGAAAATAGTAGTTCTAATTAACCCTCTGAACAATTTGTGTAGGAATAGTGGATTCTATGCTACTTGAAGTTTTTCACCAGGGTCCTTCAGACACATACACCTGAGCTGAAACAGAAGGTGCATGCTTAAGACAAAAAGGGATTGGTTAAATTCCGTGACAAGTGCTAAGCAGGAGTTCACATATGGTCATCATGAATTTATTAAAGATCATGGATCCATGATGTGCTATGATTTTTAAGGATGCAGTTCAGGAAAACTGCTAGAGACTGGCTTCATCTCTCTTATACTTTGTCCTCTGAATAGCTTCATCTAACTCCAGAACAAATCCCATTTATTTCATTGCCTTCTGAATATTTCAGGGACATACAAGAGCTCACACAACACAAAAATTAAAACAAACTCAGAAAAAAATCACATAGGATTTTCACCAGGGTAGCAAAAGAACAAGGCACAGAATCCCATCAGGAGGGAACATTTCCTTCCTGCACTGGCCCCATCAACAGTGGGTACATGCAGATTTTTGGGGAACAGGACCCAGAAGTGACACCACAGTCTTGCACAGTGGCAGAATAAAATATTGGAGCTTTATTCTTCCAGAACAGTTACATGTGACCATTGAAATGTCAGCTACTTTCCTAACTCTAACTATCTATGACATTTAAGTTAAAATAAAGTGTATTAACATCTATATCACGAAGTCACAATTACACTTTAATGAGAGGCTTAAAATTTACCAGCAGAATGTATTTTTTGAATGGGTCACCCACATCAAAGATGCCATATTCCATCACAGAGATAATATTTTAAAAATAACTTCCTAGATTTGCATCCTTCCAACAGATGATTCAGGAAGGGAGGAAAATTATAGAGAGTTCAGTCTTGACAAGGGCAGAGCACTCTTCATTCTTGCGCTAATACTGCTGTTTGAAGAACAGATTAAATTGTGGAGGAGGACTAAGAAACAGAGGCCAGTCAGAAGAAAGAGAAATCTTACTCTGAGTGAGGACACCTCTTAGATGTTCCAAAATTAACTCAGTGACTAATTAAGACAGTAATTCAAACTAGAACCAGCTGGTAGTCAAACATTCCTCAGACCCTTATTCAGCAAAATTTTTGAGTGTTTGCCTGATTTTAGTCCCACCAAAGTCAATTAACAATCAAAGAGCAGTTCAGAAAGTTTGAAACCTGAGAATCATTTCCCCTGTTTTTTGGACTGCTAAATTAAAGATTTCTGGGGCTTTGGCCTGGTGTTAGCTAGCTGGGTCCTGCATAAGGGTTTTGTACAATGAAACCAAACCACCACTACATCTTGTATAGCCTACATATAAACACAGCAGTGCAACACATGGGGAAAGGTTTTGTCTCTGTGAATCCTCCTGATCACATCTTGTTTCCAGTGGTCACCAGAGCCATCATTTGAGTGCAAGAAATCCATTCTACAGAGACGCAATTACAGGAAAATATTCTTCCTTATCCATTTAAGGACTGGCACTTCATTGACATCTGAGACCTTATTTCTCTCTTAAAATTTCTCTGTAACCTCAACTAATACAATTGTTTCAGATCATGAAGTTTATATTGCTTTTATGACAACTTGAGGAAGTGAGTTCCAGTGATTAGATACACATCCCAGACCAGGATCTTAAACTTCTGACTTTGCCCAAGCTGGCCACATCAGCATCAGTTCAGGACTGTTTTTTCACATCACTACAATGACCTTCTTCCTCCACAGACACGCTTAGCCCAGGAAGTGGAGAAGGCAAGCAAAACTCCCCTCCAAAAATCCCAGCATTATTGCATAGTAGCAAGTCTCTTCTTCTAACAGTGCCCTTCAAAAGAGCTTTCAAATGAGTCATGAGGCCTTTTTCCTTAATGGTTGCCAAGGACACAATGCATCACGGTCACAGAAAAACTAAAGTGGTTGTTGGCAATACCAATAAACTCCAGAAGCTTTGGCAGAAAGTTAAAACCTCTCATACTACTGTAGATTAATCATCTGTATTCCCTCCTGCTATGTTAGACCAAGTGGAGTTACCCCTTTCTTTGAAGGCTTCTTCAGGTTTTATTTAGGGCTTCGGACCTCATGGAGAGGAATTTGTGGTGATTTTCTGACACTGCTAACTTGCCAGAAATTTAGACACATCCTCATGTTATCTCAAGCAGTTCGGGCATATCCTAAGGAATATAGCCATTTGTGTACTGGAAAGGCCTTATTGCTGCTGTTTCGGGGAGATGCCTTGTATTTGTCACAAAGCTGGCTTTTCTGATACGTTCACAAAACTGCTGTATGCAGCTCCCCTGCTGCATTCTAAATAGAAGTTTATTGAGGAATCTTTTTGATGTGCACAGGTTGCTATCATCTCAGAGCGTGAGATAATGGATGTAGCTTGTGGAATACTGTTATATATTCAGGATATAAATCACACCCCAAGTTCCTTAATGTATATTTCACAGTGAGGCATGTGTCTTATCTCTTCTTGTACAAACATAGGCAAGATCTGCAAATATTCTTAGCAAAAGCGGAAAAATGTTTGGGGGAGGTAAAATTCTTTCTTGGCTTCCTGAAAAGGTTTGTATGTATTGTCTGAGCAATGATCTGCAACCCAGCAAACGCCTTGCTTTTTCCTAAGATTAAGCTCCTCAGGAGCATGTTCTATTCTGAGAGCAGGGAGCAAGAAAGAAAATAACCTTGCAGTATCCTTTAAGCCTTATCCAAACAAGAGTCCGGATTTTTTTAAAGTGACTAATGACTGTAGGTGCCTTGAGACTCCATAAAGAGGTCTGATTTCCAGGGCTTAAGGTGTTGCCTGAAAATAGCAGCCTTGCTGGTGCCTCGTGTTAGCCAGTCTAATACGGAGGCACTCAAACTCACTAGATAGTTGCCTTACGTCAATTTGTAGTGTAATGTACTGGTGATACTGTGTGGCAAACAACCTACAACCTTGGTGCTTCGGAGAGTCATCCATGTTTCATTGCCTGCCCAAGACCAAAATATCTGTCCTGGTTGTTTGAATCAAAATTGCTGTAATCCAATTTGTCAGATAGGGAAATTTTGGAGACTTTCAAGACTGAGAGCTTCTCTACTTCCAAACCGCAACTGGGAAGAGCTAAAAATGAAGTGCTTTGCCCCTTTAGATGTCAAAGATAACCTCCAAGCTGTAAAACAATCAATTCGCATGTTATAGAGACCTCAAGCAGACAGACTAAAGCAAAAACAACCAAGGTGCTAATTTCAGCAATTGATCTCCAGGACAGTGTTCACTTCAAAGGACACTCGTGATCATTTGAGTGTTAACATTTCCAAACAACTAGTATAAAAAGAAATATCCTGTACTGGGTCAAATGACTTTTTAAAGGAGTGTAATTCATTCTGACTGATATACCAGGGAACATATGTTAAAAATAAAACACTGTGCAGCATATGAACTGTTACAATTAAAATAATGGAAGCCCACCCTCTAGGGTAAAAATGAATCTGCCTTTACCAATGATAGAAAACAGCAGTGCAGCATTTGGAACCAGAAAACTGATGTTCCTCCACCGCATTTTGAAAGGCACCCCCAGACCACCATCAAGAGGGGATCCCTTGCCCACGAAGATTTCTCTCCCCCGTGTGCTATTCCCCTTGTGCCTTGGAGTTTTGCTCACAACAGTAAAGCTGTAGGTGGTTTAGGACAGCACTGGGCATAGATAGTTTTACTGCAGATATTTCCGGATCACTTGCAAGAGCTAGGAGGACAGGGGCTGGGAGATATTTAGTGTTGCAACTGGAAATGTTTATGACATAAGACTTCATGTACACTGGCCAACATAGCATGATCTCTTGCCTTCTCCCTAACTGCAGAATTAGGATACCATGTGCTGTAACTGAAACAAAGGGAAACACGGCTATGTCTCCAGTCAGCCAGAGTCTGCACACCCTGAGCAATGTTGTAGCTTTAAACATAGCAATTAGGTGTGAATTAGCCACTCATATTCTCACTAGCCATAGTTTATTTTGCTTGTCATGGACATGTGTACCTTGCAGGAAAGAGAAAGGAGCCTGGGAACACAGCAAGAACATTATCTACTGATAGGCCAACCCTTGTCCACCACTTTTACCTAGTCTGCTTTTCTGCAGCTGAGCTTTTCATGCGAGAGAGTCTGTGGAGTCAGACCAGAGAGCATAGACTGGGCTGGATTCCTGTCAGACCCCAAGAATAAAGGCACGTTCGTACTGGCCTGGGAGGAGGCCAGACATCAAACCAAATGACTATTCACCACTCAAACCTCTTGCCTTGAGCCAGGTCATGTTTTCAGGCACCTCAGAATGTTCTCACCTCGCAGGGAACCAAAAGCCTGCCAGGCCTGTGAAGAGTATCTAAGCTCTCTGTTCAACTGCTATGTTGATTGTAAGGTGCTCACACACAGTGGCAAACCACAGGCTCACTTGGAGGACAGCTCAGCTGTCCAAGTTATGTTCCAGCTGTCCATTGCCGACTCCCAGCTAAGACAAAATAACTGCCATGTGAGCACTCAGCCCACTTCAGAAGAAAGTGGAACAGTTTCAAATCAACAGGCAACTGAAGTGATCCTGTTTTGCTCAGCCATGAATCAAAGTGCTCACACAAGCCACTGCGTCTCAGCTGAGAAAGGCTAACCGAAAAGCTGGAATATCCCAACTGATAGTTTTAGTCACCACAGTGTTGCCTGCCTTGGATTGGATGTGTAGGAATCAAACCTCTCCTGCTTCCACGCATTTTACATTGACTGCTACTATGGAAAAACGGCCTGTGCTTAGGCTGCTTCTGGACCTGAGTGGACTCACTCACAGTTTATTTTAGATGCTAACTCCAGAGCAGCAACACCTGATGATGAGACACATGGTCCCAAGCCATCAGTTACGCACAAAGATAACCACACAGAGAAGCCTTACGCAAACCCATGAGCAAGTGCGCTGTAGTCAGGACATCACTAAGGTGATAGGAAATACTGTGGACAAATGTCACTAACTGGCTTCCTCTGGCATGGCACATAAAACTGCTGTGGTACCTCTGGTTCCTTTGGCCTCTGTCCTGGGCAATGCGCACAGGGCGAAAAGGCTTTTTCTGATTGACAGTGCAAATTCTACACAACAGGCTCACCACGTAAAATTACTGCTGTCTTTATCTTTTTAAGATTGGTCAGTCAGAACTTTTTTATCCTGGTATCCCCAAAACAAACATTTCATAACATGGCAGTGTTCAGCCTGAGATTTCCTTTCCACTTTAGCATGCACTTGCTCTGCCCAATCTTTTATACCAGGATTTCTGAATATTCCTTTTAAAAGATGCTCAGGAAGATAAGTCAGCCTTGGACTTCTGGACAAGAAATTTTTTATTTCTTGGAAATACATCAAATTGTATCCAGGGTCCATTATGTATAATACAGGACATTGCTGATTGACATCATCTGCTGACTGACAGCTCTAAGCTGGCTGGTCAGTTCAAGCTGTAATTGGCTGCAGTCCCAGGGAGGGCGGAAGAGACTGTGAAACTAATGATCTGCGGGTTCCATCACAAACATCCACAGCTGAGAGCCCTTTGTGGGCTACCCAAAAAGGCTTTGTGGGCCTCCAGTGGCCAAAAAAATTGCACATTGGGAACTCCTGTTGCCTGATTTCCACAAGAGGCTTTCTGTGTTAACCTGGTTCCCATAGCACTGTCTTAGCTGCAAGGCCACGTCTGGATGGATCTCTCTCCCTTGCCATTTCTTCTAGATGCAATGCCAAAACAAGGTGCCATGTTTTCTCCTCATAACACAACTCAAGGACCTCAGTTCCCTAATGTAAAAACACTGACTGCATCTATATGAGTTTCAGTTAGATGTTGGCAGCTGGATCTCAGCTCATTCACTTGTGAAGGACTCTACCTCACATTTTAACTCTGATACGGCCTGTGCTCCATGAGATGCTAAGAGAGGAGAGGGGAGTTTCTCTTGCCTATCTTTGAGCTGCACTGCTTAGTTATACACAAGAGCTCAGATTATAATGAACATATGCTTCAGGCTGTGTTCAATCCTGCTGCTTTGCTGCACATAGTAACAACTGTCCCTCATACAGAGACAAGATGCATTTGGTGCACTGGCTTTGCACACCAGCGGAGCAGAGACCTTGCTAGTGTCACCCAAGCAGGGAGCAGTTCAATGCCTTCTGACACAATCTCTCATTCACCAACCATCAGCAAAAGCGAGCACCTTTGGTTCCTTTCCTGGGAATCCCATGAGTCAGGGACCAATGCACAAAGAAGCTGAATTATGGACATATCAATTGTGTAATGTAAAACACAGGCATAAAGTTGGGAGCAGACAATGAATATACCCTCTTCTTCTTGCTGAATGTCCTACCTCTTAGGCTTTCCTCTGTCTGACCATGCCTCCACTGGTTTGACAGCACAGAATTAAACCTGGCTACATTACAAATGTTCAGTTGAAAGCTGCAAATTAACGTATCTGAACTCCCGGTTCTTGTCCTTCTTCACTCTCATCTTCTTCTTCTATCTCATCTCATATCTTCTCCCTTCTCCCCTCCCCCTCCCAGTCAGCATTTTTGCAGTTATTATCATTCTCAAATCTGGCATTTCAGCAATGCACTTGGAAGTTGCTACTAGAGGCTAAACTTTATTCTCCCATATGAATTTTTTTTTTCCACTCTTGAACAGGCATTTCTTGGAAGGGCTAGTACACACAGAATGATAGCACATGGCAATCATACTACATGTCCAGATGGTATGTAAATATTAATACTCACACAGCACTGAAGATTACAAGATAATTAGAGGCTATATAACCATGTAACTCAGTTTATAATGAGTATGACAGTTATAGGACCAAATTTTGTCATTCTTCCAGGCCTGACTCTTTGGAATCTCTCTTTTTTTTCCTTTGTTTATGAGGAATTAATCATTTGGAACCTAATCCAAAGATGTATAGAGTCAATGCAAGTCTTCCACTGACTGCAGCAGATTTTGGTGGAGATCTCCGATTAAGTAAACTCCCTTGAGCCCTTGGCAGCTCAGATCTCAAGCACATTACAGTCCTCCAGCTATCCCATCTCTTAGCAGCAGCATCAAAGTGAGTTATCAGAAATCCGTGACATGAGATTCACCCTTTGGATCAGATGAGAGGGTCAGGCAAAGCCTTTTCTTTGGACAGAGGACACGCACATCCTCAAGCACGCTAGGTCACATACTGACAGGGTGTCATTAGGCTACTATGTTCAATGGTACACTGCCTGGCTCTGCTGCCACCTGGGAACACCAGACCACCTTCTGCCAGTCCATGACTCTCACATGGACCCCAGAGGAGCAGAAGGTCTGTGGGGGTGCGCCATAGCTTCCTACAAAAGGCGCACGGAGTGGGAGCTGTAAGAGGGAAACATGAGCATGCTCAGCCCTTGGAAGGCACAGCATCAGGAAAGAATACTTCCAGCTCCCTCTCTCCTTCCCAGACACCATATTTGATCAGATTTTTCTTTTTCTAGTGGTAAAATCTACTTTTTCTTTCTGGCTTTCACACAGTTATGGAGCTAGTCAAACCACTTGCCAGCTGTATACAGCCCTCAGTGGATTTAGACCCTATTGTTCTGTATGACCTATTTACAGGCACCCTCTGCTTTTTACAGATTTATTCCTTTGACTGTTTTGCTGCTAGCTGTGGACGGGTAGCAAACATTGCGAGGAAGAGATGCCAGTAGACAAGTTTCCTCTCAAGTGTTGTAAGAGCCCTTCACAGAACCAAACTGTCAACAGAATAACTCCCTTTCTGAAAAATGGATACGTTTTAAGCCAGAAGAAAACTGACTGGTGAATAGCAAACACCAAATAATTAATACTGGCCTTTTTTGTTCTTAGCAAACAGTGGAAAGTCAGTCTTTGGTGCATTATGTTCACAGAGAGGCATTTCAGAGAAGTCTACAGGTAGGTAACGACCAACAGCATCACTCTACTCGAACAATGAGACCTAAAACAACATTTTATGGCATTCTCCCCAAACACAGAGAACCCACTTAGAATACCATTTTATTGTATCTTCTGCACATATGTTCAGTAAACCCCAGAAATGTTACAGTGAGACATTTATAAGTCTTTTGAAGTGAAAGTGTTTCTCAAGTAAATACATGTGGTTTAGGTGTTTATTATTACAGGATGTTCGGAAGCTGTCTCCATCCTGTGTTGCTGGAAGACTGGATTGAAACAGATCTTATTTAAAGCCAATATTTCACCATCAGGTTATTTCATGGTACACACAAGAAAGCAATTCATAAGGTAATATCTAAATAGTCCACATTTCACAACAATTCAGTTATCTATTGTTTCTTCTGCCACCCATATACACCCTGTGCCCTGGGGGCTGAGGCTTCACAATGCAACAACCTACCATGCCCCAGCAGCTCATTCCCGAACCCTCTGCTGCTCCTCCCTGCTCATTTGTGTACCCACCAGAACAAGCTGGCTCATGTTTTGGGCAAAATTTCTTCAGCAAATAATGCTTGAGCTGCAAATAGTTTGTAAAGTAATTGGAGTTACATTTGTAAATACATAATTTAAAAGCTTACATTCTAGTGCTGGAATATGGATCACGAAGGCTTTCTTCTACCCACTTAGACAACTTTGTATGTATCCATTGTAGGATGAATTTCAAAACATTACCACTGACTGCAATTTAACATGTTCTTTTTGCAGTAATTTTAAAAAGGCAAGCCAACGTATCATTCATTCACATGAGTTCTCACAAATAGCAGTCTCCCATTGATCTCTGAAACTAAATACAAAAAGCAGGCTGAACTGAATTTCAGCCTTGATGTTGAATGAATTTTAACAAAAAGGTTTGCTGTTATTAGTTTCTACTACTACATTTTTATTTGCATGTAAATGGTTGTGATTCAATTTTGTAATTACTGACTGTTCAAAGATAAAGAAAAAAGTGATCTGAATTACCTCAGTGCTCCCACCAATGCCTTTTGCCTGTGTCATGCAATCAGTAAGGGACAGGAGGTGACCATGGACTGCAAGCTCTCCACTGTGCGTGGAGTCACAGAAAAGGTGGTAACCAAACCTTTGGAGAAGCACTAGTTGGACTTCATGTTTGTAAATTCAAGACTATAGCAAATTTCCTCTGGAGTGTCTGTAGTTGCATGTTTCACTGAACAGCAGTATGTCTACATTTAAAAAAAAGATCTCTATTCTCAATCTAAAAATTAGGCTCCATCCATGAAAATGGATGCTCTGCATTCTCCCAAAAATTGTGCTGCCATAGATACCTAATGCGTCACAGCATGTCATCAGGTCATTTCTACAAACCTCTATAAATGAGTAACCAAAGTCAGTCAATGCCAACTGCTGTAGAACAAATTCCTACTTTGACTGAGAGAGACTTTATGTTCAAAGCTCACTGAAGAGGACAAGAGGATTACAGCCTTGCATTTGGAAAAGGAGTCATATCTTTCCACCATGTAAGGGCAGTCCCAGCTCCTGAGTGAGGCATAAGGATATACGGCAAAGAAAATGGGAATGAGATCTGAGCAAAGAGGTATCAATGGACATTTTCACCAACTACTCAAAAACTGGAAAAAATACAGTACCTTCCAGCATATACATTAAAGTAATGAGCCAACCAAGCTGTTTCTTTATCTTGATTTCTTACATTTATTCATACTTTTAGGCACATTCAACAAACAGGAAAACTATTAAATTTCACTGTGAATCTGGACAGTGGATCAAGAAATACTCTTTTTGATGATTTTCATAATATTTAGTGCAGCTATCTGATGGCACCAGGCAGGATGATCCAATGCCTTACACCAAGGAGGTTGCAGCAAATATTGCCAGCATGCCTGCATGACTGCACTGTCCCTCCATGTGCAAGATTGTCACAGAATCACTTGGTGACACCCAAGTATGAAAGGAAAGCTTTCGAATTATATTAGCTCCCAACCCCATACAACACAACCTTTTCTATAGCATTGTCTCTTATCTTACTTGGCCTTGTACTTTCAGATGTCTGTACATAAATTAATTGAAAATTAATTATCTTCAAATGGAGCCTGTCATTCTGAAAGACTTAGCCATAGACCTTGTTTGACAGAAAAAAAGATTAATTTCTAATCTGAGTAAAAGTGAATGTTAGAGCATCTTTTAAGGATTAGACTTGGTGTGGCTAAGCATCTCATAACCTTTATTTCTCCCATGTGGTTGATTATCCCTGTGCCTAGTCTCGGTCACAAGCTAGACATCATCATCACTGATCTTGTTTATGGGTTTAGAGCAAGTACATTTATTACTACACAAGTTGGCAGGAAATGCAAAGGCATGGTGGTGGAAACTGAGCCACAGAAACATACACGCTGCCAGCTCTGCCACCAAAGGAAAGCACTAAGGCCACAGCTCCCGTCTGAGCAGTGTCAAACCCATGGAGGACAAAGCATAAAGCTGGCTGTGCCTGAAAGTGAGGGGAAGAGTGACAGTGAAAGGAAGTCTTCAAGAAAGAGCTGCTATAGAGCTGATCCCTTCACCCAGGGCAGAGCTGGCCCTGAAGAGTGCTCCCTGAGCTGCAGATACAAAAGGCAGCAAAACTCCTGACAAGGGTTTTGGGGCATTGACAAGTCAGCCGAAAACCCAAAAGATCCTGCTACATATGAGCTTGCTGTGGTTAGATTAAGTGTTCTCTTTCTGTAATTTTTTTGCCTACCTCTTTTATAAACATTTGTAACTGTATTGCCTATACTGGATGCTGCAAATACTTCTCCTGGCACTCTTCCGAAAACTCTCCTTAATTTAAACCAGGCTAAGGTAGCTGGGTAAGATCAAAGTGTTTTCCATCAAGACTATGGTGAATTAAAAAAACCCGAGTACTAAGAAACCATATCAAGTATCCAGCTCCCCAACATGATACTTCAAGACAGCCAAAGGGTAAAGGACCTGCCGTTACAGAAGCTACATGGGCTAATTGAAGACTTGGCACTATGGGGAAGGAGAAGCAATCCTGTGAGCATAGCATTCTCTGGCATACAGCGAGGTGGTGGGAAGCAGTCCTGAGCACAAGGAGCCTCCAGGCAATACAGGAGATTTTTCTAAGGGAAAAGCATTTTTTATTTTCCATGGTTGCACATGGCAGACAGCATTAGACAGCTTGGCAGACCTGCCAAGCTTTCTAACACTTTCAGAAGTCACACACACCTCTTTACTTGCAAAACCAACCCTGGAAAATCTAAGTGCAGCTGGAGAAAATCTGGGAAAGTTTTGAGTGTGCAAAACCTGTGGTTTCACAGCCCTGCCACAAAATCAAGACATGGTTGTGTCAGAGTGGCATGATATCCATTTCAGTCCCATGGGTTTTCTGTTAAGGTTTTCAAATAGGGATTTCAAGCTCAAAAAAAACAGGTATTTCAACAGTTGTGTTTAATCTGTATGTTGGATTCATGTGGTCAGTTACTATTCTAGGCGACTTTTAGTATCAAAGGCAGCAAAATCCTTTGACCACAGAGTTAGGTTTTGGTGTGCGTTTAAGCCAGTGTGCTCCACCTACAGCTGGATTCCCAAGACACTATCACAATGCAAACAAAGTTTGTTGTTACTTATAACCACCACTTTGCCTTAAGAAACAGTGGAGTATGAGGCTTTGTGCTAGGTGCCACACCAAGAGAACAGCTGGCTGGCCCAACAGAAGGAGCTTATGGTCCAAATGGAGACCTGGTGGTGGGAAACACACAAGGACAACATACACAAAACAGTAGTTCCTTGGCTCTGGAAAGGGGATTGGCCATAAGGTTTAGCTGATGAAAGGGATAAAGCTGCCGTAAAAAGAGGTAGGCAAAGGGATGAGTGGACTGACACCGAGCTGAAGAAGCTGAACAAAAGGGAAAGGAAGGGTGGATGCAAACAGGTGATCAGCACGGGTAGCTGGAGTCCAGGCAGAACTCTGGAGAGTCCTCTGGGTTCCAGAAGTCCCAGGCGGGGGCTGGCTGCAGTCTCCAGCCACCTCCTTTGCAGTTTTCCCTGCGGGCCACACAGGGGAGCGGGGAGGATGAGGCATTTGGGCAGGGTCCTCCCCTGCACACTTCTGGGTTCAGAAGGTTGCTGGCAAGCTCCGTCTCTCTCCTTCCCCTCCGTGCAGCAGGCCCGGTTTTGGCTGCCTTCACAGCTGCAGCTGTTCCTACCAGCTGGAATCAACCGTCCTGGCCTTGTTCCAGCTCAAAAGCAATTACATTCTTGCAAGTGGATATTGCAACTTCCTGTCCTAAACAATCATGTACTGTTCCTCCACACTATTAACCAGCTGCTGCCTTCTACCCAGAGATGGCTGCAGGCACAGGGTGGGGCCCTGGAAGAAAGGTGGTGGTGAATCAACATAGATCATTCCTGTGTAGGTTCGCCTGCAGTTTAGTAAGGTCGGGGAGCGCTTCCTGCCAGCCCTGCGTGCCTGCAGATAGCGTTCAGCGCTCCAGCACTGTAAGAGTGATGAAGAATAGCGTCATCTGAGCTAGACACTGCAGCAGGAGAGTGCTTTTCCTTGGCCCAAATCTTCCAGGGAAAATCTTCCTCTATGCCTAAATTTCACAAAATAAAGCATCGCCAAGAGCTGATGCAAGAACTCCCTTGCCTTTGGCAAGCATTTAAAACCAGAACCTGGCCCATAACACCTGGAAAAGACTTTTGGGTTAAACATCTTAGTGCAAAAGGTGATGAAGGCATCCAAATGATTAAGTGGGATTACTGGTCCAAAACTAACATACGTAGTTTCCTGCAGTTAGTCTTCTAAAAATGTTCCCCTCAATCTCTAGCTTCTACCTAGTGTGTATGTGAGAAAAAGAGCAGGTACATGTATGCCACAGAAGAACCAGCATCTGCCCAAGCGCAGCTCAAGGTGTATTGTTCCTTTCTAACTCTGCTATGTGAGTAGCGTGGATCCAAAATCATCGTAAAACTTTCTGTGTCTGTAACTTTTTCCACATTTCGTTTCTTTAGAGGCATTGGTTACTTAAGGTATCCACTCCTATGAAGAAGGTGCACACACATTAATTAATACGAGCGCAGCACAGAGTAGCACAGAAAGAGGCAATGTACCTTGAAAGACAGAGTAAACACACTGAGAAGCTGGGAACCAGGCTCCCAAGTAAGAGGCCATAACCATCCTCTAAAAGGTCGGAGGGATTTGGGGGACAGCAATTCCAGCTCAGGGAGGCACCATCTCTCGTAACAAACAGTAGATCCACATCAACTAGTCAGGACAGTTAAACAACTCATTTAATCTAAGAATAATGGACTAAACATTTGGGGAGGGAGGGCTTTTAAATATTGCAGATACCTATCTCCTTAATTCATAGTTCCCAGACCTTGCTGGCTATAATCACTGGCCTGGTGATGTACCTGTGAATTACTCCTACCCCCATGTCAATGAGACAAAGCAGCTAAGCAAGTCACCCAGAGTTGCACTGAAAATGTGTGCAGGAGTCCTACTGTAGGTCCATCACAGCTTGGGGGAACACCCCATCATCTTGCCTTCATTCTTGTATCAGGCTCTCTTTGCAAAATGCTGCTCAGCAGCATTTGACAGCAATAAACAATGTGTTTTGTCTTTGTGGAAATACCAATTACTCCATTAAGAGAAATACACCTTAACATGACTAAAAAAGCCTGGTAGATATTTTCTGAAGAAATTGCAGTAACACCATTTCCCATGCACTTTAATAGCACAATAACAGTGATGTACTGACAAAAGAAGCATTTTGCAAAAAAATTGATTATTTTTTTTTAAAACTGCCAGTCACATGATCTTTCCACCTAGTGTTTTAGAGTTGTGATAGGCTCTGCCTTGGCCGACAGCCAGTCAGTCCTAAATATAGTGTAAAACCAAATATTTAAGTGTAAGTCTGAACAGACAGATTTTTTCTTTTTTAACACATTCCCTTCAAGTGCTACAAATTCTGCTGCAGATGCAGCTATAGATAGATATTTCTCCTCCAAAGGAAGTATTACATCCCTTGGATTCCCAAGGTGATGCTACAGGAGAGCAAATACTAAAGTACTATTATATATGGGTTTAAGCACCGTAATTTATAAAAATGTCTCAAAGTGTTGCACAGTACAGAAGAGCATGTAGATAAATCATAGAAACATATACATTAGGTACAGTATATTTTCAGCATGTGCTGTCTGCCAGCTTATAACATATACACCTGCATAGAGGAGTGCTAGAAAGCAGTACATTCAACATGAGTTATTAGCTATGGTATCACAAAACTGTCTGTATCTGCACGTATCACTTGAACACTCAGCTTTGCACAACCATACTCCATTACCCAGTTATGTCACCTGTACGACACTACCTGGGCAAAAGTAGGGTGAGAATGAAACAGAGCCACTGAGAAGAAACTATAAACCAGAGTGTTTCATTGAGTTTCCACAGATCCTCTCACAACATCCAGATCTCACCGGGGATTCTGATTTTCTTCTTTTTTTTGTCTCATGTAACTGCTGTCTCCAGTTTCTCCCTCCACTAGCTTTGTGCTGGATGATCTCCAGCCTGTTTCGCACATGAGAATACCTCACTTGCCCCTTCATTAAGTAATTTTTTTCCTTCCTGCAGCTCTGCTAACAGGCTCTGAAAAAAGCCGTCTTGTCCCAGGAAACTTATTTACTGCATAAAAAGGAAACAATTCCTTGTACTAGTGAGCAAATGAGGGGATGTCCAAGAGCTTGCACTAACCCAAGTCTAATAGATCTCTGGCCTAAGCTAAAGCTGAGGAAATACTGTTATGTAAAGACTGCTAATAATGGACCCAAGCAAATACAGCATCAGGTCCAAGATCATCACTGAAACTTGGGTTTGGAGTTTTTTTTCTCTTTTAATTAGAAAGCTTTGGGCTTTTTTAAACTTCAAATACTGGGAAAATTAAAACGAACCAAAGAGAACATCCTTCAGTTCCTCCTGTTGCTGGCTTCACACTCTTACACCACTTCCAACACTTGTCAATACCACCCATAGCCTCATCATCAATCTCCTTCCAATCCTCCTCCCAACCTCCTTTCTCCCATCAGTCACCCTGGTCTCATTTCCATCACTTGAATAACGTGTTTCCCATCTTCATCACGTGTTCACCTCTTTCTTGTATTCACTGAAGTTTTCTCGGAGCTTTGAGTGTGACCTATTCTACAATACCAAAAAATAGCAATTTAAATTTGAAGTAACCATCTCAGTAACAACAACAAAAAATATGTACTGTGGACAGATACTGTGGAACAGGTAATTCCTCTTAATTTTGCAAGTCCTATTAATCAAAGAAAAATAATTATCATGTAATCACAAAAATTAAGACAATTGCCATAGTTGTGAAAGGAAATCCTCCTTTTGTTACTGTCACCTGTGCCTTCCCTGTCCCTTGTGCTCCATAGCAATGGTCACACAGTCTGAAAAGCTTTCAATTTGTTTTTGCACTTGCACATCTATTGCACTAGCTTTATTGGATGCCACATGTATTACTCTCTTGGGAATTTAGATTGTGTTTATTAATTGCCCACTAGTAACAGCAGAACATGTTGATTAACAGTTTACAGAAAAGAAACAGACAATTCCCATAGGTTTTTGAAGCTTCTCTTTGAGTGTCATGTTTAAGCAGTTCCTCGGGGAGTGCTCTTCAAAGTCTGGCCCATTTTGTTGGTAAGTGTCTGCTACAACACACCGAGCATTCAACTGAGCAGAAAAAGATTTAATGGGACTATGAACCTGCCTAGTTAGGCAGATGTTCCCTTCCTGTCTACTATTGCAGGACATTTTATTTTCTCCCCACAACAACTGATGAGCAAAAAAGATGGTTCAGGACATAACATTTTCCAGCGTTATGCAGCTGTGTTAAATCTATTAAACAGCAGCTAGGATCCCTATACCTGATCGTAAATCAGTAAATACCATACAATGGAAAAGAGATTTTTATAGCCATTGCTTTTACTTTGAGCTGTGGGTTTACAGCTTTTCAGCTTCAGGGAGAAGAGGTTTTGCTCCAAAGTCATTATTTTTCTGTCATTTTATATGCCAAATATAAATGCTGGATGCTCCATTCCTATTCCAAGCTACCATCATGTACATTCTATCACTGTAGTTAAAAAACATGAATACTTTTAATCCACTACCACTTACAGAGTGATACCAAGTGAATATCACTTGTTGACCCAATGTCTTTGGTCAGGTGTAGGGTAATGAAGCTCCACTGTATGCCGCTTTTCCCAGCAAAGCCAGTTTACTGCATTTCTTAACGGCTTTGTTCTCAGAGCTGAGACATTCCTTTTTACTAGTTCCAACCCTTCTAGATTTACCTATAAGATGCGGTATGGCCACATGGTTTGCACACGTACTGTAACTTTTCTCTCTTCACCTGCCATATTTAGCATGGAAGAGGCTGATGATCTCTGTGTGGCCCATGCAGCCCACAATTAACACATGGCCAAATGGAGGCTTTACAAGATAATGTCCCTGAATAGATCGGGGAACCTTCCACAGAATCATAGAATAATTCAGGCTGGAAGGGACCTCTGGAGGTCACCTAGTCCTTCCCTCTGCTCCAGGCAGGGCCAACTTCAAATGTAGATCAGATTTCTCAGGGCGTTCCAATCTCAAAACGGGCTGGTCTCTGACAGTGCACAATAGTGACACTTCCGAGAACAATAACTGTATATAGCAACTTTCCAGTAAATCCGGTACAGAACAAATAGGTTTAATTGCAGTCACTACACTTTGACTGTTGGGTACTTCTATGGCAAAGGATGCTTCACTATACATGCATCTTCCCCTCATACCTACAGAAGAGGAGCAACCAATTCAATTGGACAGTAGTTATAGACAATCAAAGGCTAAAAAGTTTGGTGCCTTAAACTTACAGAATAGTCACATATTACTATCCCGTCTGCAACATGCCCAAGTCACCTTCAGTCTGTTCCACCCCTGGGACATCCAACTAGCCTCTCCTCTCTGCAGCCAAATAACCATTTGTATCAATGTGTAATACAGCATTAACTAAATCAGCCCATGACATTGTTGGTTGCAGTATTTTTGAAAAGAAAAAGCCTATTAAGAAGCAAATATATTTTACAATGTCTGCAGCATTTGAGGCCTCAGGTACAGATAAGTTGCCTTGTTGATACAGTTGTGATTCCCTTGGGACTAGTTATTCTAGAGGCTGGCAGTAGCACGCCTTCAACAAAACCTAGAAGGCTCCCACAACTATGCAGCCTTTCCAGTCACCCTCTTATAAAACATAATTCAAACAGCTGCCAATCTAAGCAACTTTTAGATTAGATAAGAACAAATAGGAAAAACCCAGAAAAAAAATTAATAAAATCATCACAGCAGTAGGAAAGAGTGATATATTTAGAAAAGAGGTTCAAAGAAAAATCTTTTACTCACAAAGTCATGCTCTCTTTTGGGGGACGGGTTTGGTTTTTTTCTATTATTGCTGTTGAACAGGAGAGGAAGAGATTTTGCACTGTCCAAACAGAAGGGAAAATGCAAAATCAAAGTTGATTTGGTTTTCGGGTTTCCAGCACTGCAGATTATAAATATTTGCCCTTTAGTTTCAAACAGCAGATTGCACTGGAAAAAAAACATGTAAAGAAATGTAGATATATCTCCAGTCTTCATAAAAAGCTTGGAAGGTATTTTTGTCTGTGTGAAAATAAACCTGGAAGAAACTTAAGTAAGGATGACTTGAAAGAAGAGAAATGCCAGATCAGGTACCACTTACATTATTAATGGAGAAATTAGGATTTGTTCCCTTTAAATTATCCTACTAGCATTACTCTTATTAGTATCACCATACAAGGGGTTTTAGACAAAGCAGCACACAGTGTTCACTAAATCCATGCATAAAACCGAGACCAGAGACTCTTGCAACCTAATTCCACTTTTATTATTCTCAATAAAATGGAGTCTTTGAAAACCGTAATGGATTAGTGATGCTAACAAATACATCTTCCAGCTGTTTCAGGCATAATGACTGTATGACTAATGCACAGGTAAAGCAGTTAGAAAACGGAAAGTAGGTTAATTATATGCAGACTAGTGATGGACAATACCATGCCAATCTCTTAGTTATACCAAAAAAGGCATCAAAACACCACTGAGCCTCCAGGAGGAGCGAGGTAGTCTGTGCAGTCTCCTGCAAGCAAGGCAAGAGTCTGTCCATGCCCGCTGTGCCCCATGAGACCAAGATCATTTAGGGACACTACACAGTGACACGGACTGCAGCATAAGGAGGTCTGATATTTCCCCTTGATCTCAAGGACATGCAATCATGTCAAGAAAACTTTTCCTTTCCCAGGATACTCTGACCCTGTAGGTCTCCCTTTGCATAGCAGTTTTGCACTAGGGCTTTGCTGGGCAAACGGAGGATCTTCCTCCAGAGCGGAAGCTGGCAAGCAGGCAAGCAGGGAGGGCAGCTCAGGTGAGGCAGGGGATGGGAAGGGCAGAGGACAGCACAAAGCCGGGCCATGCCAGGCTACACAGGGCAGCCCAAAGTAGGAGTTGAACAAGCATCCAAGATAATATCAGCAGCTCATCTGCTTGATATCGTTGATCGCGCATGCTATTTGGATCACAGTAGTCCAGTGGTATTGGTAGATCAGCCACTACAAAGAAACTCTCCAAGCAGCATGGAGAATTTAGACATACAGCTCCCATGAACTTCAATGAGAATGATGCATCTGTCTCCTGCGGTAGCTTTGAAGCTCTCGGCCAAAAGTATTCTTAGCCCTACTGTCATGCATGTCCCCAAAGAGACAAAAAAAGAAGGTGCGAGCATGTGAGACCCGAGAGCGGACGTGGTTGAGGAAGTGAGAGACCAAGCAGAGCCTGATCTGGGAACCCTGCAGAGACAGATCATGTCCCTCAGGCTTTATGTTATCAACACTTATTTGGAGGTAAAGGACAGGCCACTTTCTCTTAGCAGAACGAGGGAGCCAGTCTGGCACGCTGGGCTGCTGACACTGAGCTGCTTTCCGTGGCATTCCCAGATCATTAAAGTCAGCTCAGGTGTCTCTACCTGACCCTGTGGACACAGAAAAAAGAAGCAGGGCAGAGGAAATGGTACAACAAAGATACAAAGAGAAGAAAGCTTTGCAAGAACTGAATTTGCAAATATTCCAAATCAAGTCTCTTCTCTTTGTATTTTCCCAGCAAGTGCTTGGATGTGAAAAGGGAGAAAATCAGCTCCTAGACAGATGAAAAGAACCCCTTCGCATCAGTACAGTTCAGTATCAGTGTGGTATTGCTTCTCATTGGTACACACAGGTTTTTACTCTGACCTGCTGCACAAGGATGAATTTCCTTCCCCAACTGCACCTGCATTCTGTACTTGTGTGTGGTCTCGTGCCTCACCACAACACTGGTATTGTGTCCTGCTTCTAGTTCTGAAGGTCTAGAAAGCAGTGGCTAGAGCACATTAATAATAAGCAGTGTGTCTCAGACTCCCCTGGAGCCTTGAATTACTTATTCAGTGGGTTAGAAAAGATCTGTATGGAAAAATGCAGCCTGCAAAGACTTGTTGGAACAATTGTATATGACTGACTTTGCATCCTTGCAGAGCTAAACCAAGCAGTCAAAGCTCCTTGGACTGAATAGGTGGTACACAGAGAGCAGCTCCTGCACTTTGGAACAACCCTCTGTGTCTCATAAAGACATTTCTTGGAGAGGAAACAAGAATTACAGTATTTTAGATGCAGTTCATGTAGACCCTAGAAATAAAAAGATGTCTGAAAGTTTGGTAAAAAGTCAGGGTCCATAATCTTATATGCTGAGTAATTAATTAACTAAATTTTTTTGTTCTTATCTGTATTGTATCTACAAGAGCAGAATGCCAGCCCGTAGCCTGAACTCAACTGAGCATACATGTTGCTATTGTATATCCTTTATCTGCTGCAACACCTCTTGAAGCTTGACAGTTTAAAATTACATTTTCATGTTGGAGCTGTATTTTCACAAATACTGTAAGTTAAATAACTCCTGGAATAACAGAGGAGATACTAGATTGCCAACTAGAGTTGATACTCGTTTTCATTATTTGTTCCTATAAATAGGTATGAACTTTTTTCTGGAACATAATCTCATGTAGAGCAATACCTTTTCCTCAGATGGCATCAAGAGGCACAAAGCAAGCTTAAAATTCTCCCTACTCCACCTCCCTTCAAAGCTGCACTCACAGTAGACAGGGTAGATGCAAGGACAGGTAATCATGCTGCTAGATAGGAGCTCCAATAAATCTGAACTTTGCAGGTGTAAAATTGGAACCACAAAATATCATAAAATCATAGAATCATTTAGGTTGGAAAAGACCTTTAAGATCATGCAGTCCAACCATTGACCCTACTCTACCAGGTCTGCCACTAAACCATGTCTCTAAGCTCCACATCTACACAACTTTTAAACACATCTAGGGATGGTGACGCAACCACCTCCCTGGGCAGCCTCTTACAATGTTTGATAACTCTTTCAGTGAAAAAATTTTTCCTAATGTCTAGCCTAAACTTCCCCTGGCGCAACTTGAACCCGTTTCTATCACTAGTTACTTGGGAGAAGAGACCAGCTCCCATCTCACTACAACCTCCTTTCAGGTAGCTGTAGAGAGCAAGAAGGTCTCCCCTCAGCCTTCTCTTCTCCAGACTAAACAATCCTAATTCCTTCAGCTCCTCCTCGTAAAACATGTTCTCCAGACCCCTCACCGGCTTTGTTGCCCTTCTCTGGACACGCTCCAGCACCTCAATGTCCCTCCTAGACTGTGGCGCCCAAAATTGAACACAGTACTCAAGCTGCAGCCTCACCAGCGCTCAGTACAGGGGCACAATTACTTCCCTACTCCTGCTGGCCACACTATTCTTCAGACAGGCCAAGATGCCATTGGCCTTCTTGGCTACCTGGGCACACTGCTGGCTTGTGTTCAGCCACCTGTCCACCAGGACCCCCAGATCCTTTTCTGCCACGCAGCTTTCCAGCCACTCCTCCCCAAGCCTGTAGCATTGCCTGGGGTTGTTGTGACCGAAGTGCAGGACCCAGCACTTGGCCTTGTTAAACCTCATGCAGTTGGCTTCAGCCCATCGATCCAGTCTGTCCAGATCTCTCTGCAGAGCCTTCCTACCCTCAAGCAGATCAACACTCCCGCTTAATTTGGTGTCATCTGCAAACTTACTGAGGATGCACTCAATCCCCTCGTCCAGATCATCCATAAAGATATTAAACAAGGCTGGCCCCAAAACTGAGCCCTGAGGAACACCGCTTGAGACCTGCCGCCAACTGGATTTAACGCCATTCACCACAACTCTCTGGGCTCAGCCATCCATTCTGCTTGAGAAGCCATTCCTACATGTTAGGCATCCCTACTATTTTGTCGCCTTTCTGCTCTTTTCCAAAATAAAGTGTAGGGTTACTAGATCCACAAAGGCTGCATACACCAGAATGAGGGGATTTCCACAGCCCCCTAACACCGAAGAGATTGTCAGCTTTTACAGTTCAGCTAATGACAGTGGTGACGTGTATTGGTAACAAATTAAATTAAATTACTACTCAGGATTTCTTTTTGATGGCATTTCACTCTAGATTTCTAGCATAGCTCATTTTCAAGATGGCAGTATAAATTTCTGTTGCATATGTTTTCTTCAGTGCCACAAACCTCAAACATTAAAAAATCATAAGTTAGGTCCTAATATCACAGTTGGTATCAACGAACTTTGGGCTCTTCTCAGTTTTGAGCCTGAAAATGCCATTTCCAAGACATTCTCTCTAATCACATGCAATAGAAACTTGCTTTTAAAACAGGCACCTTTCAATTCTTCTGCAAGCCTAAGTATGGAAACTTTGGTTTTATGAAAAACATACAATGCCGAGAACTAAATCTGGGGTGAATGAGCTGATAAGTAACCCTCTACAAACAAAAACGGTTTTTAATAGCACAATAGACCCTGAAACAAAAGCAATGAAAAATAAGAAGTAAATCCAGTTTGACCAGATTCTTTAGATTATACATTCTTTAGAGCAGCGACAGCCTCTTGATTTGTACACCATTTGGCACTCAGAGACTATGTCTCAGTCAGGACCACGATGCACTACCAGAATTTACACACATCGAAATGGAGACCAAAAATGGTTGAATACAAGGTTTCTGACACTGAACTGCAAAAATCCAAATACCTGTTGATGCATCAGGATTAAGGAAAGCAGACATGGAACTAAATTCTTTCCATTCAGTTGATTCAAACTGAAATGTGGTTAAAATGTTAATTTCATTAAAATATGCTTAGCATAAAGAAACCTACAGGAAATACTCAGCATGGTAGCCAGCAATGCAAAATAGAACAGAACACTTCCAGCACTATTGTAAAGGAATTGTGTGGGTGTCAGAGTATTTTCTTTTCAGAAAAAAAAAAAAAAAAAAGAGAAAAGAAAAAAGAATTGGGTGTATAAAAGTCAGAGTTTACCTAACATGCAGTAGTCCTGCACTTTCTCACACCAGATCTGCACCTTTCTTTGGAAGCTGCCATTAATACAGCTGTTCCTAGATGGATCAGCTTCTGTCAGTGCACACTTCGAAGTATCACATATGTTTAAATAATGCCTAGCAATTTCACAGTCTCTAAAATTTAATGAAGTGAACTTTTCTTTGATTAATTTAGGGTATTGTAAAATTTACTACTTATATCATCTCTGGGAAATACAAAGGCAGCTGGATATATTCACTTTTTGCTCTGTGTCCTCGAGAAGCAGGCACAACCCACCAGCTCATGGGAAGGTTGCAAGAGCAGGATTTGCTACCAGGTATTTGAGGAGGACTGCAACAAACCAGCTCTCTGCTGTGTCTGTAAACATATATTGGGATTCCACTGAAAAAAAAATTACTGTTTTAAATTCCTCAATGTTTTAGGGCACCAGTACTACTGGAGGGAGGAATTAGTAGGTAGGTTTTCCATCTCATAGAAGTCACAGTCACGGGCACTGCAGTAAACCTGGGTCAGGTGGTGGCACCCTGTGCATTAATTAAAAGGACTGGTACCCTCCTTCCCAGACTGCCATTTGTTTAAGCAGATGGAAACTGAGCTCAGGCAACAACAGGTCATCTTCAAATGGCAGCTGTGATTCCCTGGGCAGGGGACCTGTACAAGAGCCCTGGCACAGTCAAAACTACCCTGTCCCACCATGGTTTGGCCTCACAGGTGTTGCATTTCAGTTCTCACAACAACAGACAGGCAAGATAGGGCTGCGAGCCAGCTTGGTCTGATTTTTACATTTTACATTTTCTCCAACAGCTTAGCTCACTCACAGTTGTGAGTAGATGTATACACATTTATGAAACTATGAAGATCACTTAATAGCCTTCAGGCATACGTTGCCATTTTCAAAATAACCTCTGAACTGCACCACGCAGACACCAGTGGTCACTGTCTCTGTGAGCTCCTTTAGCCAATGCAGGTACTCAGACATCTTTGCAAATGAAGCTAACGCTATTCTTTTGACATCAGTAGATAACTAAATTAGGATTAGCTAAACTTGACAACCTGGGGTCATTTCTTCACATGCTTAAGCTTTTATTCACCCAAATGAGCTTGAAAATAACTCCTAAAACTAAGACAGTGTAAGTTGTGAACTATATTGTAAAATATGAAAACAGCCTGCAACTCTGAAGCATCCTGGCCTAGAAATAGGAAAGAATTTGTTGACAGGATGAATCTCTTGAAGAGGAACATGCATGTTTGAGAGATTTCCATTGCTCCATCAGTTGTGCTTTATTCTTAAAATCTCTCTCAAGGGAAAATAAAATTTGACTTCAGGGATTTCAAGGTTGCCTGGCTGCCAGACCTGTTTAAATCATCTACATTGGCTGAGAAAACAAGCTCCAAATGTCCTAAGCAGTGAGCAGGCCTGTAAAAACTGGAGCCAAGGAAGGTTACAGTACTCTGTGTTTGCACTATCTAAGCACTGGCCCCTCTCTCTTGCAGTCTGGAGCAGAGACCTCAGCTTGGCTGCAAGGGAGAGGTATACCCAGGATAGTATGGACACATTCAGAAGTTAAGCTGTAGCAGGACAGGTCTCAGTGAGGACTGTCCAAAACCCATGGTATATCTACACATGACTTTTGCTGATAGCTCGGGAACAGCCATGCAAGCCGGAGGCAGCATACACAAGTTTTACAAATTCTGCTTTGGTTGGAAAACAGCTGTACTCACAGCCCCAGTGAATATAAGCATAAGATATGGGCAGTAATGCCAAGTCCAAGTTTTATACTTAGGAGAGGCTTTTTAGCGGTGCTCTTGCCCTTCCGGCCACCTGCTAGGAAGTACAAAGCCCAGTGCATCTCTATGACCAGGACATGCTTGGTAGCTGTGATACATCAGCCAGATGCCACTCTAGCGAGCACACTAGCTGCAAAAGACACGTGTTTTAGAAAGCCATGGAGACACTGATGGTAAGCGGGCATGAAAGGAGGGATTTTAACTGGCAGAATTAAGGAAGAAACTACCTTTTAGTCATGGTATCAGTACTGACAGGTTAAGGCTTCCTCAAAACACTGCTAGTATTTACAGTATGCACTCATGCTGAAGGACAACTATTTAAACAACTGCCTGAGAGTGCTTTTAAGAAATCAGCCAGAACTGATGTCAGTGAAAGGAGAACAATCATTAAAACATTCTCAAAGCTTTCTAATATGTCTTGAAATAGTGTTCTTGCATGTAGGAATGCTAGGAGATTAAGATCCAATATCTCATGATCTACTGTGTCTAGGAACAAGTACTTTAATACCATTGGAAATGTGCCCTCTTGGATTTTTGACTGCATATTGTTTCCATCTCTAGTTGTAACGAGTGTTAAAGTCCCCTCTCCTACCCTATTATTGTTTGCCATACATGGGTATGATTTTGGCTTAGTAGGCCACATTTTGAGGAAAAACAGATTACTGGTTGTGGGTTTTTTTGTTTTAAGATGACACCTTTTAAAAGCAATTAGCATACAGCAAGCTGCTTCAAAAGTGCAATTTATCACAGGGCTCACCAGCTCATGGGTTTGAATTACTCAGCTTTCCTAAAATGTGATAGCATGTGGCAAAAATGGTTTTGCCACTCATTTGGCCATCAACACAACTCGTACGTAAGTCTACTGTTTATGATTAATGGCATCACCCCAACACATGCCAGTAAGAATTTGTAGCATAACAGCCCATCACAGATTCTGTTTATAACACTCTTTATCCTTTTTCCCTAAGTTCTCCCACTAAAGCACATGAGTTAGTATGAAAATGTCAGTATGTATGCCATAATTTATTCCCAAACACTGGTTATTTTGAGAGACAAATCAGCAAACAACTAACTGCTAGAATATGCAAGCCTATTTGTCTTTGTGAAAAAAGTAGATACAGCTTTTTAAATCCAGCTCACTCCACCCAAACTTTCTTTGGTATATGTCAATTAGGACTTTCTTCAGTAATGTCTCTGGATATGCTTTACCACATTCAGCCACACAGCCCATGCAACTACTTCACAGGACTTCAGTGACTAAAATAACACATCTCAGATATTAGTAACATGAGGACAGATGGTTTTCAACATCGGTGTGTCCATTAAGGACCACAGGACTGCAGAGACCTCAAAGATCACTAACAATGCCTTAGACCATATTTTAGCATTGTTTTGGTCACATCACCTCTTAAAACTCAACAATGATCTTCACCCAAACCTCAGCTCTGAAAATCTTCCAAGATATGACTTCAGTTCCAAACTTTTCTACTGGTTGCTAACTAACATCAAAAGAAGCTGATCCAAACTCAAGGTCCAGATGACCATTTTCTCTGATTGCACCCAGGTTTAACTAAAACAATACTCTCTTAATTTTACCTAGCTCAAAGGGGAATGTGCCATTAATTAGTCATCATAGCTACGTCCTTCAGTTACATGCATTGACTCCCCTTCCCCTGTGTACTGACAGCTGATCCCACAGCTTTCCAGTTTCTTTATCCAACTGAGAGGTGTATACACATCTAAGGACAAATGACGCTAAACCAAAAGGGGCTGGAACACAACCCTTTATGAGGAAATACTTGGATGCCCATCATCTTCAGTCCCTGTAGCCATCCTGCAGCAATAGATGCAACCTATCACCTGGCTGGAGGTTTCAGGGCAGTCTTCTAATAGTTTCCATATGATCGTCTCTGCTGTCTTTGACAGATCGATACAAGCATGAGAAAGCCTGGATTTGGTTCTTGTCACTGTTTCTTAAACTGCTCTATGATGAACGTTATCAATGCCATTCAGGCCTTCTCTTACAATCTTTGGTGCTTAAATAGAGAAAGATGGCCAAAGCATCTCCCAGATCTTCCACATTAACTAGAAGATCAGAGCCGTGTCCATTTGCCCCTAGCCTAGCCATTTGGAAAACAACCTGCAAGCCAGCTGCAAATCAGCAGAATATTTAACATTGGCCCACAGCCCATTCCCTGCTCTTTCTTTTCCCAAGAATCTATGGCACTTTCCCTGCTGCAAATGCTCAGTTTTGCAGGAATCACTTAAAGATGTCCAGGTCATAAATGTGTCCCCACAGCTATGGAGACTTGATTGCCTTTTCACTGGCCTTAGTACAGTGGGCAAATATCTCCAACAAGTTAATAGGACAGACAGCTGGGGGAAGTAACTTTGTCATTTGCCACACCTACATTTGACAGAAATCGTAAAGAGCTATACATGCACATAGTTTTCAGCACAACCCCCAGCTAGAGGGGCTAGGTAGCACTACCTCTTATTGTGTTGGGTGAGACAACTCAGAAGAAGTTGAAAAGGGTACCAAGTCACAAGAAGCCAACATGCATGTCATTTGCTATGAATTATCAAATGATCTAATTTCCATATCTACATGTAAACTCTCAAGAGCAATAAACACGTTGACAGTTTAGACTTCTTGCCACATGGATACAGAGTCACACAGAGTATGTCAGCTGTGGCTACAGCAAGTAGAGGCTGCTTGCTACAGCGGAGCTGTAGCCGGGTTATTACATGCGGGATGTCCAACTGGCCAAACCTGGAGAACAGCAGTATGCCAAAGTTTTGAGAAAGGTGGGCTAACAGGGGAAGAGCTTATATGACCAAGCCAGTGAATGGGGCAAGGTATCCTGAGAGGAAGGAAGAGCCAGAAAGACATGGTATACTGACTGTTTAATGGGGCATGTGAGATTTTTTACGAGCAATCTATGCTTTCAACCCAATTGTTTTCAGGGACCCCCAAAGCAATTTCTGAGAACCATTCTAATATATGTTTATATAAATCAGGTGGAGAGGTGCCTACAGGACCAAATGCACTTCCTTTCTGTTGATGCCAACCTTACCAACCAGTCTGGGCCTTTCAAGATGAAGAGGGAAAAGAGGAGAAAAAGAACAGCAACTTGCCATCCATGTATTGCACAAATCCACAGCTTTATAAAGAGTGCATTTTAAAGAAGGAAGAATACGACTGTATCTGCAATTACATCACCTAACTACACATCATGCCAAAAATTGGTTCCCCATTAAAGCAGTGGAAAAGTTGGTTACTGAAAACATTGGACATTCATCTGTGTTGAAGCAGTTTTGTGCTGCCCAGTTAGTGAATGTCAGAAGGATGGAAAATCAATTTTTATCGTATCCCTAGAATGAAAGCAAAACTCCGCAATTAATTTACATGCCTATTGACTACATAATGAAAAGTGCAATTAGATATATTGCTTACAAATCCTACCACAGTCAATGGAAGGAAGCATGTGGAGTCACTGGAAGCATGTGGGTATATTTGAGTGCACGCTCTAGCTGGAAAACAGCACAGAAGAGGTAATCAAGTTAGTATTAAATAAAGTTACCCTAGACCACACAAATCATTTCTAGAACACAAATAACAACTCCCCAAGTGAATGAGATCGTTAAAGCCAATATAATTTCTAAATTTATTTGCTGAAAGCATGGGACTGAAAGCTTTACTTAGAAATGAAAAATCTAACAAACTGGCAACAAAATGTAATATGGGAAGGAAATAAAAATAAATTCAGAACAGCAGACATGACTGCCACAGATAAGAAAAAATAAAAGCTAGAAACTAATCCCTGACAACTAAAAATTTATGGCACTGCAAAACACAAGTGACCACTCTCAGACTATTTTCACTTAGCAGAATATTCAAAAGCCTCTTCTGAAAACAATTATCATTTTCAGAATTAATCACACCCATTTGAGTGTGTGTTGACTGTATAAGTGTACTCGTATACACTCACTGGTATCTATGATTTTGTTTCTTATATTATTACAGTAGGGTCTGGAAGCTGTGTGGTAAGAACAGGCTCCTCTTTTTGCTCCCCTTTTGCTGGTTGCAACAGTTATGTGGGTACTCTCAGATGTATGTATTTTCACACCCAGGACCACTTTTGTACCAGAAAACTTCCAGAATTCAAGGCACAGGAATGAACATACAAAGATAAATATTCAAAAGAAAAGAAATTAAAAAGCCAAGCTTCTTAGACTCACTTTTTTTCAGCTGTACACTATAGCATTCTTTATATCCATTTCTCCTTTTTAACTGTGTTCGTTAATACATTTCTGCTTATATTACATATATACCATGATACACACAGGAAGTGCAAAGGTATACAGCTTTTTACTATCCAGACTTCTGTGTATTTAAATGCATACAGTTAACATTTCCTTAAATGAAGTCAAAAGTAATTCATAACAATCACTTGACAGGATGGTAACAGAGGATAAGATAATTAGCACGGAAACCATCAGGACCCTGTTTGCAGAACCAGCCAGCTTTACTCCTACCAGCTGTAGGAGCATCATCATACTAACAAAGAAGCAAGGCAATTTTAGATCTCAAATTTCAGAACAATTAGAACTGAATAAAAATCTCGCCAGCGCCATTTCTCCTGTTAATAGTTCTCATTACTTCTGTACTGTAAAATGAATGAGGAAAAGATTTACGGTGGTACAATACCACTACAGTGTAGCCTCCCCAGAAGACATTAGGTCATTAGCTTTACTAGGCAGAAGCTGTCACAAGAGAGAAATATGGACTAAAACTCTGATGTGTCTGCCCCATGTGGTCCTAGTTTTATTGTATATATGAATTACATTTATAGGGCAGACTAGTAGCTGGTGGTAAGGTTTAACAGGGGGAAAAAAAAAAGCCTTTTCCCTGGGGAATAATATTTACAACAAAAAACTTAAATAAGCAAACATAATTCAAACAGAAAAATAGTGGATTCCCCTGTCTGGGAAACATGCTGAGCCCACTGGGTGATCCCAGTACCTTCCAAATGGGGCATTTCTTCTCAGAGACAGAACACAGCCTGGAAGGGGACCCAGCTACAGCAGATAATTAAGCCCAAGCTTCTTCCTAAGAAGCTTAGTCAGGGCTGAACACCAAAAAGTTGCCACTGGTCTACTAGAAGGGTGGAATCTTTCTGTCCCACCTCTCCAGGCTCTTCTCATCACAGAGCAAGTGTGGACAATGTCGACCATCTGGAGTTGTTTCCCTCCTGCTTCCTTGAGAAAGCAACACTGCATCTTGTGCAGGCTCCAAAGGCAACAAAAATCTACTGATTCAGTTGATCAAGCCAGAGAAGCCCTTCACAGCCCCTTGGAGGCTGCCTGAACTAGATGGAAGTGGGAAAGCTAGCAGGGAGGAACAGGCAAAGCGAAGCCCTGAGAAGCACAAGCAAAGCAACAAAGAAACCTTGGAAGTCCTCAAAGCCTCAACTTAAGGTTCAGTCTCTCCCCAGAGGGAACGAAGAAGAATGCCAGGAGATGCTCCTTCTGCACTCCAACAGCACCTCTGAGACAATGCAGCCAGCAAATCAGAGCTTATTCCCCAGCTCACCTCAGTCTTTCTTGCATCCCAGCAGGCGCTTTTCACTAACTAATCCTTTCCCCTTACAAGCAGGGAAGAACAACAGTGCTCTTCTTTTCACTTGCATGCATTAGCCACTATTAGACAATCAAGGTATCGTTTTCATTTCTGCACAGTTCTGTCCCCTCCGTAGAGAAACAACAGGCATGAACTACCTCCTTTCACCCCCAGACCCAGCAGGGCACTGAAACGCTGTAATTCCTATGAGCCTGGGCATATCTTGCTAACAGATCATCAGCGTGTAACTCATGATCTAAAATACGAGCATTTTATTACAAAAATAGGGGGAAGTCTGTAAAGGATATTTTTATCACATTTCATACTATTTGTTGTGATTTTGAACATTTGGGCCCCTGATTTTGTATTCCAGAGTATGTTTTTTATATAAATTACTGTTTGAATAAGAAAAGATCATAAGAATGGACAATATGTCCACATTTCAGCCCAGGATATGTAAACTCAATAAGCTGAAATTAAAATATATGTCCTCCGCACAGAAGCATCACTTTGAGATCTACAAAGTAAGAGAAAAGAGATTTTGATGTAATTTATGCATAAGTAGATGCAAAATAAATCCAGAAAAATTTAAAAACATTCTCCAAAACAAAGATAAGCATTTCACTTTGTCCTGAGCACAGGCATCTTGACTCAAGAGGGAGCTAGGTAGCTGGTTTTATAAGCAGTGCATTTCAATATTCTTAACCATTTTCATTCGAAAATTAAGGAATTAATTAAACCTGCTTATGCTCACAATTGATCTTGTTGACAAGACGACAGCTAAGAGTTTTATTCTGGAGAGAAGAACCGATGACTGCACACTGATAGTGACTTTCATTGAGAGATTTCAACTGAATACTTAAATTCCATTGAACTGCCTTTTCCTGTAAATTTCAGAAAAGTGTTCAAGAAATTCTTCATTTTCACCTTCTCTTTTCAGATGAGAAGTCAAAGGATACTCAGCTCTTTTCCCAACTAGAAAAAGAAAAAGTAAATACAAGGACTGGTAACGTCACTTAGGTAGTCTTTGTTTCCATTAGAAAAGTGTAATGGTATGTGATATATTTTTCCATTGTAAACATGAATTTTTAACAGACCAAAGAACACTACTACAACCTGAAAGTTTGCTGCAGAGCTGTGTCCACTGTGTCTTTTTATATAATTCGCTAAGCAGGTGTTTTTACTAGGTAGAAAATTCCAACACATGCATTAAAAAAAAGCTCAGAATGAACCTGAAGAAGTCTCAGCAGGAGAGAGGCGCTATCACAAAGGCTGATGGAGCCAGCAAGCTGCAGCAATGACAAAATTATGAGAAGCTGGATCAAGTAAGGAACGAGTTTTCAGAGAAAGATACTTTTATGGAACCTCTTACAGAGTGTCTCTAAGTCTTCTCTTCAGGGCTGGCGTTTGTTATTAGCACTGCCAAGGAACTGGAAAACCCCTACTATAATAAAAAATATCCTGAATCATAGAAAAAAGTAAAACACAAAAAATACTGTGGAAAAGATTTGGAGGAAAAAAATGAATGTGTTTGTGTTTCTGTGCTGGCTGGCAGGGATGCACCTGCCAGCTCCATTTCCTGCTATAAACTGCAAGTGAACTGTGAGCAGCTCTCCAAGCAAGCAGATGGGGGGATGTCTATTTATTATTTCTCCAATATGAAATTCAACTTTTTAAAAACAATTTTCAACTTTCAATTAGGACTTCTTGCAAAATTATGATGACGTTTCTCATGAGTAATTCCATTCCAGTCAAACTTGTGTTTTTGCTTTCTGGTACCCTTGAAAATCCCATGGGGCAGGGTCCAAAATCATGCAAAGTGAGGGATTCGTTCTTGACTGGGGCTACCTGTGTAAGAGCCTGTGTGTCAGTGGTAACACACAAACCCTCAGCTGGCATTAGGACTGTCCCAAACATCTTGACAGAATACTCACCCCATAGGATGACCCCATAGTTTCTGCCTAGCTATATTCTCCAGCACTGAGTCTCCCCACAGCCAAGAAGGGAACATAGCACACTCATGCCTC
This sequence comes from Burhinus oedicnemus, assembly GCA_008921705.1. NCBI lineage: Eukaryota > Metazoa > Chordata > Aves > Charadriiformes > Burhinidae > Burhinus > Burhinus oedicnemus. The sequence goes on along the minus strand of VFFE01007178.1, from coordinate 1,711,560 downwards.
CAGCCTGCTCAGTGTTTGTTGCTGTGCCGTGACTATTTCTCTCTCCTATTTCTTTCATAATAGGTGGAAAGAAAAACAAAGCCTATTCACGAAGTATGCCTTGCCTTTACCTGTGTTATGTAAAGCAAAGAAGAACATCTGCAGTGGGTTGCCTGGAGGAAGGTGCCTCCTCCTTCTCCCTGGCTAATCAGCACTGGGGTTGGGACGAGGAAGGAGGGAGGGAGAAGCCTCTTGGCCATCTGGCCCTACCCTTTTGGCAGTTACATTCCCCTTTTTGTCACTGAACTGTAAAATGGGAAACAGTCACATAAGATTTGTTCTTTTCACAAATAAGGAGGGAGCTGGAACTGATTTATTTACGTAAGTTTTACAGTAAGGCTTTGCTCTCTGAAGTGACAAGGAATGCTAGTATGAACCAGACGAATTTGTGAAACTTCATGTCTGGACTGAGTCTCCAAAACCAAAGACATGAGCTCAAGTCTTATCACCCCCACCCTTAAATTCAAAGCATGTGATGCACAACCACTACACCAGTCTACGGAAGTTATGTTTAGTTAATTGCATTAGAATTTATTTACATATACTCATTTAAAGCACCAGGGAAGAGTTTTCACTAGCAAAAATGGGCATTGCTCCATTTCTAAATAATGCATATACCAAAGCATGTAAATAAATTATTGTTTAACTAAGCCAAGGGTTAAACTTTACTACCATGCTAGAAAGACATCCAAGTTCATTCACTACTGTAAATGAATCCTACTGCAGCTCAGTCTGCCTGTTAACAGGCAGAATTACTGTTAACTCTAAGAAAAGTTCTTAAATAACTGTGTTTGCCATGAATACACAGAATTATACATTAGAAGATCGGTGTCTTCATGCATCTCAGCAAATGTTGATCAGGCACTTGTCAACTTGGAGCAATATGCCAAAAATTCAGCCACTCAGCATAAAAACTGAATGTTTTCAGCATTCAGCAGCAATGAAAGTAACACCTAGAAAGCTCAAATGAACTCAAGCACACTTTAAAGCATGATATAAAAAGCAGCAAGAAAAGAATTAACAACAGAGATTTCTGCATTATATCAACTTCGATGTCTGATGAAGAGCCACATACACTGCTAAATCATAAATTACAAAAAGCACTACACATGTGATCCAAGCAGGATAGCACAAGAGGGGCCTGCCCTGAGAGGCTCCAGGTGAGCAATTGCTGCCTGCAGCCGCAGGCATGAGAAGAAAACCTTGGACACTGCAGCTTGAGAGCAAGCCTGGCTGGGAGAGAAAGAGGATGGGAAAAGCAGCCCAGAAGTGCTAACACAACCCACTCACCAGGGCTTTCTGTATTATAATTCTCTCATTGGTTCTAGTGGGAGGGAGGCAGTAAAAAAAGCTGGAGAATATATCCATGTTCTTCTACATCAGTGGGGAAACACGCTGCGCAGGGGAGCCAAGGAGCAACCACTCTGCTCGCTCAGGAAGAATACAGTAAAAAGGCAGCAGAAGACAAGCGACCAGGAAAGGACCCTATGCCATGTGCTAGTTGGTCTGATAAGGTCCATTATACAGTAGCTAGAGAATTGCTAATGGATGCTGCTGTGGTTAATGTTGGTTTTGATCTCTAATAATACCTGTGGGTTTCCCAATAGGGACTTAGCTATTCAGCAATCCAAATTCAACCAAATTGAAACTTGGCAAAATGAAAGTTTCCCTTTTGGCATCCAAGCGTTAAAAATACTTTTTTCCTCACTGTTTTTCAATTATGAGTGGGAAAAGACATATGTGCATTCACCAAGCTAAGCAGAAGCATACCAGGACTCCAAAGTTCGCTTTTTAAAATCATGAAGTAATAATTTAATTTTGTTTAAAAGTAGCCATTATTAAAGCTGGAAATAGGAGGTCAGTTAGAACTATGCATCAGAACTATATGCTGGTTTTAGAAAAATACAGTCTCATAAACATTATCACATAATCACATTTGAGGTTGATGTTCCTGATATCCAGCAGACAGCCTGGGCTCAGTTCTGTCTGTCTGTTCTCAGTTAAAGTCAGGCATGTGTCCTGCTGCCACTCAGACCTGTGTCCTGCTGCCACTCAGACACAGCCCTAGATATGAAGGTTCTTAAAAGTTTGTAAACATATTACATTTTTTTTATATTTACCTTTAGGCTTTGAGTCAATTTGAAACTGGTTTAAATTAAAACTTACCAAGTGTAAAATGTCTGATTTAAAATGTCACAGGGCGTTCAACCCACACAAAAGAAGGAAGGCAATTATGTGTACGTATTGTCTGAACTTTACAGAAGACAGAAGAAACATGTTCACACATTGTAGCCCTAGAGGTATGATATGCAAATCCCTACATGGAAGCAGCAGTAAGAATTGCATCACCTTCAGAAAAAGAACCATAAATCTTAGTGAACAAAATACTTATAGCAAACATTTTGATTGTAATCTTGCTTATTTTGAGCAAGCCTGTCAGTTGGCAATACCCTTGCACTTGCAGAAGCCGACGCTCCCACAAGCATACAGATGTGGCTTCCTCTACTCTCCCTCCCTGAAAAAATTAAGCAGCTTTCCAAAAAGAGGAGCACAAGCAGAAAAGTTCCCTACATTTAAGACTGAGTTCAGGGAGCTTAGGAAGTAGTCCACATAAGGCAGCACCTGCAGTCTTAGAGAGCCCAACAGCTCCTTTCCAGCTTTCTCTTCCTACAACAGGGCCTCCAAACACCTACCTGGATACTCCGGCTTGAGGGGAGTAGTAACAGCTGCTTGGCACGAGACTCACAGAGCAAACACGAATTACCTTCCCAGCCTTCCAAGTGGACTGAAAAATCAGCAGCCTGCCACCAAAGCCACTAGAGCACCACTTCCTCAGCAGCCACCTCCCAATTAATCAACCCATAGGTTTGATATCAGTCCCCAAATTTATAACCTCTTCCCTAAGCTCTGACTGGTTCCAATTTCTTCAGCTGATCCACTCAGCTGTCAGACAGCAACTGCAAGGGACCCACTAGTCTGCCTATCCCCAGCACACTCCTCCATCCACTAATCGCTGAGGGTTTGCTGCATCTCTCAACTGAGCTGTCCTGCCCTGCAGAAATACAGGATTCAGATTCTACTGCTGTTCTTCAGGGGCTTAAAATTTATCCATTGCTGCAAAAGAGACAAATGGGTCCTTGGGACATATTCTAAGTCAGGTTGTTTGTGGACAGCTCCTGAAGAAGAGGTTATATGAAGGAGAGGTTGAGAAAAGGGATTTTTTTTTTTGTGCTGTTGGTTCACAGCGTTACATGTAATGGGACTGCGAAGTTAGTGACTATACTTTTAAATAACCATCAAGCATCTAAGGTATTAAGTGCCTTGGACTTGCAATGGTAACTGGACTTTTGGTTACGTTTATATTACTGATTGTCCAACACATTTTACATCCATATTGCTAGGAAGTGAGGTGACATTCAGGCTTTAGGTGACCTTCAGAGCAATCTAAAAGACAGAGAAGAATAAGCCTATGCTACACCTTAGCATATGTGTACTTATCATCTTACCACACAGTATCCTCGCAGCACACGTTTTATCCTGAACAGACAAGACCCAAGGGACAGGAGCAGGGCTAGCAAGAATGGAGGAAAAAACTGAAAATGACTGGGGGAAATTGGGTGGCTTGGACCAAGTTGCTGAGAGCCAGAAGGCCTAAAATTGACTGAGTACGCAAACTGGGATTGGAAGCCAACTGGGGAAACATTTGAACCCAGTACCATTACTCACTAGGCAATTCAAAATATACTATTTAAAATTCTTGTTTGCTCTAGCAAAACTCTTTCACTTGAGCATCTAGAGAAAAAAAGCTAGAGAGGCAGAAAATCATAACTGATCCCCACCAGTTTTTAAATCACAGCTCATATTTGCAGATGCTATGTTCAATATTTTCCAACTTCTGTCTAGGAAATCAAACATGAGGCTATGGGGGAAGGGGATTATATGCTTTTAAGTCCTTCCTCATATATGCTTGAGGTGATTTATATGAATGTTGTGCAGTGAAGTCCACATATTTACTTAGAACGATGCACCTTCCAGAGGAGCACAATTAAGTAACAGAAATTCAGTTCAGGTAGAGTTTTCAGTTTCCTGTTGTGACCCCTGAACAGCAATGCTTATATGTAGACAAATTGAATTAGAAAGTTTACTGGAAGTGGTAGATGACCTGCCCCATTAAGCCAGTTGACATTTTATTGTAACCTCTGACTGAAGGGGCTATTCATGGAATTTTGCTTTCATTTCAGGTTTCTCTTATTTAATCCTCTGTGGTATATTGTATGTTCTTCCTACAGGAAGGTTATGCTACTAGGATTTCTTTGTATGCAACACAGACAGCTGGCATTTGCCATCATGTAATTTTAATATGGTGTCCTCAGCCAAGCCTTAATTTAAAATGCATTTTTCTCACATAGAAACACTGGATTCTGTAACTGAGAATCACCTAAATAAAATTCCATTTGTGAGCAGCACTCTCCAGTGGGACTGCCAAGATTTGGTCTCTTCTTCATTACCTTCTCTATCAATATTACTTGACATAATTAACTAGCATCTTAATCTGGCAAGTGTTCTATGCTGCTGAACATGTTTTGATTTGATATAGTGTAATAGACATTTGTAATACTCCTTTCCTAGCACATTACATGTAAACAGCAATTCACTTGAGCTAAGCCTGTGAAATACAGCTAACTAATAGGATATAGATTGGCTTTAGACTTCATGTTGATCTACAATACATTACTTTTGATTTACTTAACTCCATAATGTGTTTGGGGCTTTCTCTGTCAGACCCATGACCACGCTATCAGTATGACTGTATCATCCAGATACCTATAAAACATGTATAGAGAAATGACGGCATGTGATTGGGGTTGCTACAGTACCAGCCTGGGTTAAGCACAGCATTTCTTCTTTTCCTTTTGCTGTTGTTAGAAAATGTGCTGCATGACAAAAATCAGAGTGCTTATCAAAAAGGCAGAGCATTAACTTCAGGAAATAAACTGACTGTATTCCACCATTATCCTGTTTGGAGGGATGGTGGAATAGAGCAGTGCGATTTACTCTTTTTTTTTTTTTTTACAAACTCGCATCATCAGTCTTTGTCAAGCAAATCTGTGTCTGTCCATTATTTGCTGCTTTTTTGTTCTTTTATTTTCTTGTAGTATCTGTCTCTTCAAAGCAATAAAAAGCGAGTTAACCTTGCGACAACATTTCTTGGAATCTCATGGGTTGTTCTTGTGAATTTGACATGTCATTTGACTTCAGGGACTGGACCTCTTGTACTGGTTGAAGGACATATGGAAAAAAAAAAAAACAACTCAGCATTCTGTGTTATGATTTTATTCTAGTTCGTGTTCTGAGAGAAATGAACATAGTGGAGTTTTATCAGTGAATTAAAACTGCTTCCTACATCAAGGCTCAGCATATTTGACACATCCTATGCCCACCTCTTTGGACACTTGCACTGTCTCCTTCCGTTTCCTTGGCTATAAAAAAAAAAAAAAAAAGCCTAAACTATGAGTTTTCTTACAGATTAATTCCTTAGGCCATGTATTTTGTCTTTCCCTCTGCTATCCTGATTGCCACAAATGCAGTTCCTCCCTGGGAGACTGGATTTGGAGGCCCAAGTGCATTGTGCTCCCATGATACCCTGTAGGGAGCAGGGGCCCCGCTAACTCAGAAGCCCGTAAGTGGTATCTTGGAGGAGGCCCAACATGAGCAATATTGAGGCCTCTGACATACTTTGCTCATTCAAAGAACAGTTGGGAGTGCTGTCAAAGGTTATTCAAGGATATCTACATCTCTGGCCAGACTACCATGTTTTAAATAAATTGATCCTACATCCATCAAAAAGTTTTGTTTCAATGCTTTGAGAGGATATTATGTCTCAGCAAACTAATGGATTTTTGTGTACCCTCGCCATACATCTTCACTACCTAAAATCTCTGCAAATTCGTGTCCATTCTGCATGGGCTTTGACGTGAAATTTAAGTAAGCTGCTCTTAAAAACATCATTGAGAGACCTGACAGAGAAACAGAAAGGGCTCTGCCTTGCAGATCCTTGATGATCCCTCCAGCAAAATGTTTAAGCAAATCCTTAAAGTCCATTTATGAACCTTCCAAAACCAATTGGTTTATTCATATGCCTGGGATTAAGTGAGTGCTTAAAAATTCAGCAGGATTGGGTGTTTGAGGCTTGGGTTTTTGAGGTTTTTTTGCAAAGCAAAGCTCAAAGTTGGCACTTTTCTCCCAACATTCTGCATTGTTTTCGTGCTAGAAATGGGAAAACATTTGGGTTTGAATTTCTAATTGTTGCACAAATTTGGCATGAACTGCACGCAGACAATCTCATACAATTGTTATTCGTTATTCTGGGAATCCTAAATGCTGATGTAATGTAGAAATGTACAGGTTTTTTTCAGGGGGAAGGGACAGGAGAGGGGGAAGAGGGCTTAACTTTGCAATATTGAAAACCAAGGCAGACTTCCAGTTCTATAGGGAATTTAAAGGATGTCTTCACTAAAAGCAGATGCGTATATACATATGTGTTTATACATATGTTCACACACTCAATCTTGCTACAGGACCTACTGGAATAGGATTGAACTTGGATAAAAGTCATCCCCTAATCAATGGGCAACTAGTCACTCAGGCAGGAAGGTCAAGGGCACTGGCTGTGTTCCATGCCACATGGCTGCATTCCATCAGCTGTGGAAACTGAACAGATTAACCATGCTAGTCAAAAGGGTCATCAGGTCAAGGCAGATTAACCTTTTATAAATCCTAAAAGTACAGGACAGCATTTTCAGTTCAGTTACTGGGGAGTATATTATAGCTGTTATGTCAGCTCTGTTCCTTGAACAGCAATCTCCTCTCTGCTCCCAGGTAGCCTTTGCTCAACTGACTGCAATTTATGAAATTATCCTTGAGCTGGACTTGAACTTACACCTCGACTATAGCTGGCAACAAAACCTCAGTAGCAAAGCTGTGTCTGGCCAAATAGTCTCTGTATTTGTCTAGCTCCTTGGACAGGTTTAAAGTTGGTGCACATGTGCCAAACACTGCAGCTCAACCAATGCTGATATGAACTGTAAGAGCTAGATTAGCAAGAGAACATTTTCATAAATGTTTTGGTCTAGCCACAGTCAAATATATTCTCATTCTGAGAAGGCACAAATTGGATCCCAATATCGTGTTCTTAAAATACTTTAAAAGATTACAGCAACTTCTTTCAGCGCTCATAAAAACTGGATTTTAAAATCTGCAGTTTGTACTATACAGACACATGGGAAAATTCTCCCAAATGCTATCAAATACTATGGCTTCTAAACAGTCAATGGGAACATTAACAGTTGTATTTATCTCTACTCTTTGTAATGGTTTCCTTCCTTGGAGATACTTGGGACCGCCTTCCAAACAATGCAGAAGCCAGATCTACAAATGTAGCTACAAAACATGCATCCGCAAGAGCAACTGGTTTCCACTGAGCTCTATGGCAATTCAGTTTTTACCATCCTGGAGTGAGCAAGACAGCTCTGATTAGATACACAGATACAGATTTGTTCTGGAAGCCAAGGAGCCTTTATATTCAACACCTTTTAGACTTTATGCAGTACGTGCTGTACAAATAAGTACTGAGTTCACTGCAGGGGAAGATAATAATGCTTACAGACTTCTGGAAATGTTTTGTTGAATGCTGTATAAATTAAAGCTTTTAGTCTAAGGCCAAAAAGAGATGCCAATGGATGAAGTTTCAGAAGGAGCAGGCACAAGTCAGAAGTGACAGAAGGATTTAATTTACTACTTATACAACTAGAACTAACTAAAGAATGAGATCAGACCTGCTAAGGTAACCCAAAATAAAAAAACGAAGGTCTAAAGGCTTGACAAGTATGCCTGTAAAGAGTTTGATAAATTAAGTACATGCACTGGATGTATTTTATAGAAGGAACCTTACATTAGAAATTAAATAACATAAGGTGCTATCTTCCCATTTGATTTTAACACTTAGCTTCCCACCTGGAAATGCAATAGACCTTCCCTTCCCATTATTTATTTAAAGCCCCCTGGTAGGAATTTGCTTTTTTTTTTTTTAGTGTCATAACACATTCAGGAATTTCAATATTAAGACTGTTTTTTCTGTTTAAGCAATTGCAATGCTTAGGTATTTATTTCCTGCAATATTTCCATCGCATCGATTAGGATCATTCACAGAAAACAGCAATTTCAGTAAACGTCTTATAAAACCAGTTCCTTGGAATACTTTGTTTTTCTGAAATTGGTAGCTTGAATTGTTCTATTCCCAACTCATGTCTGAGGGTCTACAACCTCTGCTTCCCATTCCCACTGCCTGCTCTGGCATATGGTACACCAGCTTGCGATGTGGTCACAGCTGCCCAGCATCTGCCTGTAGATTGGGGTGATTGTGCTACTGACCAAGAGAGTTGGAGGGAGATCTGGGCCGTAACTTGACCGTTCACAAACTTGCAGTCAGACTTTAGCCAGCCCGCAGTTATTCTGTGTCTGAATATCAATAATGCCATCTGGAAAATGAAAACAAAGCTCAAGAAAAAAGCTCGTTTTCAGAATTTCTTTAAGGAGCTCAGTTACGGATGTGATGTACAACAGAGAAATGCATTTTTACCTCCTATCCTAAAGAAGTCAAGAGGATCAAGCATCTCTTAGGATTCTGCTGGCTGTAAGTTATGACTAATATCTTAATATTGTATGATTTGGAGCTACTAAAGTTAGTAGATTAAGAGTTAGATGCCTCTTTTTCCTCTGTTGAATCTGTGGTAGTCATACAGGCATCCCATCTAGGTAGGCAGACAGGTAGATCCGTAAGAAAATTATCTCATTCTAAGGTAAGTATATGATACTGACTATAGAGGGAGCCTAACTACTACCTAAGCCTGGATGTGTCACTTGTATGTAGCCAAGTTAGGTGAGGAGATGAAACCCACTCATAGTACCTAAACACAGTTGAATGCAGAGCTTGAATTGGAGGGCTTGAAAATAGTAGATAGATCATATATAGAGAGGTCCTGTTGATTTTCAGCAAAATAAAATGACAGAGATTAAGAGGAATGTAAAAATTCGCAGCCAATGCTGCTTTAGCTGGAGTGGTGTCCAAGCAATCTGCCATACAGCTGTTGTGAATGGTCCTGAAGCCAGTAATACCCCAAAGCAAACTGAAAACTGTAGATCAAGACACACCCTGGTATTCAGGCAGAGAAAGGCTTACGCATCATGAGACCCTTTCAACAAAATGACTAGGGGCACATTCATGACAGATGATGGGAATCAGTGAGAGACGGTTATTTAAGTATCTCTGAACGCAGGAGCATATGTGAATGAGAGGATCTTGTTTTTTAGCCTGACACCAAACAACTACATAAACAGATTTGCTAAACCTACAGTGACTGATGCATTTCTGATTTATGATCATCCCAGGAAGGATTAGCATTAGGCATTCATGTAGGTTGTGCTGCAAATAAAGGTCCTGGATTATAACTTGCCACAACATAGTTTGGGGTCTGGGTGATCCCTTCCTGATCCAAAAGAGAGATCAAACAAAATTCTAATTTGCATCATAGCAACTAATTTACAGCAGAACCCATGCTGTCTCAGGACTCCTGGGGCAGCTCAGCCAATACAGGTAAATCAAACTAAAAGGAGACACAAGGGATGCATAACATTTTGCAGAGACAGATATTCTGTGTCAAATAGCTGCATCCCAACTGCTGCACGACTGCTGATCACAACCAGCCTGTTACCATTTCCACCTGCACTGCCGTAGGGTTACACTTCTGAGGCACTCAGTCCTACACATGATGTCTGTGGCTGGCTGTCAATGAACTCAGTTCAGAATGGCTTGTGGTGCAAAATGGTTTTAGTGTGTCATCTTCTCTTAAAATCAAGAAGAGAGCAGCCAGCTTCTCAATAACAGGCAGAAGGGTTAAGATAAAAGAGAATTAGGTCCCTGACCCCTTGAAATTCCCGGCTTCAATGTCCCCTAGAGATCATCTATGAAACGTTACTGTCTTGCTGTACTTAATGTATTCATGAACATGCAGGGCTACCAAGGTTTGTGCAGCACAGCCTGCAAACTCCACGGCTGCAGCAAAGATTATTTTCTAATATAAATAGAACAATATTCCAGGACTCCCTCCAGGGCCATTAAGCTTTCCTCTGCTCAGTTAGTTTTGGCTTTGGACAATTACAATAAAAATATAAGTTAACTGTCGTTCCTCCACTTTCTCAAGCATGTGGGAATTCTGGGCAGTACAAATGAAAAAGGGAGAAAAAATGTTGTTTAAAATTCTTCACACATATATATAGTTACATACATATGACATTTAAAGAAACTTTTTACATATTTTATATTACATATTGGTCTTTCTATCTATCTATACAAATAAAATTCATAATAAACCAAAGACCCGGCCACTTGAAAGCTTCCTCACCACCATGTCCCAGGTATTCGTAAGTCCCCTGCATGTCTGTTTCAGGCCTGAGACAACAGCTCCACCAGAATTTCCTCTGATGTGCCACTGCTGAACCAATGGACTACATCTGTAACAGCAATTAAATGCTCCACTCTCTAAGCTGAGACCAGCTAGCATGAAATGACATAAGTCTATGCTATTAAACCTGCATTGTCACCAAACTGCCCACTGGAGTTAGTCTGTTCTTGTACTAACTCCCAAGCCACTCACAGAGTGAGTGGGGCCATTCTAACAATTTAACAATATAGGGAAAATGTGGGCCCTCTCCAGAAGGAAATGGGAGACCTGGTCACCCGAGATATGGAGAAGGCTGAGGCACTCAATGACTTTTTTGCCTCAGTCTTCACCAGCAAGTGCTGTAGCCACACCACTCAAGTTGCAGAAGGAAAAGACAGGGACTGGGAGAACGAAGAACTGCCCAGTGTAGGAGAAGACCAGGTTTGAGACCATCTAATGAACCGGAAGGTGCACAAGTCCACAGGACCTAATAAGATACATCCACGGGTCCTGAGGGAAGTGGCAGATAAAGTTGCCAAGCCACTATCCATCATATTTGAGAAGTCATGGCAGTCCAGTGAAGTTCCAACTGACTGGAAAAGGGGAAACATAAACCCCATTTTTAAAAAGGGAAAAAAGGAAGACCCAGGAACTACAGGCCAGTCAGTTTCACCACTATGCCCAGCAAGATCATGGAGCAGATGCTCTTGGAAACTATGCTAAAGCATGTGGAAAATAAGGAGGTGACTGGTGACAGCCAACATGGCTTCACTAAGGGCAAATCATGTCTGACAAATTTGGCAGCCTTACAGCATTGGTGGATAGGGGAAGAGCAACTGACATCATCTACCTGGACTTGTGCGAAGCATATGACACTGTCCCGCATGACATCCTTGTCTCTAAATTGGAGAGACACGGATTGACAGATGGACCACTCGGTGGATAAGGAACTGGCTGGATGGCCACACTCAAAAGAATTGCGGTCAACATCTCAATGACCAAGTGGCGACCAGTGATGAGTGGTGCTCCTCAGGGGTTGGTACTGGGACTGGTGTTGTTTAACATCTTTGTCAGCAACATGGACAGTGGGATTGAGTGCAACCTCAGCAAGTTTACTGACAACACCAAGGTGTGTGCAGCAGTCAACACGCTGGAGGGAAGGGATACCATTCAGAGGGACCTGGACAGGCTTGAGAAGTGGGCCCATGCAAACCTCATGTAGTTCAACAAGGCAAAGTGCAAGGTCCTGCACATGGGTTGGGCCAGTCCCAAGCACAAATACAGGCTGGGTGGAGAATGGATTGAGAGCAGCCCTGAGGAGAAGGACTTGGGGGTGTTGGTTGATGACAAGCTCAACATGAGCCGGCAATGTGCACTTGCAGCCCAGAAAGCCAACTGTATCCTGGGCTGCATCAAAAGAAGTGTGGCCAGCAGGTGGAGGGAGGTGATTCTGCCCCTCTATTCTGCTCTCATGAGACCCCACTTGGAATACTGTGTCCAGCTCTGGAGCCCCCAAAATGAGAAGGACATGGACCTGTTGGGGCAAGTCCAGAGGAGGGCCATGAAGCTGATCAGAGGGCTGAAGCACCTGTCCTATGAAGACAGGCTGAGAGAGTTGGCGCTGGGGAGAGTTGGCACTCTTCTCTCAGCCTGGAGAAGAGAAGGCTCTGGGGAAACCTTATAGCAGCCTTCCAGTACTTAAAAGAAAGATGAGAAGGAACTCTTGATCAGAGAGTGTGGTGATAGGATGAGTGGTAATGGTTTTAAACTGAAAGAGGGTATATTTAGATTAGCTATTAGGAAGAAATTCGTTACTATGAGGGTGGTGAGACACTGGAACGGGTTGCCCAGAGAAGTTGTGGATGTCCCATCCCTGGAAGTGTTCAAGGCCAGATTGGGTGGGGCTTTGAGTAACCTGGTCTAGTGCAAGGTGTCCCTGCCCATGGGGGTTGGAACTTGATGATCTTTAAGGTCCCTTCCAACCCAAACTATTCTCTGACTCTATGTTTCTATGATAGAAGATCGGGGTCCAGTGCCCAGCACTGTTTAATCTACTACATAGATAGTAGCCAGAAGATCTCACAGGGTAGTCTGCTCTACACCACTGCCATTCTGCTAATTGAATTTCTGTAGCAAAATCAGCTTTTCGTTGTCATTACTCTGGTTTGATTGTTATAATAAGATCAAACTGTGAAATTCTGTACCCCTGCCACGGGTGCAGTCCCTGGCCTTAGGTCCTTTGTGGAGCCCCACTGACCTAGCTCTGTGGTTTCAATCCAGGTGAAGTGAGTACCCAAAACAAAGTAGGACCCCTTGGACTCCAACCCTATTCACAAAAGTAAGGCTTCTGATTTCTGTAACGGAGACTTCTGCCCACTCCTTGTCAGCCAGGCCAAACCAGAACCCACCACCAATACACCCCAGTTGAGGTACATATCTAAGACTTACCTCGTACAGTTCATTTTTCCTTTCCAGCAGTCAGATACAGTGAGTGTCTAACCACAGTTCTATAGTCAAACATTGACAAATTCCAGCTGAAGCAAAAAAACCCAAGTGTGATGAACTATGAATAAGAAACATTCCAGGTCCCATAAATGATGCTGGCAGGCACTGGCCTTGCTTCTGTCACTACAAGGGAGACCAGAAGTTCTATTCTTCAAAGCCCTCCTGTTCCTATACCTATAATTAGAGCTCCTTTGCATGCAGAAACATTGCCAGAGGGATGCAGGCAGCCAAACCTGAGTCTTTCACTGGCTGGCCTTTCTTTGGAGAGACATAATGCTGGAAAGTGGGATCTGAACAACATCTGATCTCACACAGTCAAGCTTCTGATCTTGGCCTGCATGTGTAGCCATGTAACCAGAGCCCTGATGCAGCTACCTAACTGCGCACACAAGATGCACAGCCCAGGTCAGCTACGGGAGACCTGACAATGGGATCTTTGTCTTGGAGTGACAGCGGTACGCCCTGATTCAAATTCATCCAGGTGAGTGAGGAAGCCACTACTGCAAAGAAATGCTGTAGCTCTTGCAAGGAGGTGCAGATTTAACTGTTCTTTCCCCATTAGAACTGACCAATGTAATATGCTGCCGTGCACCAGGGGATGTATGTATGGCGGCACCTACCCTTTATAGAAAAGACTTCAGAGATCTGTGGCACCAGGCCCCAGATACCAAACTGTGAGCACTATGATGCAAAATTGTGCTGCCTGTTAGCAATAAGCAATGAGTATTTGAGTCTGTTTTCACAAGCAAACCAGAGATGAAATCAGCTGCAGGCTCTGGAGGACTGGAAGTAAGCAAAAGCTTCCCAAACACAGTCCATGAATAAAAAAGACCTCAGAAAGCAGGCACAATCCATTCACCACAAAGAAATGCATCCCAGCAACATTAACTTCCTGAGAAAATTAAATACTGTGGATTTTCTTGGCAGATACTAGAAAGCTAAATAAATTTCCTTAAATACAAACAGCTATCAAACACAGTAGATTATACAAATAGATAAAAAAAACATTTCATAACAAGGTGTATCTTTGCTTTCAAAAATATTCCAGTAAAATGAAAGAGACTTGCTTGCCAGTGCAATGGGGTTTTAAGGCACCTGCAACACCTATATCCACTTCAGCAGCCTGGCAGGGCTGTGCCATATGAACAGGAAAGGTACCCTTCCCTGCTTAGGTTGTTTAAGTGCGATTTATTTCTGTACAATGCTGAAATGTGTAGTTTCAGAAGAGCACAAATGCAATACTAGCACTGCAGAAGCAGCGTTTACTACATTAAACTATATTAGACTACTTGAAATCACAATCAAGCCCATCAACATCAACAGGAAATATAATGCAGCTGGAGCCATTTCCTTGTATTTGAAAGCAAACTAATTATAGAAATCTAAAACACCGGGACCAGATCTTATATTTACTAATAATGATTGATTCAATCCTGACATCTTTCCTCCAGACTGGGTCTCAATCTGAGTGGGAAAAATCCCAGCGATACTATGTCAAGCCATATTCAAGCTCCAAGCCTCCCAGGGTATCTTTGATTTTCCTTCATTAATGAAGATCTACTTGAGGAACTACCGTTTCCTTATGTTGTAATCACTTGCACTATAACCAAGGCTGGTGACATCCTATTGCACCAAAGTCTCAGCACGGATAAACTCAGGGGTTAGCAGGGTGTAATGCTTTTACTCCAATTAGCTAACTGTAGCCTTGCAGTACATCCTTCAACTGCTGTCTGCATTTACCTGCTTGATTGTGTTCTCCAGACTCATCAAAGTATGGCTGTCCCAAACCAGAGATCTAAGCTGCGACTCAAACAAAATAGAAGTACCAAGGTAGAAGCTGTAACACTGATGCCGCTGGTGAGTGAAAGCCCCTCAATATTGCACTTTACAGCATTTGATCCAACTTTAGTACCTAGTGTACAACTCTACAAATCGCTGGCACTCTTCAACCCTTCAGGTCATAAGCTATCGTCCTGAGAAAAAAGGAGCAGCACAGTTGACAGCAGTTTTTCTCCAATTCAGTTGTTCTCCTTTTGTTTCTGAAGAGCCAGAAAAGAGTGATTTGGGCTGGTGAGATCCCTTTCCTTCCCATGGAGATACTGATTTTAGCACATCACTAATTTATTCCTGAGGATATGAACCAATGAGAATTGCAGCTTCTGAGTATCTTTAAAAAAACCCAACCAACCAAACAAACAAAATAAACTAAACACCAACCAACCAAAAAAACCCTGCTACTCTTAACACACAATTTTGATCACAGAACTTCAGTCCATTGTATCCTTTCACATGCTTTAGAAAGAAAAACTGTAAAAATTCACAAGACATAGTGAGTTGGGGGAATCGATGATGCATTAGTTGTCACAGGAAACCCACAGTGCCTCCCCTTTGTTGTTTCGCCAGTTTAAATCATTTTATGGCTCTCTTCCATTCTAATATTGTTCTATTGGAAGTTCCTTCTATTCCTAATTCCACCTTAAAATGCAGCTGGCTAATGCTGTGTGGACATTCAGGTGTCTCCTCTGGGAGGGACCCCTCTCTAACCAAGACATCCGGAAGTTTGACAGGAGGCATGAAACAAGAGATCTATGTTGTTACCATGATGGCTATGCTATGTCTTCTGTGACTAGGACAACAAAGATGCAATTAGAGTATTAAATGTGGATGCTCGCATTTCAACCTGTAAATAAATGAGAACGAAATCACAGGGAGAATGTGTCTTGATTTAAGAAATGGGACTCTGCAAGAAAAAACTATCACCTGAGACTTCCACTGAGTTTTAAGATACTGCGTTGTGCTGGGCATACCTGATGAATAAGGCTAATGTGCTACAAGGCACAGAGGTTTCTAAGGAACCTCGTGAATAGAAAACTACATTCAGCTCATTGCTATCAGGCAACAGAAGTGAACAATGAAGAAAGAAAACAAAAACAACAACAACAAAAAGTAATTTATATTTGGACCTTTTAAATATTTGCAACTCAGTAATAGATAATTTTCAGAGCATCTTGTTGAAAAACAGTATTTCAAAGCAAGTGACATTTTCAAATTTATATTCTCAATCTTCTGTTATAATCACTGCCTAACCCTCTCAGACCAGATTTTTAAGTTACAGAAATAAAATTCCATCCAAAATTACAAGACTAAAAATTCATGTAAGTAAGATGATGCTTACAGCCACTCCTCTGCTGTTCTGCCGTCTCGCTAGTTCCTTTCCCATCCCAGGTTTCTAGGCAGTAAGCTGTTTGCAATTGCCTCCTGCTCTCCTTACTCAGAGCATAGCACAGCCTGAGTTAACAATAAATAATGGAGTTTGCTTCTCAACATTTCAGACTGTGTTTGACCTATATTTCACCAAGCTGTGCTTTGCATCAGTGCCTTGTGAAAGTGGACAGACACACCACCAAGTTATGCTCTATTGAACAGTATTTTAAAATGACCTTTTAATGCAGGTGGAACGATAGAATCATAGAATCATTTAGGTTGGAAAGAACCTTTAAGATCAAGTCCAACCACTAACTTAACACTGCCAAAACCACCACTAAACTGTCCCTAAGCACCACGTCTACCTGTCTTTTAAATACCTCCACAGATGGCAATTCCACCACTTCCCTGGGCAGCCTGTTCCAATGCTTGGTAACCCTTTCAGGGAAGAAATTCTTTGTGATACCCAGTCTAAACCTCCCCTGGTGTAACTTGAGGCCATTTTCTCTTGTCCTATCTCTTGCTACTTGGGAGAGGAGACTGACACCAACCTTTCTACAACCTCCTTTCACGTTGTTGTAGAGAGTGGTAAGGTCACCCCTCAGCCTCCTTTTCTCCAGGCTAAACAACCCCAGTTCCCTCAGCTGCTCCTCATAAGAGTTGTTCTCTAGACCCTTCACCAGTTTCGTTGCCCTTCTCTGGATGCGCTCCAGCACCTCAATGTCTTTCTTGTAGTGAGGGGCCCAAAACTGAACACAACATTTGAGCTGCGGCCTCACCAGTGCTGAGTACAGGGGGATGATCACTTCCCTACTCCTGCTCACCACACCATTCCCGATACAAGCCAGGATGCTGTTGGCCTTCTTGACCACCTGGGCACACTGCCAGCTCATATTCAGCCAGCTGTTGACCAGCACTCCCAGGTCCTTTTCTGCCAGGCAGTTTTCCAGCCACTCTTCCCCAAGCCTGTAGCGCTGCATGGGGTTGTTGTGACCGAAGTGCAGGACCCGGCACTTGGCCTTGTTCAACCTCACACCATTGGCCTTGGCCCATCAATCCAGCTTGCCCAGGTGCCTCTGTGGAGACTTCCTATGCTCAAGCAGATCAACATTCCTGTGCAACTTGGTGTCATCTGCAAACTTAGTGGGGGTGCACTCAATCCCCTCATCCAGATCATTGATAAAAGATATTAAAGAGAGCTAACTCCAGTAGTGAGCCCTGGGGAACACCACTTGTGACCGACTGCCAACTAGACTAACTCCATTCACCACAACTCTTTGGGCCTGGCCATGCAGGCAGTTTTTTTACCCAGTGAAGAGTACACCCATCCAAGCCATGAACAGCCAGTTTCTCCAGAAGAATGCTGTGGGAAATGGTGTCAAAGGCTTTACTAAAGTCTAGGTAGACAACATGCACAGCCTTTCCCTCATCCACTAAGCGGGTAACCTTGTCATGGGAGGAGATCAGGTTAGTCAAGCAGGACTGTGTCATTGCTCCTCTCTTCAAATACTAAAAAATGCTGGAAGTCTAAACCAAAACCTAATCTATGTTTTGAAATGTGTTGTTTTTGATCCTAGCCACAAATTAAAATAAATTGGGATACATAGAATTAGGTTCTTGGCTTCTGTTAATCTGTTACAGTCTGCTTAAGTGGGGAAGAGAGAGACAGTAAGTGGTAACAGGGTCGGTTAGGTTTTACAGTCTAGCATCATGCTTCACTTGCATCCATTTCCAGAAATGTCTACATCCTTCTGGCTGTCTTAAATGCATTCCAAATCCCTGTTGCTCTTCACGTCTGTTTAAATACCAAGACTGGAGCTGCAATCAATGGGATAGAAGACCAAAAGTCAATACAACCACGCTTCAAGATGAGAATCAGAAATCAAAATGATGTAGAGCTAATTAAGGCTTGACATCTACATCACAGAATTGTGACCTTTTGATGGCAGGCTTTGGAAATCATCACATGTGAATTTTCTCCACTGAAAAAATTGTGTATTATACACATAAACTACTAGATTATGTGACAATAATCCAAAATAATATATTTTATAACAGACATTTTGTCCCCCAAGAGTGGAAGGGACCAAACATCTTAAAAATTTATTTAATCAACACAGCTAATGGAAATGGTCAAACTAATGGTGTATATTGTGTTGGTGTAGCAAACAGAATTGTTGGGCAGAAAGTGTTTTGTTGACCGAGTAAATTGTAAAGCCTGTTTTTATTTAAGAAAAAAAATCAGTCAAATTATGTCTAATATGATTCACAACAGCAATAAAATACTTTGGATTTGCTTTCAATTCCGTCAGAAAACAGCTGAACATATTGCTGAATGAATTTGTGGTGTTGGAAGTCCTGAAAAACCGTCTTGTTCTCAAATACCCAGATATTAGCTGTCTATCATAAAAAGCAAACAGGATAAAACTACTTGTAGGCTGAGGTAGAGAAGTACATGATCCTGAGAACAAAACCAACATATTAATCTGAAAAGTACATGGAATGAGAAAACAAGTGTTTAATAGTAGCAGATCCAGCCATGGAAGAATTTTGAGGCAAAGTACCACAGCCTTCATATCAGCTCCCCAGCCTTGGCATGGTGACAGCAACAAAGCCTGCTTACTTTTACATGCAGTCCTCTAAATTCTCATGGTTAAAGTTCCCTGAAGAGGCTTTCCAAGGACTCCTTTCTTCATAACACTCAGAAAGGTTCACTTTCACACTGGTTCCTAATTCTGTAATTTCAAATGCATGGAGAATTGCTAAGTTACATATACAGAACTGCCACCAAGGCTGGATGATGTAACAGCCTTGTGTAGCAGTTATGTTTGAAATAGGATTCATGTTCATCAAGAAGATGGCATAAAACCCTGTAACACTTAAAATACTTCAGTGTTTTGCACATTTAAAGCACTGTATAAATAAAATGGGATCATTCACTCAGTCTAATTGACACTGCTGTGTTTGTACAGACTCTTTCATTAGAGAAAGTAGAAAACTTCATGATTCAAATAATGATTCAGAATATATATGTAAGTTGCACAAACCTGAATGCACAACATTGAAATTAATTCTCCACTGAAAGCATACGGTAGGACATGCACATTTTCAAGCTGGCTTAAAAAATAATAATAATTTAAAAATAAATTAAAAAACCAAACAACCACACCAAAAAAACAAACACACCAAAAAAACAAACACACCAAAAAAACAAACACACCAAAAAAGTCCCAAACAAATAAACAACCACCAACCAAACACCTGAGGAAGTTTCTGCTGTCAGATTCCATGCTATAATTTGGTTGCCTGTTCTGGCAGAGGAGAAAGCTTCAAACGGGATCCTTGCACTGCAGCAGTGAGGCTACAGTCTGCCTTCACTTTGGACAGGGTACGTATGTCAGCCCTGCCCTAAAATAATCTCCAAGACAAACAAACCACCAAAACAGAAACAAACAAACAAACCCTGCCCAGACTGTGTGTACATGGAATTCATATCCATGACAGTATATTAAAATCAAATCAGTGGAATGCCAGCAAAGTCACTGGAATTAATGTGAAAATCAGTGCTGGTGACAGCAGCCAGACTGAAGCTGACCTACCACAGTTCTCTGCACCAACTGCAATGACACTGCAGGATTTCCTTCCATCCCATGATAATGCAGCTGATGATAAAGATAATTACTCTTCAAAGAATGAACTCCTCCAGAAGTTCATGAGGCAAACATAAATTACAAGAAGAGCTGTAATACAGAAGAAGACCTCTCCCCTCCATTAGCACCCTTTCTCAGTGCCATTTTACTGCATCGACCCATGGGACATTCACTACATGAATGTAGTGGCCCCGCACTACAAGGAAGACATTGAAGAGCTGGAGCGTGTCCAGAGAAGGGCAACAAAACTGGTGAGGGGTCTACAGTACGAGTCTTACGAGGAGCGGCTAAGGGAACTGGGGTTGTTTAGACGGGAGAAAAGGAGGGTCTCTATAACTACCTGAAAGGAGGTTGTAGTGAGGTGGATGTCAATCTCTTCTCCCAAGTAACAAGCAATAGGACAAGAGGAAATGGCCTCAAGTTGCGCCAGGGTAGGTTTAGGTTGGATATTAGGGAAAATTTCTTCACTGAAAGGGTTACCAAGCATTGGAACAGGCTGCCCAGGGAAGTGGTGGAATTGCCATCCATGGAGGTATTTAAAAGACGGGTAGACGTGGTGCTTAGGGAGATGGTTTCGTGGTGTTTTTGGCAGTGTTAGGTTGATAGTTGAACTTGATGATCTTAAAGGTCCCTTTCACAGAATCACGGAATTTTCAGAGTTGGAAGGGACCTCCAGAGATCATCTAGTCCAACTCCCCTGCTGACGCAGGAATGCCTAGAGCACATTACTCAGGACTGCATCCAGGCAGGTCTGGAAAACCTCTAGAGAAAGGGACTCCACAACCCTCCTGGGCAGCCTGTTCCAGTGCTCTTTCACCCTCACCGTAAGGAAGTTTCTTCTTAGGTTTGAATGGAACTTCCTATGTTCCAACTTGTGCCCGTTGCCCCTCGTCCTGTCACTGGGCACCACTGAAAAGAGGCTGCCTCCATCCCCCTTCAACCCACCCTTTAGATACTTCTAAGCAAGAATAAGGTCTCCCCTCAGCCTTCTCTTCTCCAGGCTAAAGAGTCCCAGCCCTCTCAGTCTTTCCTCATAAGAGAGATACTCCAATCCCCCAATCATCTTTGTTGCCCTAAGCTGGACTCTCTCCAGAAGTTCCCTGTCCTGCTTGAGCTGGGGAGCCCAGAACTGGACACAGTATTCCAGTTGTGGCCTCACCAGTGCCGTGTAGACGGGGAGAATGACCTCCCTCGACCTACTGGCCACACTCTTCCCTATGCAGCCCAGGATTCCATTGGCCTTCCTGGCGACAAGGGCACATTGCTGGCTCATGGATAATTTACTGTCTACCAGGACCCCCAGATCCTTCTCCTCAGAACTGCTTTCCAGCAGTTCCACCACTAACCTATAGTGGTGCCTAGGATTCTTCCTTCCCAGGTGCAGCACCTTACACTTTCACTTGTTGAACCTCATTAGGTTCTTCTCTGGCCAGCACTCCAGCCTGTCCAGGTCACGCTGGATGGCAGCGCGGCCCTCTGGAGTGTCAGCCACCCCTCCCAGTTTGGTATCATCAGCGAACTTGCTGAGGATACACTCTGTCCCCTCATCCAGGTCATTGATGAATATATTGAACAAGATTGGACTGAGTACTGACCCCTGAGGGATACCACTGGTTACAGGCCTCCAACTTGACACTGCTCCATTAACCACAACCCTCTGAGTTCTGACACACAGCCAGCTCTCAATCCACCATTTTTCAACCTAGATGATTCTATGATTCTATGATTCAGGCCCATGATCAAAGGACACTGAGCAAGTAGTACGCAGGAAAGCCAGGGTAGATGTTTGAGACCTGCTTTGTACTTGCTACAGACCCTACTGTATGTGGAAGAGGATCATGTCAAGCTCAAGGTCTCTAGGTTACTTGATACAGCCTCCTTTCCCTGAAAGCTCCTGCCAGTCTCATACTATAAGTCACCTTCCTACACACATCTGTCATTGCCATGCCTCCTCTGTAAAAAGCCCAGGACTGTAGGTGGCCCACGAACAGGACTCTGGGCAGTGGATGGATTTCCACTTTCCAGTCCTCTCCCACTTCTACTCCCTTCACCTGGTAACAAGCAGAATTGCCCCATGGAAAAACACTCCTACCTTTGGACCAACTCACTCTAAGGGAGCAGGAACTTTTGCTCTCACTGCTGATGCAGGAGATACCACAGACAACTTCAACCAGGATACAAGTCTGCCCTTGGAAAACAGAGCTGAGCCAATCAAAGTAAGCGTACTGTGCTTTACAGTTGGTTTCAATGGAGGTCAAGGCTGCAATTTTTAGTCTAAAATAATCTGTTATCCTCTGCAAATACAAATGCAGCATCAGAATTTTAGATTCAGACACTAACAGTCACATCTTTTTTCTTGCTGTGTCCCACTCTGCAAGTCTGCCATTTCAAGCAGCTCTCCCATTTCTCCTATACTTTTTCCTTTTGTGGTTTCAAGGCTCTTATTTTAGGAAATAGGAAGCTTCATATGCCACCTCTGCATTAGACACTACATTCTGCATTATTAACTGTTGCCCAATTTTTACATACAGAAAATCGAGCCATATATCTGGAACCCTTCAAGAAGGTATTTTAGTAAATGCCTATTTCTGAGTACACAAGTAGTAACGCAGTGGGATCACTCACACATTTCATTGTCTTGCTGGACAAATTTCAGTTTTATTGTTGTCCTAATTCTACTTAAAAATAAACAAAAATGTTATCTTTGATCCTAAAAAATACCGTTCATGAAAAAGATCATATTTCAATGTGTGATAAAGTCTGAAATCCAGATCAATCACCGTGATGTTAACCACAAACACTTCAATGCAGTTGTCTTTATTTTACTTCAGTTGATAAGCCTGTGTAAGTTTAATATCAATGCCTAAATTATGATGCCATTAGAAATATATTTGTACTATATTAAGCATTCAAGGTTATTAAACAGAGAGGTAGATGGGGTCCACCAGTGTATTCAGACTGGACTGTCTTTCAGAAAGAGGACCAACTCTTTGAATTCCCCATGACTTTCCTGTGCTTCCAAGCAATTGATGCTTGTCTCTATTTGTAACAAGGCAAGTGGTGTGTATGCATATCACTTGATGTATTTTCCCACATATGCTATCAAGCAATAGCAGACTTGATGGATAGCAAGCTGATATGTCAGCTGCATTTGTGTGCAAGCCATAACCCAGGCATTATACTATTATTACTAGGTGCATTTTCAGTGGCTGCTTAGGCATAAGGGTGTCTTACAAATAACAGGAATGAAAACAGCTGCAAATTCTAAGCAACATATACACACACAGAGGCTGGGCAGGTCTACTTCAATGTTACAGCCTAACTGTACTGGTCTATTAATTTAAAAGAAAAACCTGTTAGTCAATGATAGGTTCAGTTCAGTTCAGAAACCTTATTTTTTAAAAAAAATAATCTCAATGCCTTCAGAATGGCATTTAATGCAATAGATTTCCAGAAGATAATCCCAGTTCAAATCATGAAAGTAAAATACAGAAGAACAAGATGCATGCAATACCCCATATGCTAAGCCTCTGCATTAGTGTATGTACTGAAGTAGTTTGCAAATTATGATTGTTGCCATAACCTGTTTTCAGATCAATGGTCTTTACAATTCCTCAGCTATAAATGCACAAAATCAAAGTGAAAGTTTTGTCTTCTTAAGGACTGGTTGCGGAAGGACGTTGTACCGAACCATATTGCTGTGCAATTGCAGAACAAAATGAATTCTAGTTGAGGAGGCTGTTGCAGGAACAAACACCATACAAATCATACCATAAATCTGTGATGCAATTAGTTGAAGATGCAATTACCTAAAGACCTGCAATATGATATTAAAGTACATATTAAAAAATAATGTAGCATTTGGAAAGAGTTAAACAGATTTTTTTTTAAAGTGACAACCTTTGAGCTGTACAAATGTGTTCTTTGAGTGGCAAAATTAAATAATGGATTATAGGGACATTTTCTGTAATAAATACAAAACAGTTTCTACATCCCAGAATTTTAAAAGCAATTTTACAACTCAAAATGGAAAAGAAAACTTATTTCTATGACCAATTCTACCACGAGGGTTTTGTTAGCTAATTCTTTCAGGAACATCTATTCTGTGTGTATGTGTTTCTTGCCCTCTCCAGACATATGCATGATGTACAGCAAGAGTTTCCTGAATCTGTCAGAGGACAGTGGTAATAGTCAGCACCGCAGGATTTTACACAAAATAGAGCAACCTGCCCAACCCCAGGAGCTTTTTTGAGTGTAATTACTTTATGATGCTTCATTTTTGTTGAGGTGACGTGGGAGAAATATGCAGATAGAATAGCAGCTCTTTGGCCTTCCGGGAGCGCAGCCAACAAAGCAAACAGATAACTGATATTTGTTACTCTTGATTTCTTTTGGAGAATTTTTTAACCCTTATCTTTTCTGTGGAAGAACTCCTTAAAATCATCTTCATGTGCAGAATCAGAACACATCTACAGTCCCGTGAACAGTCCCTCACACTCTCAGCTTGCTCCACGACCAGCTCCAATCCAGATGCCATATGACTGCATCAGTGTAATGCTGAGTCTGGGCTATAAATCCTGCCTTCCCAAGAGCAGACATGCAGCTGTCTGCACCATGCATGAGCGTCCTTGATGTCTCAGGACTAGCTCATCAGTAAGCCAAGGACACTGACGGATCCAGCAAGCGTCAGCACAGCCAGACTTGCCAGGGAAGGGAGCTAACACCATGGGCAGGGTTAACATCTTGCAAGCAGCACAGCAATACTGTGTGCCTCCAACTGCACACATTCTCTGGACACAGGTCTTGCTGAGTGCACAGCCTGACCACTCCTTGTAGCCCCAGGATGAGATGTGGTGTGTACACCAGGTGAGGTGACAGAGGAGAGATTGCTGCTTTGCTAACACCTCTGAGATCTGTTTGAGCACAGGACCTGGCACTTTAGCCTGCTGCTTAGTCTAGGCCTCCTTGTATAACACGGCTGGGTTGTGTCTGGGCTTACTGTTCTTTGTATCCTTTAAGCAACGAAGTTTATTTAAGTTACAAAGCCCAGGCCTTCTATAATTATCCTTAAGAGTGCCAGTTCTGTATGTATTAAGTCCAGAAATATTAATGGCATCACAGGCTGAACTTGAGTGTGTTTGAATACTTGGTTAATTGGAAAACTTAGTCTCCCTCTGCTTTGGATCTCACAGGTATGTAGGACTCACCATAGCCACATCATCATGTTGGTCACTTCCAGTACGACTTGCCCTCCAATTCCACAAGCTTAACTTCAATGGTTAAGCTTATTTTTTTAATGCTAACCTTCACATTCAGTACAGTTATTTTCTGTTATTAATTAGAGACAGAACTGACACAACTGGCTCTCTGCCTTCCTTTGGCCCATACTTGGTATCTCTCATAGCCCCATCCCTTTCCACCAGCATGCATTAATGCTACTATGGAAAATCCAGAATGCTTCTCAGCTTTGACAAGGCTGTAATATTAATCTGTGAGCTCTGTCAGAAATGCATTTAAATGTTTTGTTGCCTTGTTAGTAGCATCACATAATCTCACTTATATCAGAATAGTATAAAATGTTATCAGCCTAGTTAATCCAAGATGCAGTGCTTCTGCTGTGTTATGTTACGCCTAATAAATGTACAGCCGTCTTATACTTAAGCTTGCAGTTATTTAGTTTTTGAGAGCTGTTTTAGACTGACAATAATGAGTTTAGAAAGATGTTTTCAAGTGTTCCCCCAAGACATTTGACCTGCCAAGATCAAATAAAACTCTGTCATTATATAGGCACAATAGATTAAACATGTTTTTTAGGTTTAAATCTTTTTCTGGCAGTGACATTGTAATCTGCAAGCCAGAAAGCTATATGAAGACCATACACTGAAATATTCCCAATAGGAAACCAAAGCAAAATATGCAAAAAAATCACTGAAGCCTATTGCAATCTCACGGTCCTGAAATATTTCCCTCAGAAGTCAAATCACTAAGCAATGGTGGTATGGTTATTCTGCTTTTTAGTTACAGCTGTGCTTCATTGCCTATAAAATTGTAGAACATAAAAAGGAAGGAAGCAGGGGAGGCATTAAAGTCTCTGAATGTTTTTGATGGGGTCTTTTTCTGTCCCAAGCGTGGGAGGTGAGAAAACATCAGAACTTTGGGTGCAGTAAGGGCAGCTAATGACACTCAACTGGATGTGAAATGTCTTTATGGGGAGGATGGAAATATGGCCAGGCCAAACTATTTTATGGACAGATGGGCAAAAATTTCTTGGAAAAAATCCATGGCAGCAGAGTCACGCTTTAAAAATAGTGCTAGTGGGGTTCAGTTTTCATTTTAGCTTTAGCTCCTTCTCCATCCAGCGTTTGTCACTGCAGCAAAATCATTGGGAATACTGACATCAGTGCACAGGAAGGTAAGAGGTTTTCTGTATTTTTTCAAAGACTGCTGAGGTGACTGGGAGTTTTTTTCCTGGATTCCTGAAACTTCTGTGAGTCCCCAATGAGAAGAGGGTGCTTTTCCACAGAAATACATCATACTTCTGTTGTATCATAGACATCGATTTGTTGGACAGCAAATTAGTACCTCTGCTTCTCTGTTAGCAGCATCACAAAGGGCTTCAAAGTTTCTCTGAGAGGTTCCTTTCTCCTGTCATTTTATGAAGGACACTGGATTTTCTTAGGATGGGTGCATTTACTCCTGCCATTTGTGTTTCTGCACTGTTATCACACGTTCAGTAGATTATGATTATTGATTCAAGTAGTTTATAATACTAATCAAGTAGGTGTCTGAATAATGTAGCTCATAAAATAGTGTTTTATTTTTTGCATAGGAAATGATGCTTATGTGGCCATGATACCTGTATGAACATGATCTTATCCATCTGTCTCCCAGGTCTCCCCTAATAGTACCCAAATCCATTTTCCAATTTCCGCTGAATTTAACAGAAGGATCAGCACCTGCCATTAAGAGAGAAAGAGAGAGATTTGCTACTACTGCCTCTGCTGATGGGAAGACAATGTGGTCTCATCCCTCATCCACTTAGTCCTACTGAGCAGGGCAGGCTGTGCAGCTAACCAGCCTACAAGCCCCTGAAGTGGCCCACAAGGTCCCTGACCCATCACTGCACATGCTGCCTGCTGCCAGACCAGCAGGATGGAGGTGGGAGAGGGTGCTGAGGACATTGACTTGTGATGGGGGATATGAAGGGTTGTGGGGCCCAAAGAAGTGAAGAGGCAGACCTGTGGGTATTAAAGGAAGAGAGAGAGTGGGGAACTTGGCAAAACTGAGGGCACACCAATAATGTTACAAAAGCACACAGGAAGAGAGACAGCTGTGGCAGGCGTCGGGAGATGGAACCAGGGGTCTTGCAGGAGGGCCTGCATTGTACGGACAACAGATCATAAATCCATAGGAATCTTCAATTCCTCTGATCAGGGAACAATTTGTCATGAACACTCCTGATAGGGTATTTGGTGTAGAACTGCTTACATTGGCACTACACCAAAACTGTGGTTTTGCTGCTATGCTCTGAATCCAAGGGTAGGCTGACCTTCTATTTCCCATCTTTTCATCTGTACAAATTCAGATGTACCAACACCCCAGTTGATGGGAAAAAGTTGGTCTTTTCAGTAAAACCAGAAATTCTAGCATAAAGGTTAGAAATGACTTCAAAACAAAGCCCTTCTAATAGTTTCTGAGAAATCCTGCTTCTTTTCAACTTGATTTTTTAAATTAAAGAAACATTGAGGATTTTATCTCAGTTTTTATCTCAGGTTTTCTTTTAAGTCACAATTTTGTAAGCCAAGTTCAAAGTTTTTATTTTAAAATGGTTACTTGTGTCAATACTGGGAAGCCGTTGAGGGGGAAAGCTTCTGTTCTCAGCTCTGCCAATGATTTCTCATGGGACCTAGCCATTTAAATTTCATGCTTTCTTGGTTTAACCCATCTGTAAAATGAATGCAATAAGCAACCTCATGAAGTTGTTGGCAGGCCTCTTTAATACCTGACAAGTATTTTGATGTCATCCCACAGTTGCTTGCATAAACAGTGTATGGTTATTGTAAGTGCTTTTTAATTTGTATTTCCCTTTCTCAGCCCAATCTTGTTTTCATGTCTTTTTGCTGCAGCTCTGATTTCATCCTGTGGAATCTGTTGAATTTGTGCTAGATAGGGACCAGAAATGGGTTTGTCTTTTAAAGCACAGATATCATATTATGCATTTTCTAGGGATGTATCTCTTTCTCAATTAACTTTTTCTGGCATCTTACCAGATTTTAGTACTGTAAAATTTAAAGAATCTGGAATCCACATTGTACGTGTGTACAAGGTTTATTTAATTAAATGGAAAATATGCTGCATTGACTATTTTTCGCTTAAAAACTAATGCTTCTCCACTTCAAGTTTTAAAATCTACATGAAAACCAGTCTTAAGGTAGATTGAAAACAGGTTCATGTTCCATGCAGAGGATTTTGGAGATTATATCCTCAAACCTTTTCCTGTGCAACTTGAATTCTGTACTAGCTACTGCAATTGACCCATCTTTATTAAATTAGGTTTGAAATAAAACCCAAACCATACAGTGTAAGTTAGCTGAACAGAGTGTAATTTTGCATCCTGATACCAAGAATAAAAGTAATTTTCCTGACATATTCAACACAAAAGCTATCCCTGGCTAATGCTAAATCTGTGACAACCAGAGAAATCTAAGAAAATATGAAGTTAATGCTGACATTTTCTCCTCAGTACTTTTCAATACATCATTCTCCTAGGAAATTATTCTTTGATTTCAATGAAAAGCAGATTTCCAGGTGTCTGAGTGAACTGAGACCTAAAACATGCAGTAAGAACAACTCCTTATTTCTTTCCATGCAAGTCAGACTACAGGTTACAGCCATGAGTCTTATCAGAAAGAGAGATTCTTTGCCTGTTAGGAGCACAGCTGATACGGATTAGATAAGAGGACTGTTATTTAAGGTATTAATAAAGTGGTGGGAAACAGAGGCCCTTTCCTCCAGATCTGGGAGTTCTAATCCCTTTGGGAGCAAGGCCATACAATATACTCTACATTATGGTATTTCTTATTAGCTCCTTGCACAATATGCTGCCTTCAATGAATCCTACCTTAAGTCTCAAAAGTTAATACAGTACTAAGGTAATAACTTAATATGTATTGCACAGTCACCTTAGATAAGATGCTATACAACTACTTTTGATTTTATTTGTTCTGCATCATTGAATATTGAGACAAACGGAGCAAGAACAAGGGAGAGCAGCACTGAAAATGCCCTTTAGTACCCTTTAGGTACCATCTCCTTCAGTATTAAGGCATCAGTGTTTATCTCCAAATTGACCAGATTGTCAGCCAGCATGATTTGCTCATTAACATTTGTAATGTCTCTGGGCTTTCCCCAGCAGAACATCTCACAGACACTCTAAGTATCAGCCAAATAACCTATTTTTCCCACCTCAGTTCACTGTATGTTCCACGTGTTTTGCCAAAACTTTGTTAAAAATAGGGCTTAGGTTTACTAGTGTCCTAGGACCATAATTACCAACTCTTTCTTGGTTTTCATCCTATACTTAAGTTTCAAGTTTCTTTGGTGCAGAGAGGTTTTTTGTGCTTCTGCAGCATTTAACAAGATAAGGTCTACTGCTTGACTATGCATTCTAGATCTTGAAGCTTAATAACACCAAATCCTTCTCTGACATCCTCAGAGAAATTGCTCAGAACCATCAGGACACACTACAATACAACACATTTGTCTTCACACTCAAAGCATTTAAAGGTGGGTACTTACATGCAAAATTTAAGTCTACAATGCTCTGCTTATCTCTACGAGTACCTCCCTTTTGCTCAAGCAGAGAGCCATGTTGCTGCAACTATATTGTTCCAGGGCAGAAGCCATATCAACTACCATATCAGAGTGCAGGAGAAATGCATGTCTGTACTGGCCTGTGTATGCTTAACCTTAAATTTTTCACCAAAATATTCTTTGCTGCTGGCCATACACATAGCTGCACAGATCATGACTGTATTGTGCTGTGCAGTTACCGCCTCAGATTTAAACCACAGTTTAAGATTTCACACATGAGGTGTTCTCTGCATTTTAAGGAAGAAGTAAGTGCACTTCACCACTCACAAAATGGCAGACTTGATGCCAGAACCTCCTTCTTATTTTTATTTAGAAGCCGAAAGCTGTGGGGTAGACGAACATGTTCTGTAACTAAATTACTGAAGTACTGGGGTGCAAATGAAGCAAATTCAAGGCCATGTAAGGTACAAACTGGAGCAGAGATCTAAAGACAACTTCCAAGAAAATGCTTTAACCACCAGGCTATTGAGCATTTGAAGGAATGCTGTCTCTCCTGTTGAAGCTGTTGTGATACTGGAGCGAATGAGAACTGTATGAATAACTGATTTGGGATGGTTTGCTGAACTGAAAGGCCACCAGACTAAAGCTAGATAATTACCTATTTTTGCACAGATAATTAAATATTCACTGGAGCAGGAGCTTGAACATAACCATCCTTTATTTCAGACAGATCTCTGCTGACTGAGCTCTTTGCCAGAAGTGCAAATGCACCACACACTCCTTCCCCTCCTCCTATTCCAGCTGCACTTTATGTGAGAAAGGCCTGGCCACCCACCTACTTGCAGGAAAGGATTCATGGCTGTGAACGCCGAGAAGAGACAGAGGCACCTTCCTTCGGACTTAGCTGCCTAAGCCTCTTTGAGAGAGAGTAGGATGAAAGGCTTCCCACATCCTCAGCGTCTCTGATCAGCCCTCTCCTTAGTGTCCCACATTCCTGTCCTTTCCTCACACCCCTAGCTGCCTACATTGGGACTGCGAATTCTGCCATTCAGGACAATGGCTAAAAGATGGGCACCACAACACGGACCCAACAAGCTTGATGTTGCCCTCAGAGGATCTCCACCAGTGCAAATTTCTGAACCCATTTTATTTGGGTTATAAGGACTGCAGCAAATGAATGAGGAGATTTTGACTACTTCCAGACATATTTGAGACTCATCCTGAACAAAGCTAAGTTTGTAAGATTGAATAATAGCAACATGTGGCTCCAATGCTCCATTTCAGCTAAACATTTTTAAATAATAAAGCTTTATTACCAAACGGACACTGAGATTACAGAATTACTATCCACTCATAACATTTTGCAACATTTGCATTTAAGCCACCCCTGGCTAATTAAATTCCTATTAGGAAAAAAAGAAAAAGGAAATAAAAACCAGACTAACAAATCAAGATAACCTGTTCTTTAAGAGCCACCTTTTTACTATGTCAGCCAGATTCTCTGACCTATGTTGTGGACCTGTTATAGAGCTTACCCCCTTAATCAAAACCAAAAGGACTTGTGTGATATCAAAATGAAAATCAGGCTGAAGATAAGTAATGCCCATGTTGCTGTTGTTTTTAATTAAAAAAATATAACTAATTATCCAGAATTAATTGTAACAGGTGTTCGAAAGAGAAAATGTGTTTACTATTGATTGATGCATTTTTGCCCTGAACCATGAAAAATATGTATTTATAATGCAATATGACATTTGCTATCCATCATTTTTATTGCACATTGTTTCACACGGATTCAGCAGACCAGGCACTGCACAAACCACAGTCGCTGCCTCTACACCCACTTTTAAAGATCAGCTGGGGAGCAGGAGGCTACTGCAGCGTCTCTGAGCCACTGATTTCCATCCACACACAGACCCACAGTCAGCCTAGAGACTGCCTGCAAGCTGCCCATCTGAGGGTACCTAACATCCAACTCACCTACCAGATCTGGCATTTTCCAGAGGATGTTTCCAATTACACATCTGCCTTACAGAGGTTGCTCTCCCTTGCACTCAGTCTGGTCTTGAAAATGGCTCCAACTACCCTGCAAAAACTAACCGAGAACACCTTAGAGAAAAATAACTTTAGTCACGAAAACACGATGGCATGATGCTTGCTTCTACAAGGACCAAAGGCACACATCTACACACACCCAGTGCCACGTCACTGTAGTAGGGATCCAATGCAGATGTATGAAAGAGTCCATTTGCCTTCACCAGGGTGCAGCAGCAGGGCCTGGGCCTATGACAATTTTGTGCTGGTGAGCAGATCAGGGTGAAAAACTGATTTAAGAGAGCTGGGTCAAGCAAAAAACCTACCATTCTGAGACAAAACCTTCTATTTTTATCCAGCAAAACATGCAAAAATGTCTTTCAGGTAATGCAAGCCCTTTCCAAGGGGAGGGAAAGCTAACCCCTAGGGTTTTTCCAGTAGCAGTAAATCCATGTGCATCACTGAACAGAACACAGCTAGCTGCTGAAATTTTATTATTCAAAGATACCAGGCTGGAACATTTCAATGCTTTCCTAACATATTTTTTTAATATGAAACAAATTGCTGAACTCTAGATGAATTTGTAAATAATTTCCTGGCAAATGAAATCTATGAATTTGACAAAGAAATATTAGTGATGGTGGACATCTCCCATGCACTAAACTAGAGGAACCTAAAGGTGTTGAGGACCTCCCAAAAGGCATTCAGCTCTGCACAGACTCAGGCCATTACAGCAACAGCCTGAACCTTATGTCCTCATGGATGAACTGTGTTCCACAGTAACCAAAGAGATTAGTGATTAAAAGATCCAGTTCCCTCTCTGGTATACGTGGCAAATACCCATGTGGCCTACTGGAAAATCAAACAAAGGCTTGCTTGGGCAGTGAGAGTCATGACTAGAGTTTCCAAAGTTATTATAACCAAGTTCAACCAACATTTGTATATTTTTATCATTTTGTGTTAAAATGGTGTGATCATACTACTGTGATATTTAATGTTGGGGTTTTTTTCCTAAAGGGTACAAAAACTCTAATTTTCCAGCAAAAATACTGTTTTCAAATATGAAGAGATATAAAATGAGACCTTATCCCTTATTCATGAGAGACAGATGTTATTTTTGGCTGCACAGTTTAATGAATACCATATTATGCTCTTTTTAACCTTACACCAGAAATAACATACTTCTAGCATTCATGAACTTCAAGCCATTATCAGTAAAAGCTTCTATTAACATCCAGAACGTTTCTCAGTTCTCATTGCAAAAGCTTTAAGCTGTCAGCTACAGTCCCTATTATGGCAGGATATTTTTTTTTTACCCATCAAAAGACATTCATGCAAAAGATATAATCCTTCAGCTAGCTGAGGTTGAAAACACTGCAATATTTTCCTGTTGTCTTCTTTATGGTATTGAATTTGCACATTTGATGCCTTTTTGTACTTTTTATATGTGTGTTTTGTTTTCTGGCCTTCTAAAAACCAAAGCACTGCAACCCTTTTAAAAATGCTATTATACTTCTGTTTATTTTCAATGATTTGGAGAAATGCTTGCCAGTAAGTATGAGCTGAAACTAATTATGATCAGTAGAAAATCTCCAAGCTGAACTGGGATGCTGACAAAAATGCAACCAGAAAATGAATAAAATATTTCTTGGGAAGCAGAGATCAGTTTCACCAGCCAGTGATTACAATGAAAAATAAAACCCTGCATACAAACAGTTATTATGAGCATTTCATTTTTGTATGGATAACTTTCTTCAGAGAGTAAAGGCTGTGTCTCATTCAAACTGCTTGATTTAAGCCAACTACAAAAGATTTTGTAATGCCTGCATGGCAACTGTGTCAGTGTGTGCAATAGGATTTTTCCCACTGCATCTAATACCATGTATTGAAACAAACGAGGCTGTTCTAAGAAAGACTCTTAAAATCTGAAGTCTTGGGCATCTGTTTCAGCTTCATATATCAGAATACAGCAGGATATCTCTCAAAGAGGTAAGTACGAAACAATCCTGAGGTGATGGTTCCAGGGCCTGAAGTACAAACAAATCAATCTCAGGAGTTAGAACATGGAGAAGGAAAGATACCTTTACGGCCTACCACAAGTTCAGGCTGTACAAACAGCTTCCCTTTGAAGGCAAGTGTAAACGTGTTCAAATTACTGCCTGTGACCTCATGGCCACAAGGCACCATTCTAGCAATCACAGGTCTTAGCTACAAAACGCTGCTGCTCTGGGCTTTACATAGGATCTCACCAACCACAGTGCTGAAGTCAAAAGCTGATCTAAAAGCTTTACTAAGGAAATATCAAGCTGATGAGAGACAACAAGGAACAAGAGCAACACAAGATTAAACCAAAACAACAAACTTATGAGCAAACCATGCCTCATATTGCACAACTGGGTGGAGGGAAAACAGAGTAGCACTTCTATGGCAGCAGGGGAAGACAAATTTCTGGCACTCGAATTCACCTCATGATTAGCCTGGCTACAGCATCAGTCAGCAAGTCACAAAGCAAAGTGGATGTGATCAGAGCAGACTGCATGTCATGACTTTTCCAAAGAAGCTGACACACTCTCGGTTGAGCTAACAGAAGAGTGCCCAACAACACACTTCTTCTCAGGGCGAACAGATCCTCTAGCTGTGTGAAGAACATCCAGTGAAAAGAGACATCTGCAAAGGCTCACAGCAGTCCACACATGATAAATTCTGGGAACAGTGAGGAGAGCCTCAATTTACACAGGCAGAACAAGTGCAGGATGTACCACGTTTCTCCTGGGCATCTTAATGTTCTTTTCTTTAATTTTATTCTGACAAAAAGAATGGCCATGACTCAAGCCAAAAGTTCTTCCAGCTCTGTATGTTGTTGCTGGCAGTAGCCTGGCAATCTAGCAAAATAAACGACAGCAGTAGTATCAGTAATTATTTGCACTTGCCATACTGTCAGTGTGAAAAGCGAGTCAAATGTGAAGTCTTACTTACCCTTAGGGAGTCCACATACTTAGCATAATTGACTGGCAAAAGAACTATCCTTGAGTGCATAAGTGAAACTCAGCAAGCGAAAGTAATGTATTATTGGCAGTAACAAACAGAGCTCAGTGGTTAAAGCTGTAGTAAAGTGACTTTAATGCAGCTGAACAGAAGACAATTTACAGTGTTTAGACTACACCAGTGCTGGCACTGACAAATATGCTGAGCAGGCCAAAAAAACACTCAAAACTTTTGGGTAAATTTAAATATGTCTGCACATGCACATGAATGACTGTTTTATTATCATTCCTTCCTCTCCTTTTTAATAGTTCATATATGGTATAATTCACCTTCCTGACCACTGACCTGGAAATTTAAATAATAAAATGTCTCAAAATGCTTTGAAGTTGTAGATGTCAATGAAAAGTGCTCATAAAATGCCTTCAAATTTTATTATTGTTTGTACTCTTTTATCTAAAAAATCATCAAATTGCCTTTTTCAGATGTCTTGAGACTTCCTTGTGTTTCCTGCACTCAGCTGCTAATGGCCAAGTTTTATCTGAAAAAAACTTTTTACCGTTCCATTAAAATTAGAGAAAAGTCAGAAATATAGGGTTAGGGTATGCTGATACAGAAAGGTTTTAATCTTGTAAAAGGGAAAAACAACAGATTTCTGTGGGACAATGCTGCCAAGAAAGAGCAAGATACTGAACAGAGATTGTTCCTTCACAGTGCTGATTTGCATCAGATGAGCATTTGCCCCCCACTTTTTTTTCCTATTAAATATTTTCCTTCTATCCAAGTGTTCAGAATGTTTGAGGGAAAAATGCAAGGTGTGGGAGCCAAAACACTGTCTGGAGAGCTGGCGGTTCCTTAAACCATTTCATCACACTGTCTCCACTTAGAAGACTTGGGATAGAATTCTTCCCTGGTTGACTGAGCTGATGCAAGGATCAATCTATCAGTATTTTAAGTATTTTCAAAAGGGCAAGTTCCATACAGATTACAGTCCTGCAGAAATCCAGTTCCTGGGTCTGTAGCTTTTATTCCTTGGGTTTTATTATGTAAATAGTCTAATAGGGGTGCTCTGCAACCTTAGATGGTTGCATATGAGCAAGCCCTGTAGTGTGATGGCAATACCTTGTTACAAACCACCGGGAGCTCTATTTCATCAAGATCAAGCTGTAAAGGATGACAGAGAGCTTCAGGACAGACAGATTCCGCACATAGTTAAGCACTTAATTCTCAGTCGTTTCAGGAAAATGGGGATTATGTTTACATGGTGAAACAAAGAATGAGGTAGAGAC
The DNA here is from genome assembly GCA_008921705.1 of Burhinus oedicnemus. Classification (NCBI taxonomy): domain Eukaryota; kingdom Metazoa; phylum Chordata; class Aves; order Charadriiformes; family Burhinidae; genus Burhinus; species Burhinus oedicnemus. The sequence goes on along the minus strand of VFFE01007178.1, from coordinate 1,675,545 downwards.
CACCAAATTAGAGCCAAACATGCTAGTACGTATCCACAGAACAGGGCAAAGCTGTGCCGAAATGGTGTCTTGGACCCTAAAACCAGACACCTCCTCAGCATGGCATGAGTCTGGTACTAATTAGAGTCGCTGTAAGGCTCATAGCTAAAAGACACTGCATCAGGGCAGCCATGTTACTTCTCATTGCAAAGTTTCCTTAATTGCTGGATACTTCTTTCCCTGTCTGAGGCACTCAAAAGCTTCTACAAATGCTTCCCAACATCTCTAAGCAGATTCACGTACCCGGGTTTTACCCCAGGAGCAGTTCCAGGACCTCCACTAATGCCACTCCTTGAACTTAAGTCAGTCAAACAGCCAAGTGTTTCGCTGATGCAAAACAGCTAGGCCCATGCCTGAGGCAGGAAGGAGAGGTAAGGATGGAAGATGCCAGACAATAAGGGGAAAGCCAAGTCAGTTTTAGGATCTGACAGGAATTGTGGACTGTGTAACTCAGCCACCTGCATCTTTGGAGAAATACCTTTTAAGCCCAGAAGCTGTCCTTGATGGACAGACCATTATTCTAGCTGGAAATGCATCCCTCAACAACAGTTTCGTACCTCCTTTGGCAGGTGTCTTTTTTGTTCCACACCTCTAACCAACCACCTCTGACCTCTAACCAACCACCTCTGACCTCTAACCTGCTCAATTTATATTTTCATTCCTACTCTGTCCATGACTACTTCTACCACCCTCCTAGACTAACATGAATAATGATGTTGCTTCTCCTTGTAAGATTGTTTTGATGTGAAATAGTCAGGCCCCATGTTCCCATCAGTCATCTCTTCATTACATATTCTCACTTCTTTCCACATAGGTCTTCATTTCCAAAACATCTATCACATTCGCCGCTCTCCTCTGATCTGTCTCCAGCTTGTCTGTGTCTTCTTTACAACATGTTGCCCAGAACTGAACACAGTACTACAAATCATGTGTTGACTACAGCAAGCTAAGAACACTTGCCTCACACATAATAACATTGGTAGTACAATGAAATACAATAGTAGATATTTTTCTCATTAGCTCTGCACTGTTTAATCACCATCTAGTATAATCCCCAGATACTTCTCCATGGGTTAAATACATGTCCTAAAAGATTCCCCACATTCTACATTTATTCTTTCTTATGTGAAACATTTGCATTTGAAACTTCACTTGATTGACTTTAGTCTTTTTCTACAGTTACCACTCATACAGTATTTTTAAGCCCTATTCTCCAAAACATTTATGACTCTTCTCAGACTACTTTTATGAAAAGTTCATAATGAAGGTTCTGAGAAACACTGAATCCCCCTCAAGCACAGGCTCCTCATAGCATTTCCTGGCAATGAATAAATAGCAATTACTGATTATATTTGTTTAAACTAACCTTAGTCACAAAAGTCTCACTACAGCAGCTACACCTCCAGCACATTCCTGAGCTTTTCAGAGGAAAATTTCACACAACCAAAAAACCAGGATGGGCACTGCATTTCTTTCCTTTATTAAGATAACCACAAAACACATACTTTAGTTCGTCATGAGTCATTCGTAACAAACCCACATTACCTTCTCTTCATTGTCTCATTTTCCTCTGTTAAGATTTCCCTCTGGTCTCTGTGACTGTAGCAATTAAGGACATCAGTGGGTGAGAAATAACATCTAGGAGATTTCTTTCTTCTGTCCAAGGCAAAAAGAAGTGTGTTAATTAACCTGATGCAGTCTTCCTTCTTTTGTTCTCTTTCAGTACCTGAAGTAGCATGTGTAAAACTACCTCCATATCTCTACACTGCACTTCTGTCTGGAACACATGCAGAAAAGCTCTTGTTATCCTTAAGTACACACACAGAACACAGAATAAAGCAGATTTGCAATCACTGATGGTTAACTGAGCATCCCATTACAGTAGGGGGAAAAAGACATCCCCCTTTACACACCAAATATCCTATGTGGGGAAAAATACGACCACAATTAAACACAGCTCCTGTCTCCTCCCATTATGACCACCACCAAGTTAAAAGTCTCCACAAAATGAGAAACTTTCGGAAAGAATTTATAGTGTTTCATTCTGTATCTGCCAGCAGAGGGGTCCAGCAGAAAACAGACTTCAGAGAGCAGCAGCTTCTGAAGCACTTGTTGTGTTCATCAATTTTCATTTATTGCTGGCAGAGAAGGCTAACTATGAAACCACGCTTAAGAAATGAGAACAGTTCTGCATGCCACATAAAAATGAAACATATGACAGATGTCCGCTTAAACTGAGCATAGAAAGAAGGCCAACTTATAGAAGAGCTTCAGGCTGATGTAAACCTGAAGAACAAATTTCTCCTATAGACAAATGAAAAGGAGAAGGAATAACAAGCTGGGTCCATAATACAAACCAGATTGTCACTAGGATCGAAGTCAAAAACTCTAGCAGACAGATGATTGAAACTTTTGACAAACAACCCTTAACAAAGCAGTTATGATTTAAAATGTGAATGAAGCCATCCACTCTGGAATGAGGTGGACATGGCTATTGTACAATAGACATGATGAACAATCAAAGACACTACAGCTAAACAGAGTCTGCACATCAAATTAAATGGGTATGCTTGGGCTTCTCTGTGATAGAAAACAAGGTCACTAACAAGCAACACAGCCTCACCAGGTTTTATGGATCTCCATACCAGACAGGCATATGCTACTAAAGATTAGGCAATATGCCGCTCACATCTTCAAAGACAGAAGCACCAAGATTCTTGTTTTGTCCAAGAAGATGTCAGACAGGCAGAACATTGGCCATTAGAGACAAGAGAGCCTGAGGATACAAAAAAACTCCAACAAACTAACTAATTGGAAAACCAACAGTGCTGGTAAGGCCCCAGCTACTTGCACACATGCAAGCTTCAAAGCTGGTCTAGTGGAAGGTGTCCCTCCCCATGGCAGAGGGGTTGGAACTAGATGATCTTTAAGGTCCCTGCCAACCCAAACCATTCTATGTTTCTATGATTCTATGAAGAATCTGAGCTTGTTTATAGGACACTGTTTATAAAGGTCAGTAACAGTGAGAAAGACTGAATTAATCCAGTATAATGGTATGACAACACCATCCAAGGCCTGCATCAAGATTTAAATTTGCTAAAAGAAATACGAGAGTGGGACCAGGAATCAGTAACCCGAAAGGAAGTACTGGAGAAATTAATACTCAGCTGATAAATGAAATTACGGACTATTCAAACCACACTTCTTTAGAAACCTTCCAAAAGAAGAGTCTTTGGGATCAAAGAATAATGGAAACTATGCCAGAACATATAACTTCCTTAAACATGCTATGAACGGCAGGAAGGACCTCTGGGCATTACAGCTTCCATCAGAGACAGGAGAAGCCCAAATCCCATCTCAGATGTGATTCTTTCTTTCCTGTTGCCACCTCTTCCCTGCATACCCCTCTCTTGCCTACTATCTCCTTCAAATCCTGTTTCCCTTTGCTATGTTTCCTTTTTTAGCCGTTTGCCTCAGAAAAGTCTGGTTTAGGTAGCCCACAGCGTGTCTTAGGAAGCAATGGTGTGATCTAGTGTCTTCAGAGGAAGTTAAAAGCAGTGTTCAGTGAACAGGCTGATGCTAGTAAGATTGCCAAGTATTGTAGTGACTGTACCTTTTTTTTCTCTGAGAGTCAGAAACTCAGAGTCTGTGTTTGCTATTTCTACTGCTCTTTTCTGCATCTTTGGTCTACTTACCTTGCTTTGCTTTCAGAAACAGAATCAGATTTTAATGACAGCAGCAACATCAGGTCCAGCCACAGAATGTAACTCATGTCTTCCTTTTCCCAAAATGGAAAGCTATTAACTGTTGCATCTGCGAGACTATTGAAAAGGAGCTTTCCTTTGACAAATTAAACCCTCCACAGTTTAAGGAAAAAAGAATCTCATTCAAACAAAGCTTTCTTTCACTTTCCAAATGGTCTAGCTGTCTCCTTTTTCTACCTTTTGAAGTTCAAAGTATTTTGAGAGGCTCTAAGCAAATTGAGATCTCTGTACTCAAAGCCTTCAGAACACTATATATAGTGCCAGGGGAATCACTTGGGTGTCTCCAGGTCTATTAGTTCCCTCAGAATTAACACAGGACACGGCAGTGACTAATTAAACAAGTTCTTACTTTGGTCTTCTGTATTTGCAATAGCCTTCTACTAATGCACTTGCTCCGGTGTGCACCCTATACTATGGTATAGTACCCTCAGGCCTGGGCTTCATGGTCATTTGGCCTCTCTACCCTCAGCAATGAAAATACAGAACTGGCATTGATCCACATTGATCCACACTAGTATGGCCTGCAGTGAAGCACAGCACTACTGAGAGCTCACGAGTCCAGCCTTCCCAGGATGATGCTGCTCCTAAGCTAATCAGCCCCAGCTTTCTGCATCACCACACTGACATGCTAGAGCTGCTTCCTATCAACCCACTCCTGTATCTCAGCAATTATGCTTTACCTGCTTCTGTCCTAAGGTTGGCTCTTGGGTGACTCTGCAGTAGCTGCAGATCTCTGCAGGGCAATATGAATAAGATGTATGAAGCTCTTGCAAATAGCTGGTATTACCCAGAGCCAGCTTAAGCCATACTGAGAAAAAATCTTATCCTTTGCAAACACCAAGAGAGGAGAAAACGTGGGCATTTACTGACTGAATCATCGTGGTTTCTACAAATAAGGCTCAGTTCTGCTATGCCTCTTCTGTGAATAAGATGGTTTCTCTGAGGCTGTTCTTGTTTTATATTACCCTTTAGTTCTGATTCTGTATTCTTTTGTGGTGGTTTTACACCCTATAACAGAGTGAACTGCTCAGAGAAGTAGAGTGCAGAATCCTTATCTCCTTTTTACTATGAAATTGTATTTCAAAGCATTCATCAATTTCTCACTATTAGAAGAACAGAAATTTTCAATTTTACTGCCCTGCCATCTTCTTTTGCCAGTATCATTAGAAAAATAAAGTCAAAAAGCTTCCTTTTTACATACTCTAAAACCATCTGGAATTAGGCCTCAGAATTAGTACCTCAAAACTACAGCACATTTCAAAGCTGTGGCTGTCACTGTTCTGCAATACAAGTGACTTTTTGCTGTCACATATACAGACTCCATCTTAAAACTGCACTTTCTGATGACCAGGGCTGAAAGTTATTATACAAAAACATCTTTGTCAATGAGTGTATTCCTTTATTACATGTATCTTCTATAGAAATAAGGTATAAATGTTATAGCCAAGTTACCTCCTGAACTTCCCTCCAAAATACCTCATCTGCTGCCATGGATCAGTAGTCCAGAGATTGTTACTGACGGCTTTAGGTTTGTTTCTAAAGACTGGAATGGATATAGATCTTAATCAAAACCTCAATGAAATTAATGAGATTCTCTCCTTTTCTACAGAATTTCTGGAGCAGTGTCATTACTGAGGCTTTTATACTAAGATTTCATCTTTACACAATAGGCCAACAAAGAATCTGCTGCAAATGAGTACAATTCTCATGATTTTATGTTGGCAACAAAGGTTTAAAGCATTCCTTAACATCACAGTAACCACTGAATGTGTGATGCTAGGGTGTCAGTAAATACCTTTATTGGTCAGATTGAGTTTCTACAAACTTGTGAGATCCACGTTTTCCAATCTTGTAAATCCTACATCTTTTAAAAATAAAAAAATCAAGGGAAACTGCAGTTCAAGAAAAAAACATCAGCAAAATAGTTCATGTAACTGTCTCTATGATGCACTTCAACATACTGAAGCAAGGTTTACATAGCTATTACTGTGCAGCTTTAGGAAATAAATCTAAATGGCAACTCATTAAATACATTGCATTATGAGTTGCACCATAAACTCTAAACTATTGCAAGTTTTGTTTTTGAATGGAAAGCATTCCACTGATGCTTCACACATGAATAAGTAAGGGCATTTCTAAATAAATAATCCTCCAGATGTTACGTAAAGACTAACTGGTCTAACATGGGATATGGATGAGTGAGTGAAGATTTCAAATGCTGCATAGAACATGACAGAGACAAGTATCCATGTTGTGCAACCTAAAAAAATAGTTACCTGATTAGTCATGCATTTTAAATAAAACATTCAGTAAAAGACACAGGAATTTCTGTAACATCCTTCAAAATGGCTGAAAACAAAATCATTCTTCTATTCTCTATTTTCTGTCCTCTGTGTTACAACTGTTGGACTCACTGTTGTAGCAGAGACAAGAAGACTAACAGGAAAGATATAAATACTCATTTTGGAAAACAGCAGAATCATTTTAAGTTTTAGTCATGAGTCCTTATGTGGTTACTTTGTTGGTATGCTGACAGTAAGGAGAGCAGAAAGAAGACATCACCTTCACTTCTTAATCATCTTTGGTTTATGCTATGTATTTATACTATGGCATTCATTCAGGGCTTCTGCTGGCTGCCTGAAGTGGTCAGGAAAGAACTAACTTCCCCTTTATTATAAAATTTGACATCTATATTCACTTCCCTTCATTCTTCCAAATATTGGAGAACAGTCACAACAAAAAAATAATATAGACCAAGCATTTCAATATGCTAGTGGTACTGATGTTATTCTCTTACCAGATCTAAATTCGGTACAGGGTGTGTTCTTTGTGGTCTCTGATAGATTGAAGCACATGAAGTAAAAGTTCTTCCGGACTAACCACCTCAGATGTGGTTCCCCAACCCTGCTGAAGACAGGACTCAATGATGCAACCAGTCTCTTTTCTGTATCCTGCATTCATATGCTCCTGTGTCTGAGGATAATGAAAGACTGTATTATGTGCTGACTTAATTATGGACAAACAATGACGTTCAAGTAAAGAAAATCTTTAATTTCACAATTCTACTGAACAGGGGTGGGGTAGCATTGCAATGAAAGCCTCAAAGATATATCCCTTAGAGCTATTGCTCCCCATGTAAAGAGCCTGTGAAGGAACAGCATGTGAGGTTGAGCCAGTTCACTCTTGTGAAACACCTTCACCACCTGTCCTTCACAGATAGGCCCAGCCTCCGGGTACAGCAAGTATTGAAGGCACCTCAGAAGCACCCACAGTAACCCAGCACTGAGTCAAGCCGACAAGCTTCTGTTCAAGGTGCACAAGCTCCTCCCAGGCTTTTTCCTAATACTTTTTACAGTTTGGTAAATGACTAAGGAAAACACATGGCACCCTCTGTCAGTCCCCAACTTATTCCTCAGCCTGAAGTTTGCTACAGCACAGCAGACAGGGAAGGAAAGGGGAATCGTCAGAGGAGAGCAAAACCAAGGAAGATACTACTATTTTCTTGTATACTTTTTTCTTATACATCTTTGTCTGGAAAAGTAAAGAGACAGAAGTGACAAGGCAGTGAAAAAACAATCTCCACCCAATCTCCTACTTCTCCTTAAAGGTTAATTACTCACTGGATGAAAAAGAATCTCTAATTTGGACTAAAAAATGGCTTAAAGTCAGAGTACAAGGACTGACACAGAAAAGGATTAACAGTGGATACCCCATGAATTTTAACATTTATGGGCATAAATGGGCACAAGGTTTATTCTGATAACATGCTCTGAGGTCCTAACAGTGCAAGGACCGAGGAGAATAATACCAAGGTGGCAACACTAGAATGTGAAACAAGGTCCTTCTGGTCCACCAAGCCTCAGAAAGACTAGTAAGGCTTATAAGGAAGCTGGCAACCAAAGAAGAAAGTGCCAGATGAAAACCAATGGTGATAAATGCAGTATAATGCAAAACGGGGGAAAGAGTTAAATGTAGTGAACATAGTATCAAAAAAGCCTAGTGGTTATGGTGCAAAGCAGAACCTGATAGCGCAAAACCCATTCTGAATAATCAGGCCTAATAAATAAGCAGAGTTTATTAGACTTATAAAAATCCAGTGCTGGTGCAACTATACAGCTTCTTAGAAACCACAGTAGTCTGAGCACCTCTGGATACCTATTGTATTGTCCAATGCAGCTATAATCAGAAAATCATTGTGCTGAGCTTCACAAATAGCATTCACCCAAATGAAGAAAATATTAGGAGGCATTAAAAAAAGGGGTGGAAAACAATACTAAGTACATTGTAATGCTGTTACATTTTGGTATGACATGCTCCCACCTGGAGTACTGTCTCACAGACTATCTCTTTGGCTCAAAAAGACACCCAGACATTTTATAGCCCTGGACTGCAGCTAATGAGACCCAAGTGACCTGGCTAACAAAACAAGTCAGACAGTTCATTGCCCTCAAGTCTGACATATCCTCACACACTCCTTCCTTGTTTGTGGTTGGAAGGCCTCAGGCTGAAACTCCTGTGCTATCCACTATATCACATCTACAAGCCTTAAAATTGTTTCTAGAAAATGTTCCTCCCAGTACTGTTTCAAAACATTTAATTAAATACTGCTTTACATTAAGCTAAACTTGTGACTCCATTTAGTCATTTTATAACGTCTTGTCTTGAAAAATACATGCTACAAATTGACAGCATTTCTCAGTTTGGAAGTAGAGATGATAATGGCAGCATTTACATTTGACAAGTCAAATCTCTCAGTCAGGAAGTCTCTGTGTTCCCTACTGAAGCAGTGAAGATCTTGTCTACCAACTGCTCTTGGGAGCTCAAATTCCCTCTTTCATCCATGGACCCCCAAAAGCCTAGGAAAGAGAGAGTCCAGCCAACGAGTGCCAGCAGAACTGCCTGATCCAACCTACGCAAGGGACTTTGCATTGAACATGACGTACTCAAGCAGGATGTACCCTTATCAGCAACATGAGTAGGGCACAAATGGGTGAGGAGGAAAGTGGCCGGCAAGTGTCCCAAGATGTCAATCCACAGGATAACCCTACCACTTGCCATGTGCTGTAGCCCAGATTAGCCCATGCCTGATCTAAGCAGCAGTCAGCTGCGTCTCGCACAGAGCCACATACCAGTACCACATGTTAGCGCCGAGCATATAGTGTCAGTGGGGTGGTTGGCACAGCTCAGTGCAGTGAGGGTAAGGGAAGGGTCTGCACAGCACTGTTCACCTTGCATGTGCACCTTCTGTGTTCAACTGAGGATGCGCTGGTGCAGGCTGTGTGTACCTCAGTACGGCTCACGCCTGCTGGCCCTGGGCAGCACAGGCACAAGGACAGCAGCAGGTCAGGTGGGCAGCCGGCCCAGGAGGGACCCGCCATTTTGGTGGTTACCAAGCAACACTGGGGTCCTGGGCCCAACATGGCGCTTGCTGCCAAACGCCACCGTGATTGGCTACAGCCACTGGGCAGGCGGGCAGGCGGTTGCTAAGCGGCACCGGGTCGCCTAGCAACTGAGGCCCAGGCTGGGCCTGCACTAGGAAGGCGGTAGACCCCAGAGGGCGGCCCCAGGAAGGGTCTCAGGCAGTGTCCCCACAGCTGGCATCAGGCCCTGGTGAGGGATTGGGGGAGTCCTGCATGGCGTAGAGTCAGCAGGACATTTTTTAACACTTTGAAGCATGTTAAAAGGCCACCACATGGTTGCTTGCCTTCCTAATGGGAACGGGGCCTCGTCACCATCATGCGTGTGGGTTTCCGGCAGCAGAAACTGGCTCTTTTCCTCTCAGCAATGGGGCATGAATTTTATTTCTGTTGACTGTCAACCTTGGAAAAGGCCTAAGGCAACACTCTCCCTTCACTTCAGTCAGCTCGGGATGGGGCTTACAGAAAACCCAGCATTAAAAGCCCTGGTGGCAGGTAGAAAACAACACCATGTCAAGTGCAGAAATTAGGAGCAATTTGACTGACTCTTATTTCTACAGTTGTCTCCACGTGTAGGTGGATGAGCAGAAAGCCATGCGGTGATGTGAAGTCTTTGCTGTTCTTTTCCCCCTATTAAAGTCACATTCTGTCAGCCCAATCCCTCAGCTCTTGGGAGAAAGTCTCATTAATTTCATTTTCAGAATATAAAGGAGTAGATAATCACAATGCGAAGCTCATTAGTGAAGTTTAAAAAAGGAACTAATTTAAGCAGCATTTACTTCTCTGCTCTGCAACACAGTACTTAGTCAATTTGAAATTAGGGACAAATGAAGAAAACATTTCCAGCGGGGAAGAGGAGGTTGCAGCATGCCATTGCATTTGCCTGTGGTGTTCCAAAGCAGAACTTCTCACTCAATGCATAGAGCTTGCCGGGGGCTTATCGTTGGAATCCCCACACGTGCCTGCACAAAGAATTGCCATGGACCTATATATATAACTATTTAAAAACGTGTGTGGGGTGTGTGTGGGGTTTTCCATTTCCTACGATACCTAATTGGAGCTGCGATCCTAGAGGTCAAATTCTTGCAGGTAGATCCAACAAGAGAGTTAACCCCTGCAGATTAGGCAGTGAATACCTGGCCTCTAAGCATCTGGCTCCTTCTGTGAAATTCAAAACCCAGAGCTGGGTGCTAAGCCTCCCCCTATTGAGCACATGCAAAGTTAGATCTCTCAGAAGGGCCATCCAAGAAAGCACATGTAGAGCGGGAGCCACTTGGAGCTGGAAATGCTAATTGCAGGAGCGTGGACGAATTCTTGTCCCGTCTCCAGAGCTGTGGCATCCGCCTGTGTCAGAGCTCCAAATAGAGCCTGATCCTGCTCCTGCCCGCCAGCAGGCAGCCCTCATCAGGCTTCTGTTTTCTTTCTAAAATCCAGCCAGGATGCTCGAGCGTGTTGGCATTCGCACATATATCATGCCCTGACGGCGGTAGCACCCACCCAGGCAGAGGCATAGGGGTGCATGGGCCCCTCCGCCAGCTGGTGAACTCACAGCAGAGCTGCCTCACTGCAGACACCTTGGATGATGTGAATTGGATTTCCGTAGCTTCCCCTGGAAATCCTAACCCTAATGATGACTCCAGCAGCAGGTCTCAGCACTTTGAGCACATACAGTGAAAATGGATGGAGTTTAGCACTTAACAAGAACAGACTTCCTATGGCCATCCATCCCCAGCTATCATCCTAGTCCACTATGAACTTTCATTTGCCTCTTGTGAACATCAGATATACCATCCTTGCAAAGATCTTTCTACCTGTAACTCAGGTTTCACCTGCTAGAAACCAAATGCATTCTCTCTGGATTTTGTCCTGTTGTATAAAAGGATAATATTTATTGATGATTTGGGACAATCTACCCAAACACACGGTGGCCTTTTTCAGTTGTCTTTTGCTAATTTTACGGTTTTCTCTTTTGGCCACAAAACACACACACCTGTACAGTAACTGCCATTGTTTTTACACAGGAATATATTTTATGACACAAAACAGGGTTAAGTTAAAGCTAACCTGTCATAAGCTCCAAGTTAAAAAGAAACACACATTTAGCAGTGATGTTTGACATTAAACACGTCCTTAAAACATCTCACTTCCTGTAAAAAATATTTCTTTTAGCAATTAAATTAATTTTGGTCAATATTGTCCCTGAATCTGGAATAAATAATAAAAGGACATGGTGATCTTTTTGAAAAATGTGAATTTCATGTCTATCAAAATTGATGTCTATAGATATTAGTGGTGAAATACTGCTCTGAAATGTAACATGTATCTATGGTGACATCATATTTCTGTTTTTTCCCTTTGCTTTGAGCACCTGCACGCAAATTCCCTGTCGTAAAATCAGTCAAAGTAGGTATAATATAACAGATAATTATATTTAGGCTCAGAAGGAAAATACTGAGATTCAGATTACATGACAGAAAATAAGAACTCCCATTAGACCAGAATCATTTAAAATAAAAGTTATCTTTTAAAGTATTAAGGCATGGAACTGGATTACTGAGAGACCTTTTTTGCATCTGAAAATACTACTTTAAATTTGTAAGTGTTGCCTCATTGGAAAAAAATTCCGGAAAGTGAATTATGATTTACACCCTGCAGCATTGCTATAAACGAGTAATTCAAGAAGCTCCACAGAAACCTCAAGCGCATAATTCCAAAATAAATTGCATTGAAATGGAATTTAGCAAAAAATGTTCCCTGACATGTAGCAGGAGAGCACAGAGCACACACCTCCCCACTCCACATCGGTCGCAAGTCAGGACTCTTACTCCCAGAGGGAGGGACTGCAATCTCTGGCTATTAAAAATAAAGAAATTAAATGAAAACTAGTGGCAGAATGTGAAGAAGGAAGATGTCCTTGTTCAATTTGCAATACCAAGCCTAAATGGGGAATGCTAACAAATTCCTGAAAACTTGGGTGTACACTAAAAAAGACCCGCTGTTAGACAGCTGGGGCATGGACACAAGAAGCTTTCAAGCAGACCTGCCATCTAGAGAGTGCTACCTGCCACTGACATGTGGCACTATGGTTGGGGAAAGAGATAATCTTTCCAGGAGACAAAGGTTTTATATTTTTCCATAAATGACATGAATGCGAAAGTATGTCTTTCCAAAACAAGCTTACAACAGTTGGGCAAATGACATGGTTACAAATAAAGACCTCAGCATCTATTCTGGTGTAGAAGAGACACTTTTGTCATTGTTCAGTCTTTATCCCATCATGAAAAAATTTCCAAGTCCTCACTTTTAGAGCAGCTTCCTGCTAAAGTATATCAGTTTAGTGCTTTCCACTATTCATATCTGCTAGGCTTTCCTTATCTGGAGGCCCCCTCTGACTTAGATGGAATGAGAGAAGAAAGCCAAGATATGCACAGGATGTCTCTATCTGAAAAAGTAGGAGCAGGTAGATAACTTTTATCACACAGCCAGGCACTGAGCCAAATTTTCAGTGTGTGTAAACAAGTGTAACTTCACTGAAGCTGGTGGAGGCTTGCCAGTAGAAAACTCACTAAGAGTCTATCATTCTCTTTATCACAGTACCAAGGTGATATCCTAGGATAAAACCTGAATCCTGAATTCCTCAAAGCAAACAAAAAATAATAAAAAGCAAAGGTTTTGGATGAATAAGTGTGTGAAAGAAAATCAGAATGCTGAAACTGTAAGCTCTCACTGTTACCTTGATATAATCTGTTTAATGAATATTGCCTTTACCCCAAGAAATTTTAGATGAGGTAACAGGTAATGTTCTCTGTCCGCATAACTGTTATCAAAGCTGCAATGCTTCTCTCACCCTGGATGAATCTAAACAATTGATTCTTCAAAAGTAGGGATGAATTTCTTAGGATGGCATGGTTAATTTCTCTTTAGTAAACTAAAATCTCTCTTACGCAGTTGTGACTCACTTCAGATAAATCAGGACTGATCTTGTGTCAAAGTACATTGACACTGCATCTTATCTCCAGAAAATGTAGGCACTTATGTGACTCAAATATCATATGTCAGAGATTTATATGTGTTCGCAAGATTACTAAAGAGCAAATAGGTAAATATAAATATACTCATAATATAAAGGAAAAACCTGTTGCATGACCGTGAACATAAAAAGCTTAGAAACACAGGGAAGAATCCAAGTCAAGGTTTTATATATAAAACATATAAGTACCATCATTTCAAACATTCAGGAGGAAGTCCTGCAGGTCATGAACCTCAGTAAGAAATTTCTGTGAGAATTAATGGTAGGCATTATTTAGTAATTCACTGTGAATGAGGGTGGGAAAATTATATTTCTGGTTATGTTATTACTAAATTCTTTCAGAAATCACAAGAGCTTCCATTAAAAGAAAAGCTGTTTGACAGAACAATGAAAACAGCACAAGAAATTAAAGGTGCAATGTCTCTGTCTGAATGGACTTGTAAGAATTGCAGAGGCTAAACTGAAATATATTTTCTATTACTGTAAAGTTTTGGGTTGCCCAGGGCCTAGCAGGCTGAAGATGTCTGATTATCTAAAGTAATACTCAGTATAAAGTGTTGCCACTATTACAATTCTAATTACTTAAAATAGAGCAAAACAGTGTGGGAAAATACAAATGAATTTGTAATGCACTTAAACTATTTTTTTTCGTCTACTATCATACTATCTGAGCCGCATTCATTAGCATCCCTTTCATCTATCTGATATCTGCCTGTTGAAGATGCAGAAATAGATGCCTGATGGTCTAGCTCACTGAGTCTCCCAATAACCTCCATTCTGGCACAGGGAAGTTTATATTAGCAAAGACCTCATGTGCTTTTAGGTTTTGAATGCTTCCCCCCATACATGGTTGCTTGAGTCAGATTTCCAATGCATAGAAGAAGAGCTGGGAGTGCGCAAATTTGAGAAACTTGTGCTGTTTTCTAGTCCTCATGCAGTAGATTATTGTTAATATTTTCTGATTAGCATACAAAGTTAATACCCTGTGATAATTTGTAGAAACATAGTCATTAAAATTTACACTTTCCCAGTCTCTCCCATGCAAAATAATGGTCAGGCTCAGGAATAAAGCAGTGGACCTTTCTCACTCTCCCTCCAATTCAGTTTATGCAAGATTTTTCTCTATTAACATTTTTCACAGGACAAATACTTCTCCACTGAATAAAGATTTATATTGCGGTTTCCTAGAATAATCTTCAAGAAGGAAAAGGTATTTCCTCCCTCACAAATCCCCTCACTCCATGCACACACAGCAGCATGCTCTGAAAAGGACGAAGAAAAATTAGTGAGGATAGGGTTACTTTACTGGAGAAAGCCTACTCTCCTCCCGTGCCAACAAGATATTATAGGTCAAGTCAAGTAAGGTCAAGTGAGTTCTTGTCATGTCCAGGATCCCTGATTTATTCTGTCAGCTGTTCACTGCCATGCAGCATGATGGGGTGAGTGTCAATACTGACATGGTGCAAAGCGACTGGACACGTTGATTTAAACTAGAGTGGCTCATGTTCACTTGAAACGCTGAGTCCTGCTGGGTGATTATGGATGTCATGGGGAGTGTGGGATGAACAGTATATTAGCACACATAATTTATGTACAGGGCTTTCTTTGCCTTTAACAATGTAGCCCTTGTGATGGGGAAGTCCTGTCAGTTCTCCTGAGGACTGTTATCCACTAATGGACAAAGGAAGCAAATGCAGAAGGGCTAGTGAAGTAGAACCCACTGCCTCTCCTATTAACACACCTACCCAAGGTCAGACAGCAAAACAGAAATGCAACTAGGACCCGAAGCCACAAGTTCCTGCTTGGCAGCTACCTGCCAGCTCGATGGGGTGTATTACTTCCTAGCTCATGTGAAACTACATTTCCAAGGGCTGCAGGTCAGCATTTCCATTGAAAAGGCAAAATATATATGCAGATTTGTGGTGGTGGTGTTATGCAAGCAAATGATGGCATCAACCCTGCAACTTTTTTTTTCTTTACTTTTATTGGTAGATTTTTATTTTTGGCTATCCTTTTATTAGGAATTAGGCGTATTTGTTTATGCTGATCTTTTTCACTCCTTTTTTATAAATACACATTTTCTGTGGGCAGAATGCAAAGCTGAACAGTTGCTGAAAGGGATCTGATGACTATCAGAACACCCTGCACTTTCTTTAAAGCACTACTTTTTGGTAGCCTCAGATTTTACAGGCACACTTTTCAACAGCTCAGGTGTCAAGGGCCTCCTCACATGAAGCAGTAGCTGCAGTCATTCATCAGATATGGAGTAGGAGGGACTACAGTTATATACAATAATTGTATCACTGTCCAACATTTCAATTTGTTATAGTGAGTGTATATGGGAAATAGAGGGTTATGTATGCATACATTTTTGTGCATTAGCTTTTGCAAAACCAGAATTTAATACAGACTTCTTTAATAAGTCTGGTCACACTATAGTGCAAAATACCTGGAAACTTAATTATCTAGAATTCAAGTTACCAAGAAACCTTATGTATTGTGGGCAAAACCGTGGCTCAGATTAATTCAGTGGTAAAACTTCCAGTGACACCAGCACATACGACATTTCTCACTGTGAATGTTATGAAGCAGGGTTCAAACAAGAGTGGAATGAAACAATCAACCTCTAGCTGTGATATACTATGCTTTTGTCTAAATGATACTGATCTGGGCCTGTCCAAACCCTGTTATGTTTCCCCTTCTCACAAAGTGCAGTGGCTTTTGTGCCAAACCCTTCAATGCCTAAGTCTGCATTTCTGCATGGCCTACCGTGGGAGCTGCGGCAGAGCGTAATGCTGGGCTGACACTTTGGTAAACACACCGAACAAGCATCTGCTCTGTGGAATAAAGGGAAGGGAGAAGATGTCAAAATAACAGGAAACAGTGCTAAAAATTACTTTTTTTTACAGACTTCAAGACCATTGGAGCCAAAGGAGCTGAATACTGTCAGGTAAAGCAGATGGGACTCCATGGCTGTGCTGTGTTTCTGGGAGCCCTGCAAGTATTTCCACTGATTTCTCTTTGCAGAACTCAATTTCATTTTGAATTTCAGGTTCAGGAAAGAATTTCCAGTTTCTGTTTTTATTCAGTTCCTGAAATATCCCACAATTCATTTATTTGGGATATCAAAGCCATTAAATAACACCATTGCAACTTGGAACTTTGCCCAAGGCAGATCAAAAAGGCTGAGTCTTTGTGCCAAGTACCAATGCTGCCAGGACACAAAAGGTTATTGCCGTTCTAATTTTTAGCTTCACTAGAGAAAATATTTGATGATCAATATTTAGTGACCTTCTCCATGGAAGTCCCTGTTTCCAGACCTGCTTTTATTGGTTAGGGCTCCAAACAGCAAAATACTCAGGCATACACATAACTTCAAGCAACTGAGTAATCCCAGCGCTTTGGGCTGCACTGCTGAAGTGAGTGGGAGTCTTGCCATTGAATTTTATAGGAGCATTATCGGACTGTAAGTGCTTTGCTGGTGCAAGGCCAATATTTTCTCAGACTTCAGAGGAAGCCAGATTGGGCCCGATCTCTACACAGCCTCTCCTAGAAAGATCAAAATAAAAACAAATGATACTAAGCAACAGGAATGCACATAGCATAGAGGAAAGGATCATTGAACACAAGACAAGCCAAGGAAGCATTAGTCATTGAAATACTGGTATAGGAGAGAATGGTGGCAGGTTGTTTTCTTCACTATATCCTTCACACCGAGTTTTACAGACAGACAATTTGTCCATCTAGCAAACAAGCATCTGTCAGACTGAGATTCAGACAGACAAATAAGCCTGCCACAGAGCCAGGGCTGCAGCCTTTCTCCAGCAGAAGGTGCTTATGCTGCACTGGTTAGAGAATGGGCTGTGTGACATTCTGTGTGCACTAATCATCCTTTTCACACTCCTGTAGCAGCAGTGAGCAGGACCAGCCCCAGCTGCAGGCAGAGTAAACAACTAACTGTGGCAACCTCCAGCAGCAGCAGCAGCGGAACGGGCACGGCCCTTTTCCTCCTTTGGGCTATACCTGCAACCAGGGTGAAGGGAGAGGTGAGAGCAGGAGGGCCAGCCACTGCCGAGTGCTGGGCCTCTGCCCTCACACCAGGCACCCGCATGTCACTCCCACAGCAACCCAGGCTGCAGTCAAGTCCTGAGCCAGCCTTGCCCTAACACCTCCACAGCAGCATTTCAGGGAAGTCATTTGGTCCATATTACACCACTATTTGGCTTAAAATAGCTCTGTTCAAAATGCATTTGGTGCTGTGGTATTCCCCTCACATTAAGAAGTTCTTCCCATGGTAGGGGTTATGTAAACACCTGTTTTATCCAATCTGTGTATCATCTATATGCACTCAAAGCTTAATATATTCTGTGTATGACCACTGTAAATTTTAATGTAGCATCTACCACATGGAGACTTAACAGCCAGTGATCAACATAGGTCCTTCAAAACAGCTGAATCCTGCAAGAACACAGTCTCTTAGGTCCAAGACTGCTTACTGATACATTAGGAATAAAGCATCCTCTTTTCATTTTTTTCTACTAAGCAGGAGGTTTTTTTCTGCTGTTGTGGCTGCTTTAGACAATACTTCTTTAGGTAAAAGCCAGCAGGTATACACTTCGGGTCTGATTCTGTTACTCCTTTAAGTGTAATCCAGTCACATGTGTTGCTACTCCCATTGAAATCAGTATGATTATTTTTCTGGGTAAGATTTATTCTTCTAAAGCCCCAAAACCCAGACCCTTGGTTTTCTACTATATTTCCTTCAGTGGGATAGCCCATGCTGGGAAAACATTTATTTACTCCTCTCATTCCATTCAACCACACAATTAGCCAACTCTTTTAGGCATGTGTATTTTTTATGAAATACAAACCAACTACCAAATGCTTTGTTGTTTCAAGCCAATTAAAATCAATGCTTTACAGAGCATATGAACGACTCAGCTCCATGAAAGGCACATACCTTGAATTACTAACCAGCTCTGGATAGACCAGAGAATGCATTTTAAATGACAATGTCACATGCAGCTTGTGAGTGAGTACGAAGCTATGCCACTATGATGTCTCTGGAAATAAGCGCTACTGTTTTCCCCAGGCACTTCATGACCTTGTGTGTTGATCTCAGTCCATTTTCCAGGACCGTAAATAAGAGCACTTGGAAAAGCTTTTCTGTTCACACATTTGTAGTTACAAGGGAGAAGTCCTGAATGCAAGCATGGCATCCATCAGGCAAGCACAGCAGGTGGCACAGGACAGACTGCATTAAGCAGATCCTACAACTGGGACTTCTACAGCATTTTATTATGGCAACAACTGAATATATATTTATCAAACAACATTAAATAGAGAAAAGTTGTTCCCATGCACAGTAGTAAGCTGGCAAGTTTCCAGTCAGCAGTTTTACTGTTGGCAACATAAAGAAGTCACTTGCTGGGGTCACCAAACTCCTGGGAGCCTGCAATTACTTTTATCGTATTATTGAGAAGCACATCACTGACCCAGTAAGGAACTTTGTTTGGGCACCTATATACTCCCAGAAGAACTCAGATTTGGTCAAAAGAAACTTAGACTAATTAAGCTGAACTGCTTCATTGATAGTTTTGTAAACATGTTATAAAAGTTACTTTTTTCCCCTTTTTCAGTTTCACAAGGGGTGATATTTTCTGTTCTTAGATTCTACTTGTATTGTGCTGTTCAGAGCTATCCATGTTGTATGACTAAGAAGCAAGTAAGATTACAAAGTGCCTTTTACAATTACAGATTTTTTTCATATTGTCCATGCCAGTGTGATAGAAAAAAGGCTGCCAGCATAGCGTCTGGGTGCTGATCTGAACTAGCTCTAATCTGAAGGGCAGAAAAGAAGCTTTAGGAAACCACAGCCACTCTATCACTTTCACATAAGGAAGAGAAAACCCTGACATGGAAAATGACATCTAAAGGATAACATATGTGCTGACCATGCTGCCAAAACAAGGAAGCACTAAGTCCTCAACACCTGTACCTTTCAAAAACACTAATGCAGTTATAGTGAATGCATCACTATTTTTAAAGAAAAACCTCCATCATCCCCACTATTTCCTGGAATCACCTTTAGTAATTTCAGACACACAGAAAAGAAAGAATAGAAGCAGAAATAAGTAAATGGGAGACACCAGTGATTGCTGGCAAAGTTTCTGCTGCTTCCTTCCTGTAATCTTTACATATTACATCACCTGCACATTGTTCTCTATATGATCAGCTGTAACTCTGTATCTGCACTTGCAAGGCCAGACACTGCCTACCCCAGCTTGCCTTCCAGCTCCCACCCAATTTTGAGAGGCCAAATGAAACACAGGAGATGGGCCCTTTCTAATGGCCCCATTTCAAACTGCCATAATCTATTGCTAAATTTTCAAACAAGTACCTTCTTTTTTTCACGTTGGTCTTCATATTTGGGAGCAGCTCCCTGCAAGAAATCACAAAGCTACCTCACCATCCTTCTTCAGATTACTCCTTAAAAATTTACTTTTGTGTTGACATCCAGCAAGAGCGGACAATGGCAAAGCACTGAGACTGTGGCTTAGACCCATCTTCTCTATCTAGCTGCAGTCTGTTTTTCACTCCTGTACTTCTATGCTAAGCCACTTAAGACGTGAAGGCTTATCCCAGTGGTCAGTAGAAATGAGAAATGAGGATAGCTCTTCCTTTCACGATATCCATTCCCCTTCACACAATATTGAAGGGTTTAATTCACACACATTATAGCTTGTCAATGGATTCTACGATCTCAGAAACCTCCCTAAGTACAAGAGCCCTTCCAAACTCCACATTAGGGAGGAGACTTCTCATGCAGAGGTGAGGAGAATAAGACCAAAACCCCACAGCTTTCAGATATGCTAAATAAAGTAACAAAAAGTGGCTGTACTAAATCCCTAGATCTTAATATAACAAAAAGTTAATTGGATTTAATACTAGACTACTATTCCTTCTCATCAAAAAAAATAAGAAAAATTCAGTGGTTTCACCAGGAGTTACTTGCCCTCTGAAGTTGAGGAAGAGAACATTTGCCAGGAGGAGAATGAGACATTACAAAGATAAGGCAGTGAAAAGTATAAAAATAATGCAAAGGGAGTGGTAAAGAGAGTGTTCAAAAGGATCCGTACACACTTCAGAACTAAGGATTTCTTTCCTGTAAATATCTTCCTCTTTACTAACTGGCTATAAACAGATTCCAGCCCTGCAGTACAGCATGGAGAATTATAAAACAGAAAAATTGCACTGAAGAAAATATAGAATTTCAAGTAGGAGGGTAAATAGAAGTGGTTTTCCTTTGAATTTCCAGTCTGATAGTTTTAAATTTTTATCATCCTGTGGCATTACTAACACTTCAGAAATGTGGTATTTTATCCCATACTCAGTAACAGGGCAGGAAGGAGGACATTGCCAGTAACAACACTGAAGAAAGGACATGTCTTTTCTCAAATCATCCAGTGTTTGGAGTTTCTGTAGGACCTCCAGCCAAAGTCACTTGTGATACTGAGGGCTTGTCCATCAATGTCGTTAGGTTTGTCCATTCTCTTTTGGAAAGAGAGACTATAGTCATTTTTAATCCCCGCCAAAGACATGTTTTCCTATACAGTCTTTTGAGCTGCCAAACGTTGAGCCAGACCTTTCTATAGCAACAAAGCACAGTAGGAGTCATCCCTCCTGGAAGCTTGGAAGGGCAGGAAGAGAGATATGCCAGTGTCTCTCTATTTATACCTTTAAAGCCTATGAGGAGACTGGCGAGGCATGAGGACCACGGCCAGCTAGGAATTCCTTGCAGAGCTAGTATTGCTAGCTACTCTGAACCTAGATTTCTGTGTCCAAGCTAACTGCTACTCAGTGAAAATTACAATTACAACTCGTGTGCTTGGCCAATATTTTGAGACAAATAAATTGAGATATACTGAAAGCTAAGGGATCGTATGTCTTGTTAATAAATACAGACCGCATGGTATTTTCAATTACTTAGTTAAGCCACACAAAATAAGACAATAATTGTGATATTTTAAAAAAAAAACTAATGTTCCATGATGAAACTACCAGAAACCCATGGAAGAGGCTACCAAGACTACCCACAGATATAGGCAACTAGAGGAGGGCCAGCTGCATGCAATAAAGGCACATATTTTATACTAACAAAACCAATTTACTGTACAAGGAAAAAATATTTATTTGATCATGATCTGCATCACATCTGATAAATGTTTCTTGGTACACCAAGTTTTTCCCAAATGAGTCAAACACTTACATGGATTGTTAATAATGCACATAAATACCAAAAAAATCAGCTTTGTTTCTGGAAGCCGGGGGGGGGTGGGGGGGAAGGGATTCCATTCTAAAGAGAAGAGTAACCTGTTTAAAGCATAGCTCAACATACAAGTAAGTGAGAATATATTTAATGACAAGGCAAATCTGCTTTCATCTTACTGAGATAAAAAAAAAAATTTTCTATACCTTCCAAAATAGGAACGTCTGTTAGGTAGATCACTAGAAACACTGAAAAGTGTTTTTAACTCTATTTTTAGAGAACTTCTTAATTGTTCCCATGGAAAAAAATGTCCTTTCAGTACAGATTCTGAGAAACTTTCAGCAGATTATTTCATTTCTGTTTCGCTTCTGAGCCAAGTTCTTTTTTTTTCTTTCTTTCTTTCTTTCTTTTTTTTTCTTCTTGTTTTGTTTTTCTTTTATTAACTGGAAGGACCAAATCCTTCTCTGGTGTAACACCAGTCAGTATACATCAAGGATTAAATTGCTCTGTTCAGCCCTTATCAGATAAAACTTTGCAGCTTTGACTGTAGCAATGCCTTCATTGATTGATTTCAATGGTTTAAACTGTTACACAAGCCCAGAGAATTTCCCTCACTTTAGCTGTCTCATTTGACACTATTGGCTGATACTGATCGCCCAGTCTTTTCCTTCATTCTTTGATTTTAGCATCTCTCCATTTTTCAGGCTCACAGAAACTGAGGTTGTTTTGTACTTGCAGCTTAGCAGTATTCTTCCAGATTCAGCCGTATGTTCTTTATTGGTGCAACTTGATAATGTAGTCCAGAGTATTCAAATCTAATTTTGCACTGCTCCAGTTCTGGGAGCTTGACTCAACGGGCTGCCCAAAAGCTTCACAGCAACTCGGAACCACTGTATCTCCACACCTCAAAGCAGCCCTAGGTCCGTACCCATGCCCTCATTCTAATCTGCCCTCTGCAAAGAGGAAGGGCAGTGAAAAGCTAGTCAAAGCTAGTTTTATGTCTTTGTATTAAGAAACTTCAGACGACTTTGAATTGAACCCTCAGCCTCTGATTATTCATTACCAACTTACATTCTTCCTTAGTGTGCTCATTTTTTAGATATTCTCTGGCAAAGACTTGATATCTCTCGTCTGTTGATTCATAAAGTTCATTTTAGCCTTCATATTTCAAACCTGGTTCAGGTCTGCATAGGTTTATCCAGGAACAAAACAGCACTCTTTAAAAGAGGACCTAGAAAAGCTGCAAGGGATGACTAGTTTGTCTCAGTCCCATGAACAGCCATTATTCTCGTGAGTAACAACACGGGAGGGAAACTGCTCTTGAAGTTTGGTCCTAATCATCCAACTGTTCCATTATCTGCCTTTAACAAGTCCAGAACTAGCTGCTGCAAATGGAAGGGGAATAACCCAGCAGTAGACAGATGGAGGTATGATCTACTCCTTATGAGAGGTCTCATTCCAGTCCATAATTGTTAGCAGAAATAATAAATAAGATGCTATTTATTACACGATGCAGGATTTTGTCAACCTAAAGTTTTTTTCTTTTCTTTTTTCTGCTTCTTCTTAATTAGTACCTGGCCTTTACCATCTGCTGAAGAGAGATACGATAGCAAACACCAGATTATCTTCACCAGTATCTGATAGAGCTAACTGTTTCATGTCAGAATTGCCTAAAATGTTTTTCTCTGAAGGAAATGATAAATCACAGCCCTCCTTTTTCCGTACACATTCCAAGGCAATGGTTTCCAAACCGTTTTGGACCTTGCCCCACTGTCAACTCTCAGCATTACTTACACACCATCAATCACCATTACTGTCAAACATTTAGCCGAACTCCTAGGAAAGCATGGCTGTGTGTGCCAGCTGTACGCCATGCCCTCACAGGCCACCATTTGGGACACTCTCCTGCTAAGAAACAGGTTTATATGCACAGGCCACAGTACAGTCAGAACCAAGTCTCCCCTCATGACATAAAAGGGAGATCTGAGACACAAGAAAATTTCTGTCTTCCTATATGTCCTATATGAAGGCCGAGGATAAATAACAGTGCAGTGTTCAGATGAGCTTGATGATCCTCTTTTTCTGTGCATGCTGGAAGTTAATGACAAAGTGCTTTTGTTTCTGCAGAGCATGGCACAAAATATTGGAAAGCATCTGGTAGAAGAAGTGCACCAAGACAGCAATACAAGGGTTGAGGTGCATGGAAGACATATGAAGGGTACATGTTTATAGAGCTTCCTCATAACTCCCTGCGTGCACACAGAGGAGCTCATGCAGCATGTGTATTTGTGTTACTTAGCAGGAAGCTCCTGAAAGTGCTGGTTTCTCCCGGGCACCCTGCTACCCTGATGAAGCATCATCCCCATCACAGCGCTGGCCCTAACTAGTTCTGTGAGGCTGCCTCCCACTCCTGCACTCTCTCCCTTGCAGGACTGCTCTTTCCAACACATGGCAGCACCAGCAGCTCCAAGGAGCTGAACAACAAGGCATCTGATTCACTTGATTCAGTGACCATGAGGCTCCTTGTCCCCCTCAGACACCTGGGCCAGACCCTGCTGTCACTGAAGTCCAGGTTTTTGTGTCTGAATTTTGTGAGAGCAGCACTGAAGCCTGCTGTCTGCTTGAGGGACTCAAACCCTCCTGACCGGGCTGGTGGAAAGAGGGAGGGCTTGTGTTATGTGTCTGCTTCATCAGTGAAACCTCAAACTTTGATGCTTCCAAGCTTTCCCCAACAAGTCATTCTCCAAACTTGAAAATTATGCAAATGCCTGAAGAGAGGAGACGCAGGCAGTTTCTTTCCAGCTGACTGGCTGAGGATTTTAACTTTCTGGCCTACAGTCAGCAGAGCATCTACCAGTTCATGCAAAGCTGTAAGTGTGTCATCAGGATACCACATGCTTTGATAATTACTCTAGTGGGTATTAAAGTTAATCCTGTGCTGTATAGATCACTTACAAAACACAATAACTGAACCAGAAATCCTTATGTGAGACAGTCGTAAAATCAGCGGCTGAAACTGCCAGCACGTCTCTGACACGTCCGGCGTAAACTGGAACCCAAAATTCCTGCCCAGTGCAGCCGGTCAGGAATTCAACTGTCCTGTGATTATGAAATCTGAGGCATGGCAGGGCAGCTTATGTCAGATCTACTGCGTATCCATGAGTCTTAAACCAAGACTTGTGAATATAACCCATGCCCTTCCTGGCTTGTGAGAAGGGTCATGAGCGACCGGTGAAATTTCAGACCGAAATAGCTAATGCATCATTCAGAGGACCCAGCTCTTCTTCCTTTAAAGACCAGACACCCATCCCAGATGCACTGGTCCTACCCAGCTATATTTTCAGCATGAAATCTCCCGTTCTGCGGAAAGCCTACCATGGGTACTGGTGGATGAAAACCTGGACATGAGCCGACAACATGTGCTCGCAGCCCAGAAAGCCAACTGCATCCTGGGCTGCATCAAAAGAAGTGTGACCAGCAAGTCAACGGAGGTGATTCTGCCCTTATACTCGGCTCTCATGAGACTCCACCTGGATTACTGCATCCAGCTCTGGAGCCCTTAGCACAGGAAAGACATGGACCTGTTGGAGCGGGTTCAGAGGAGGGCCTCAAAAATGATCAGGAGGCTGGAGCACCCCTCCTGTGAGGAGAGGCCGAGAGAGTTGTTCAACCTGGAGAAGAGAAGGCTCCGAGAAGACCTTATTGTGGCCTTTCAGTACTTAAAGGGGGCTTATAAAAAAGATGGGAACAGACTTTTTAGCAGGGCCTGTTGCGATGGGACAGCAGGTAACAGTTTTAAACTGAAAGAATGTTGATTCAGACTAGATATGAGGAAGAAATTTTTTTACAATGAGAGTGGTGAAACACTGGCCCAGGTTGCCCAGAGAGGTGGTAGATGCCCCATCCCTGGAAACATTCAAGGTCAGGTTGGACAGGGCTTTGAGCAATGTGATCTCATTGAAGATGTTCCTGCTCATTTCAAGGGGGTTGGACTAGATGACCTTTAAAGGTCCCTTCCAACCCAAACTATTCTATGATTCTATGAAAAAAGAAACTATGCATTCTCAACCTTGGCTCAAGGCAGGACGCAGAGCTAAAGTCACCTTTACAAGCATGATGGAGAGATATCCGTCCTCCTCACCTTACTGCTCTTCTTTGCTACCTCGCTGCAGCAGCTAACATGTTATTGTGTTTTCACAATAAGCTTTCGCAATACTTTCACTGTACAAGTGGTGAAAGTCCTGGGAACTATGCTAAGGTAGTTTCAGTCTTTCCCAATAAGAGAAATTCAGCAAACTAAATAATAATGGCAAACAGCATGTTCTCATAACACATTCCTTGGATCAGTATTTTCTCATTTTTTTCCTGTGTCTTTGTGTCATATTGCATTGAATAATAAATTCAATACAGAAGCTGGGCTCTAACACTGGATAACAGTCAGCACCAAGTATCAATACCAAATATCACCACCTGTTGCCACAGCTGTCTCGTGCTTGGACAATACTGCCTTAAAAGTGAAGCAACAATGCTTGAAGGTAGCTTTATCCATCCTGAATAATTTGCAGGCATAAAATTATTATCTTTGCCTGAAGATTTCCAAGTAGCTGCCTCCACTGTGCTGGATTCACCATGTGCTCCAAAAGCAGTATTCATAAATAATCCTTTCTGTATCCCTGGTTAGACACAAGAACCTTCCCTTGGTTTCAGATGGGAACTTCAGCTTTTAAGAGACATCAAACAGTCCAAACATCAAAGTAGCATAAGATGTTAGGAGGATATCAAGCCTATCCGTGCTATAAATTGGCTCAAATCAACTCCAAAGTCTTGATCATTATCTTGAGGCATTCTTTTTGCCTAAGTCCAGGATATATAAAAGACTACGAGCTAAGGGTAGGTAGGAGAAAATTCCTCAAGGACCAGGTGTAAAACCCTGGGTACCTCAATACTCACTACTCTACACATAAGCCTCTTTCTCTGGTCTTATTCTCCCCTTACTTAAATACACAGAAATATCCACAAGTTAAAAAAAAATCTTGCTAAAATAAGATAATTTCTAGAAATTTTTTCTCATCAAGCAAAAAATAAAGAAAACATAACAGAACTTAAGAGTTCAGACACATTATGAGATTCATTAGGTACCACAAGATGGAACAGACTTTGCCTTACAATAAGCTGTCCTAGAGTCGCAGGAGGCAAAGGCCAAGCCCAGACTGAAGAAGGTGAGGAGATGGAGAGGACACTACTGGACTGGAAGTAGATGGGGTAGCTGAAGGATGCAGTGGCCATTGGGAGCAGACAGAGGAGGTGCACCATCCCACTGGTGCAGCCTGCCTTGAGTGGGTTAAGCTAACCTCCTGACAAGCCCCAGTCCTCATGTAGGAGCTAGTAAGGAATTACACTTATAGTTTCCATCCTGGGTTATATGCAATGGCTCCTCGTGTACATCCAGTCTTACCTAGCAAGGGAAAGATGTGTCCTTCCAAAAGGGATCCACGCAATATGCTCCTAAGGAGGTAGACCTCTGTTCTTAATACCACAAAAGGGATGCAGTTCCCAGTTTCATACACGGCTTGAAGTATTTAGAGGCTTTGTGTTTGGTTTTTTTTCTTCTATTTCATATGCAAAATTCTATCAACCTTTGTTTTTGCCTAGCAGTCTTTCTAGCCATGTTCCCTACCAGTGTTATTTCCACTAGCCTTAATTATTTTAATTGGGTTTATTATCCTATTCATTAGACTTGAAGTAGAGGTAATTCTCAGTAAGCTCTGAGTTGCAGTGCCCCTAAGACTAAATAGCTATTAATATTATTAATCTAAATGAGCTCAAAAAACAGGCAAACTGAGGTTAAAACCACAGCAAATAGACAAATTAGCAGAAACATTGAAATTAAATGGCCGTTTTGGTTAGATAGTCAAACTGAGATGGCAGGGAATAAATCTTCATAAATCCTTAAACAGGAAGTTAAAAGAAGTAGTTATTTAGGTAGTTACAAATCATATGAGCAAATTTTTGCCTGCAGCACTAAAATCAAATTTCAGCTGGGTGTACATTTTAGTGCTGAAACCAAATTACTGTTTATGTCTAGATCACAATCTCAAGACCAGCAAAGGCTTCCTCCCTACATTTGTGTTGTATGAAGGCTAATCTGTTTCCTTCAACCTCCCCACAGAAATCATAGACAGGGCAATCTTTGAGGGAAATGTCTAGCAGCTTGCTCTCCCAGATGTATGCGTATATATATAGATATATGTATATACACACACACATACATACATAGCTGACAGCTTAAATTCTCTGGAACCCTTCACAAAATGGGACACTAAGATTTCAGTCTGAGATTTAGGCTATAGAAATTTAAGAGATTAACCTTGGTCTCCAGGTAAGGTTTTTGCAGGAATTCATAGGCACAGGACAGCATCAAGCCAATTAGCTTTATCAACCTTCCCCAGCAAGTTTGCACTCCCGAAAGATCAGGCCTTCACTCCATTCTTTAGCCCTCAGTTGGCCTCGCCACAGCATCTCTGCTGGAGGCTCCAGGCAGTGTGAAGCATACCTTGGATTCAGACAAGAAGTGTACAATCCAGGCAGTTCAGTATATGCTGCCAAGCCAGAAGTTTCCTTAAAATATTACCTGTGATTATAATAAATACAATCATAGCAATAGAAACGAATGTGTGAGGCTATCTCTGAACCCTCCTCTCTGGAACAGGCGATCAGAGCATACCTTTGGTATAGCCAACATCTGGTAGAGTTTCTAAAAAGCCATAGAGAGCCAAAATGACCTCTGAAGATGAGCAGAGCCCAGAGGTACAGCAGCAAGAATGGATCAGAACAAGTCTAGGTCCTTGCAATCTGGCACTGCTGCCTGGGCCCTCTACCTCACTAGCACAGGGCAACTGGGAATGGACAACTGCTCCCATTCCCTGCTCCCAAGCTTCTCAGGAAGGTTTAAAAGCTAAGTTCTCACCCTCAGCATTTTACTATTTCTCTTCCATGGGAGGGATCTGGAAAACCAGTTGTATAATCATCAGGAGGCATTATACTTGAAGGTGTACAAAACATCTTCATAGCCAAACTCACATTTTGTTCTTTTGCTTACTTCCTAATCCATCTAAAAAAATACGTCCCAGAAAGAAGTTAATACCCAGGAAGGAAGATGAGAAAGGAGACATGGGAGTTTTCAGTGACACCTTGGTGGAGCTGTATAGAATCATAGAATGGTTTGGGTTGGAAGGGATCTTTGAGGATCATCTAGTCCAACCCCCGTGCTGTGGACAGGGACATCTTTTGCTAGACCAGGTTACTTAAAGCCCCATCCAGTCTGACCTTGAACACTTCCAGCAATGGGGCATCTACAACCTTTCCAGGCAACCTGTTCCAGTGCCTCACCATCCTCATTGTAAAAAAGAATGCTTCCTTACATCAAATCTAACTATACGCTCTTTCAGTTTAAAATGGTCAGCCTTTGTCCTGTCACTACAGGCCCTGGTAAAATGTCTCTATATTTCTTATAAGCCGCCTGTGCTGGCTGAAAAGCCACTCAGCCACTCCAGTTTTGCCCCTGCCTATACAGCCCTTAAATAATATTGAGGAAATGATTATGCCCCTCCTAGCTACAACTCCTCTCCCGCGTAGATATGACTACGTATGTCCTGTTCTACTCATGCATTACCCCAAAAGCCATCCAAGCTATGATTCATATCCTTTCCCAGGGGCTCCTTTAAAAATTCCTGGCCATGCTTGCCATGGGAAACCTGTTTGTCTTTGTACCACATAAAAAAGTTCTGCTATCCTATGTGTTTTTAAATGGTATCCCTTCCCAACTTTCAGAAACAATAGCAATTGTGGAAGAGCTTTTAAGCCTGAATGACATTCACTTCATTAGGACTGCTTCATAGGAAAAATAGTTTGGCAAAAATAAGCACCAAGTAGAAAACAGATGCTAAAATTGGTTGGTCAGTTCCTCAACCATCTATGGCTACATTAAAAGGTGCGCACAGCCATTATGGTCAGCCACCTGCCTTGTAACACTGTCTTTCTGTATCAGTCCCACGTAGCTAGCTGCACCAGGATTTTCTATCACTTGTCAAATCGGAGAGCGAATTTATCATTCGCAGGGCAAACCAGACAGAACTAGTCACACAGCAAATCCACTGGTGACTGAGACCTCTTTCTCCAGCTTGTTGAAAAGTTGCAAGATATGAAGATTCAACAAGCTTTACCTATTTTAAATGAACACTCTCCACACACACATTTCACTGGGCCACTATGATTTTTAGGGGGATTTTTGTGCAGGCCTAGAATTTCATTACTGTATGCAGATTATTTCAGAAAAGTGAAATCGCTCTTAAAAGGCAGTACAGCCTGCTAGTGCCCCCCTTCTCCAACTCTTGCTCTATTCAGTTGAGTTTTGCGTACTGAGAGAAGTGATTCAGAAAAGAATCACTTTCTGTGGTAACCAGTGCTGGAAAAGCATCAGTGAAATTACTGCCACAGTCAGCCTCCCCAGAGCAAATGCAGGCAGAGGCAAAGTATTCCATTCTGGAGGAGTTCCTGGTATAGGACTTAACAGGAGGGCTGTAGTACTGGTCCCTCAGTGTGAAGCCATCTACTCTGGCGAGCTTTAGTTTTACCCTCTTCACCTTTTGGAGGAGAAGGGGAAACACTCAGCTGACCTGTCAGTAAGCCAGAGAGGTGCCCGCTTACCCATGCAGGAAGGACTCTTTCGTGAAGCCACGTAGCATGTACCTTCTTAGAAACACTGTTTTACTTACGTCCTTCTGCATAAATTAAACAAAACACTACGCAAATACTTCCTACACTACCACATATATAACCAAAATATAACTTACTATTTGAAGATTTAATTTTAGGCCTTGTACTCGGCATATATTAGAACATACAGTTCTGTATATTTATATCATTTTCTTGATTCACAGATGAGTGACAAACCCCAGAAATGTTATTTTTAGTGAAAAGAAAAGCAGACAGACAATTTTATATTGATCTGTAGAATGCAATAAGACTTTCAGGACTTTTTCAAGAATTATCAAAGAATTACATTTGCTGCATGTTCACAGTTAGGAGTTTAGGGGCAGAACTGCAGTCACCACTGGCTGCCCAGTAATTGGGGTGACTGCAGTGTTTGTGCCAGCAGAAGATCTGACGTTTCTTTATGGCCAGATATAAGGAAGGAGTGGGTGCAGGCCCTGGCAGATCTTTGTAGACATCCGTTCCTGAGAAATGACACAACAGTCAGCAGCTAGAGCAAATGAGGTAGTAAAATCTTCAGTAGTGCCATACTTGCAAACACAGGGTGCCCTGACTGGGGACACCATGAAAGAAAGACTTACTCAGCTCACATAGATCTTATATAGATGTAGATCTTTGCTTTCCAAGCCTCACTTGGCTGAGGTCTTAAGGCATTTATGTCGTTGTAGATTTCATGGACTTGTCTTTTGTCTCCCAGCTCAGTTCTTCATTAGCCTTGTTCATTATCTATGACCTGTCTCTTCTCCTTTTTGTTGCTGGTCTGATTGGTGTGGCTATTACTAGAAAACTTCTTCATTCCATGATGGGAATTTGCACAACTGTCCACTTTATTTACTTAGGGAATTCCAGTAGCCCAAAATAAAAGGATTAGACTCTGATATTGGCTAAGCTTATGTAAGCCTGGAATAACTCCACTGATTTGAGGAGAATTTGCCTAGATTTACATGGTATGAGTAAGATAAAAATCTGGCCCAGAGTTTCTATTTCTTCACTCTAGACTTCACGAGTCACACAACCCTGGATGCTGATAGTTTGACTAAAACTGGAGACAGGCTGTTTCACAGAGGCTGGCACTGCATGGTCTTTTCCAGCTATGGAACATCAGCTGTCTGTCCCAGGAAACTTATGTTGACTGAAGGAATTTAAACCTCCAGCCTAAATTCCAAATAGTAATTTAAAGCTTACTAAAGTGTTGTCAGAATTTTTTAACAAGTTCTAAATTCATGAAAAACTTCAAAACCAACAAACTACTACTTGTTTGGGCTCCAGTTCCCATTTGTAATCTAACACAGCTATACACTGGCTGTAAATTATTGCCGTGTCCTCCCCTTTGAGGACCACTTACACACTCCAGAGGGATATAAAGTGGCTTTGCTGTAAATATGAATTGGGTACTTCATGTTTAGCATTTCTTTTGCTGTTTATTGTCAATAATTCTCTGCAGTGCAGTGATTTCTTCTTGTGGATAAGATGCATATGGTTGTTGACCGGCTTCTGCTGCTGAGACTTTTGTCCTCTGTTGACTCTGCCTGTCTCAGGGCATGCTACTCTGGCAGTGGCACCAGGGTATGCACCACCACCATTGCCTTGCGGTTCATTGTCACACACAATTTCCCCCAGGGCAGCAGCAATCTTCCTGCAGCGATGACCACAGAGATCAAGCAGTTTTCTGTTACGGATCACTATCCATAGCAGACTCAGTAACACTGCACAATCGAATGCCACTGAAGCCAGCGGGAGCACCATCGGGCTTTAGGTCAGCAGAGTTCGGGCAGGAGCTCATTCATCCCTCTGCACTATGTAAGGCATCATGGCTGCTCATTACTGGTGTGCTGGGTGACAGTCCCTGTAAGAAAATTATTTTTCTCCCTGGTGATTTATTCAAAGCACTCGGAAGTCAGTAGAAAACTAGCGACACCCTGCAATTTTTAATTTATCTGACTGGCACAGCCATCTTCAGAGTTTAAATCAAGACACTTAGTGCAGCTGAAACATCTAAACCCAGATCCATCAACAGGGTAATATCATTTTTAGCTTGCTGCCTGAGGGCACATAACTGACATTTTGTATATATAAAGTATTGGCGTTCCTCATATGCCAAAGTTTAAACCACAGAAAGAATCTTCTGGCATATTATAACAGAAGCTCCCCAGAGGCAGCTGAAACAGTCTATTATCTGTGCGTGCCTGTGTTGACTAAAAGTTACACATAGGCTGCACTCAACCATCCAGCAAGCAAAGGCACAATGCTGGCCTTATCCCTGCAGTGCTTCGGAGCAGGAGCTCCCACCAGCATCAGGGCCGCTTTGCCACATGCATCAAGGGAAGACCTGCCCTGCAAAACCCAGCAGGAGCTGCATGGGGAGCATCCCATATCCCTCACTGCAGCTCTGGAGGGTCACCACACTGCTTGGGCCACTCAACGGAAGGAACTAGAAGTGTACAGGGAGGGGAGGATACCATGTTGGGTCACCTAGGAAATTATTTTAAAGGGTTAGGGACTAGCAAAGGGTGGAATGTCTGTGAAGCAGCTTGCACAGAGAACACCAAGAAGTCTGTTCCTAACTTTTTACATTGAATTTTTTTTTACCCCAAGACAGCCCAAGGCCTAGGAGGAGGGTAATTTTTCTTTTATACTGCTTTCTTAGGGCTGCTTGAATGAACTCTTTTCAGTCTTTAATGTTTGTTTCTCAAATTCTCACTTTACTTGTAAAGCTAGGATGTAAATAATAAAAGCTACCAGAGAGCACGGTGTTTATCTTTGTGTTGGTTTTTGTAGAAAGAGCTTTAACGTCTGTTTGCAGTAGTAAGTTTTGTGATTTTAATTATGATAAAGCTAGTCAATGTAGTGGGTCATTTTGGCTCTTCCATTGAAAGTCAATGATGAAATGGAGATGAAAAGGAGCAGAAATTGTCTGTTTAACTAAGCCTTTCTCCCCAAGTTAAGATGGCAACATTTTAGAACAAATGGATTTGTGTTATCAAGACAAGAGTTTATATTGTTTTTTCCGTACAACTGTACGGTAAGTAAGTCATGCCAAAGCCCTCACTACTGTTCTTGTGGCATAAAAAAAAAAAAAAAAAAAAAAAAAAAT
>VFFE01007178.1:1627323-1642110 GCA_008921705.1 Burhinus oedicnemus | reverse complement strand
TGGGGGCAGGTGAAGAGGAAGTTGAGAGCTTGTGGGTAAGGATTAAGGAGCAGGCTAACATGAGGGACACTGTTGTGGGGGTTTATTACAGGCCACCTGATCAGGATGCAGAAGTTGATGAGGCCTTCTACAGACAGCTGAGAGTGGCCTCACAATCACAGGCCTTGGTTCTCATGGGGGACTTCAATCACCCTGATATCTGCTGGGAAGGCTACACAGCTAGGCATGTACAGTCCAGGAGGTTCCTCCAGTGTCTTGATGACAACTTTTTGACTCGGGTGGTAGAGGAGCTGACAAGGAGAGGTGTACTACTGGACCCAGTACTGACCAACAAAGAGAGACTGGTGGAAGACATTAAGGTTGGGGGAAGCCTCGGCTGTAGTGATTGTGAGAAGATCCAGTTCAGGATTATGTGCAGTAGGCATAAAACGACAAGTAGGGTTGCAACCTTGGACTTCAGGAGGGCTAACTTTGATCCCTTCAAGAAACTGCTTGGAGAAATCCCATGGGTTAGGGCTCTAGAGGGTAGGGGGGGCTCAAGAGAGCTGGTTGATATTCAAGTATCACTTCCTCCAAGCTCAGGATTGGTGCATCCCTAAGAGCAAGAAATCAGGCAAGGGAAGCAGGAGACCTCATGGTTGAGCAGGGAGCTTCTGAAAAAGCTCAAGTGGAAGAAGGAGGTTTACAGTGCGTGGAAGAAGGGACTGACCACTTGGGAAGATTACAAGAATGCTGCCAGAGTATGCAGGGATGAAACGAGAAAAGCCAAGGCCTCCTTGGAATTAAATCTGGCAAGGGATGTCAAGGTCAACAGGAAGGGTTTCTTCAAGTACATCGGAAGCAAAAAGAAAACTAGAGAAAATGCGGGCCCGCTGTTGAATGAGACAGGGGCCATGGTGACAGATGATGCAGAGAAGATGGGAGTTACTGAATGCCTTCTTTGCTTCAGTCTTTACTGCTCAGGCCAGCCCTCAGGAGTCCCAGACTTTGCAGGTACCAGAGAAAGTCTGGAGGAAGGAGGACTTTCCCTTGGTTGAGGAGGATCAAGTTAGAGATCAGTTAAGTAAACTGGACATCCACAAGTCCATGGGTCCTGATGGGATGCACCCGCGAGTGCTGAGGGAGCTGGCAGAAGTCATTGCTGGGCCACTCTCCATCACCTTCAAAAGGTCCTGGAGAATAGGTGAGGTGCCTGAAGACTGGAGGAAAGCCAATGTCACGCCAGTCTTCAAAAAGGGCTAGAAGGAAGACCTGGGAAACTACAGGCCAGTCAGCCTCACCTCCATCCCTGGAAAGATGATGGAACAGCTCGCTCTGGGCATCATCTCAAAGCATCTGGATGAGAAGAAGGTTATCAGAAGTAGCCAACATGGATTCACCAAGGGGAAGTCATGTCTGACTAATCTGATAGCCGCCTACTATGGTGCAGATAGATGAGGGGAGGGCAGTGGATATTGTCTACCTTGACTTCAGCAAGGCTCTCGACACTGTCTCCCACAGCATCCCCACAGGCAAGCCTAGGAAGTGTGGGTTGAATGAATGGACAGTGGGATGGACAGAAAACTGGCTGGCAGGTAGAGCTCAGAGGGTTGTGGTTAGTGGCACAAAGTCTAGTTGGAGGTCTGCAACAAGTGGTGTTCCCCAGGGGTCAGTACTGGGTCCAGTCCTGTTCAACATATTCATCAATGGATGAAGGGGTAGAGGGTACCAGCAGCAAGTTTGCTGATGACACAAAACTGGGAGGGGTGGCTGACACGCCAGAAGGCTGTGCTGCCATTCAGCATGACCTGGACAGCCTGGAGAGTTGGGCAGAGAGAAACCTCATGAAGTTCAACAAGGGCAAGTGTAAGGTACTGCACTTGGGGAGGAATAACCCCATGCACCAGTACAGGTTAGGGGCTGACCTGCTGGAAAGCAGCTCGGTGGAAAGGGACCTGGGAGTCCTGGTGGGCAACAGGTCCAGCAATGTGCCCTTGTAACCAAGAAGGCCAATGGCATCCTAGGGTGCATCAAAAAGAGTGTGGCAAGCAGGTCAAGGGAAGTTATCCTCCCCCCTCTACTCTGCTCTGGTGAGGCTGCACCTGGAGTATTGTGTCCAGTTCTGGGCTCCCCAGTTGAAGAAGGATGGGGAACTGCTGGAAAGGGTACAGCAAAGGGCTACAAAGATGATTCGGGGACTGGAATATCTTTCTTATGAGGAAAGGCTGAGGGACTTGGGTCTTTTTAGTCTGGAGAAGAGAAGACTCAGAGCGGATCTCATCAATGCTTATAAACACTTAAAGGGAGGGTGCCGGGAGGATGGCACCAGTCTTTTTTCAGTGGTGCCCAGTGACAGGACAAGAGGTAATGGGCACGAACTTGACCATAGGAAGTTCCATCTAAACATGAGGAGGAACTTCTTTCCTTTGAGGGTGGCAGAGCACTGGAACAGGCTGCCCAGAGAGGTGGTGGAATCTTTCACTCTGGAGACATTCCAAACCCGCCTGGACACCATCCTGTGCAACCTGCTCTAGGTGACCCTGCTCTGGCAGGGGTGTTGGACTAGATGATCTCTAGAGGTCCCTTCCAACCCTAGTGATTCTGTGATTTCTGTTCATAAAAGAATCTTAGCTAATGCATTTTTGAAACAGAGGTTTTCTGGCAGAAATAATGATGGGACCCAATAGTTAACCACCACAGCCAATATCAAGAACTCCAGCTTCTCCAG
Organism: Burhinus oedicnemus; assembly: GCA_008921705.1. NCBI lineage: Eukaryota > Metazoa > Chordata > Aves > Charadriiformes > Burhinidae > Burhinus > Burhinus oedicnemus. Next base: position 1,639,403 of record VFFE01007178.1, on the reverse strand, counting down.
CACGCTTTCCAGGGCCAGCATTCAAGGTCTGACTGGTGACTCCTAAAAAGCCAATGGGTTCTCTCTTCAAACACAGAAAAAAAAAAATTATGCTAAATACATGTACGTAGATGACATCCTAATAGCAGCTAGATTGTCTAGCTCATCTTTTTCCTCTCTCTGCATATAGTGCCTAGTGTAAGAGAAGCCCGGCCCATGATGAGATCTCCTGTGCATACCCTGCATATAGAACAGAAGTGATCCTGCCTCCCACAGCAGTGGGGCATGGCAGCCTCTCTCATGCCCTTTGGGTGGTGTTTATTCCTGCTGTCAACAGGCAGTGGCAAGCTAACAGTGTTACTAAAACTGTTTTGATCTTGTTGCAGAATGACTAAAACTCACTAGATTGGGATCACCCTTGTACCTCTCCTCTTAACAAAATCCATCCTTATCTTCCATGGCATTAGCCAGGCTTCCACTGGCACTCCTGTGTGTTTTTGGGGGTGGGGGGCACATCCATATAATTGTGTGTGTTATTCTGGCACTTATATACAGAACATTCAACAATTCATATTGTCACTGGAAATGTAACTGTTGAGTTTCTAATAGTTTGGACTCAATTGAGAGCTAAAGGTCATTTTGCACCAGGTTTTGTATTTAATAAGTAAAACTTAAGTGCATAAAAATATGTCTCATCCAAATGAGTGTGCTTAGTCCAGTAGGTTTACTTCAGAGTAGTGATACTTTGAAAGCTTATAAGCTGATAGTTACTGTCCTATAATCAAGAAAACCAAAATCCAAGTGCTATCCTGAGAGGTTTTCATGATTTTATCACCCACACAAGAGAAGCCAAACATTCTTTTAAAGGAATTGCCCTTAAAAATGGAAAAGCTATTTTAATCAAGCTGCTGGACTGCTTTGTCTTGTCACCTGTGCCCAGCAATGGAACACTTTTTTCCTTTAATAGAGATGTTTCTTAAAACATCCTGATCGTAAGTGACCTTTGGTTTTTAAGCAGAACACAATGGAACAGTTTAGTCCTGCTCCTTTTCAGGTCAGTGGGAAACCTGCCACCCTGTCCAGCACAGGGTGCCTCAGCCTGCAACGTGCACAGGGCTCTACCCTGCAAAGACGTTTCACCCCCCACCAAAGTTCATGGAGGAGGGGGGCTCCCAGCCCCTCTGAGGATCATGGCTAAGAGATGCTTTCCAAGTGATCCACAATAGAATAGCTCGGCACGCAGCAGCCAGCTGACAGATGAGAGCACTGTGGGAAAGAAGCTTTCCATTTTGATTTAAAGTGTGAAAGGGCAGCAGTATCTCTGGCATCTTTGGGCAGGGGCTTTCATGGATGAAGTAGCAGCCACCCAATCTGCATAAATTTATGAACTGATGAGACAAGCAGGGTGCTATCTGCTGCCCCTTTGGAGAAGGAAAGGTGTGACCAGATCGCACAGAGAGAGAAAGAGCTCAGGTTCAAACCCTGAAGGGCTTCACAGAGTCACTGGAAAGCAAATGACCTCAAAGGGAATACTGAAACTGAATGTAAGCAAAGAAGTAGGACAGCATTCACTAGTGGCTGGTGGTGCCCTGGAAGCATGTGCAAAACAAATTATGACCATTTTTTTTGTGTGCAGGAAACCAGCATGAGAGGCAGCACAGTTATAAGTGGCTAGAAACAAACAGTTTGTTGTCAGAGAAAGGTGCAGTGGCAAAATAAACAGTTTTTCATTAAGTCATGTCAGTCTCAGGAAAACCCCTATTGAAAAGTCTAAACATACTATTTGTCATCAGCTGTGAGAACCCTTTTATTTTGCTTTGAGTTTTATTTTACTTGCTTTGATATTTGTATTTTATTGTGATGCTTTTCTGCACAAAGTACTACTTAAATATCCTAATGCAATAGCTAGAAGATGCAATGCTTACTTAACTTTTAAAAATTATCAGATATTGAATATAATTTAAGGACACCTAATCAAAGAAGTTACTAATATATTGTAAGGAAGGAGCTTCGGCCAGCTCAATTTATTACAACATATCCAGATGAGACAAATACACAGTCAAGTATTTCAAATGGGAGAGCTGCAGGTCGAGGAGACAGAGTGCTGACATTTGTAAAAAGGTTAGAGTTCCTCCCAGGAAAAACCAATGACTCAAACATTAAATCTTCCTCCTGCAACTATGCTTCTCTGATAAAATTCCTTAAGAAATGGCACCAAACAGACAGGACAAGGGGAAAAGGAGTGCAGATCCCCAGGCAATTAATTGCTGCAGATGTAACCAAGGGTAAGTTTGTAGATTATCTAGTCCCTGATACAGCATAGAGAAGGAATAAGAATTTTACAACAAAGTGATACACAAAAGCTTATGAATAAACACATTGAAACGTGACATTTTCCTGGGTGAAGCATGTACAGATCTAAGAGCAGAAGCCAAGAAGATGACTCAATAGCCTCAAGAGTGACCTCAAAGGAGACCCTGAGAGCCATCAGGGGGGATGAAGGGGCTCAGGTGAGCAAGGACCATCAGCCAAGAGGCTACAAGCCTCTGGGGATCCACCTTCCCAACATAAAGAAAGCTCTAGACCAGAGAGGAAAAAAATATAACACTCACAGCAAATAGCAGCCAGCTCCTCTGAACAGTGTCCCAGCCTCCTCAGACTGTCAGTCTAAAACCAGCCCTTAGAGACTCCCCAGTTTTCCACATCTCAGAGGCTTCATTACAGGGTTATTCCCCATGCAGAAGTTTGGAGTTAGGTCTCTTCCCGCATAAAACACCAGGAATACAGCTGTTTACCATGTTTTACCGTATGGTTTAATATTATCATTAATGACCACAGATCACAGTAAGAACTTGCTTATTAACCAATCTTTCAGTTAATTTCCAAAAAATAATCAGCCATTTCAGACAGATCATTACCTTCGCAGTCATTGCCTCTCTTCACAGGCTAGCAGTGACACAAGAACTCTTGCATGGATTGTACTGAAGTTTACTAAAATTGTTTGTGCCAAGTTAACTCTAAGTCTTGCAGGAAAACTGATATAGCTATGATGAAGCCAAGGAGGTGGGCTACTGCCATGTGTTTCCCATTTCCTAGTCAGCATAAGCTGCAGCAGATACATAGAGAGCCAACACAGAAATTATGCAGAGCTTGTTTCAGCTTTGGTGGTTGTACAGCCAGTTATTGGGACTGCAGCTGTTGAAAGCTGAAGGCACTTTGCTTCCCATTGCCTGTCAAGACAGGCGCTGACGTCCCAGGGAATCTTACCTGAGAGACTGCATGCTCGTAACACCACTGTTAGAATTTGTCTTCTAAGGCATCATCAGCTTAGCAAGAATTCATTAAACTTGGTGATTCTTAAATATTTCTTGCTGTGCTCAGTGCCTATGCCCTTGCATTTTCCCATGCACCTGTGCTGCATTTCCCCTGGTGCCAGGGAACAAGCCAAGATCCATGTTTCTCCCTAGGCAACATCTTCTGTGAGAAGCTGCCTGCAAACTTTCTGCAAGAAAACCTGGCAGAATCGAGGCCAGAAGAAGCATAACTAAGTCACCTCTGGCCATTGTGCTCTGGGGAATTATGGAGGGAGGAATATCTCTATGTTGCATGTGCAGTGTATGCACACAGCAAGAGCTGGATGAGGGGAGCCTTCATCCCAGGGCACTACTCAGGGAGAGTGGAGGGGAAAAATTAGGCCAGAAGTATCTCAGAAATCAGGTGGGAAAGACATCCCGGCAGCAGTGGCTGTGGGGAGGGAAGGGCTTTCAGGACCACAAGGCACTGTGGGTCAAGTGTGTATGTTTCCATACAGATGCAAGTGTTTATAGTAATCAGCCAGCCCACAACATAGAACAAATGCTCTGTGTGGAAAAATACACCTCTGAGTGCTCCTGACAGTGCATATCCAAGCATCAGAAAACAGGTTCTCTCTCCCCTTGTCCCATCCTATAGACCTGTTCTCATCTGAGCTCATTTTGCGGAGATGCCTCTTTATGAGGTTCATCACCTCTGGTTACCTCCAACACCAGTGAAGAGACACAGAGCTGCTACTTGTTTCTTAGGTGGGCTGAATTGCCCTCTGGAGAGGCTGTACCCTCCATGAACTACTGAAAAAGCCTGGGACAAATTGGCTTCTCACTTGGGCACCCAAGCTGCCTGCCAAAAGTTGGGGGGCGGGGCCCTAACCCACAGTACCTCTCAACCTCTTTCAGTGGGCTTTTCCCAAAATAAGGCAATGTCAAAGGGACAGAAGATGGTCCAAGAGCATCGTTGTCAAGGATCTTTGTGCGTCTACTCTACTTCCATTCCCCTGGTCCCTCCCTCCCCCCAAAAAAACACAAGAAAAAAAATCATTAAAAACAGTAGCTACCTTGGTACAAAATGGGGAATGTGATAAGGACTGTTGGAATTCCCATAAAGAGAACAGAGATAAAATGATGTGTTCAGAGGATTCAGTACCAAACAGTGCTGTTGGTTTGGGGCTTCTTTTTGTTTGTTTTATTTTTGGGGAAGGGGGTCAGGGTTGGTTTGTTTGGGGTTTGGTTTTTTTTTGGGGGGGGGGCAAGGAAAAGGTTGGGTGGGTTTTTTTATTTATTTTCTTTTTAAGTGATTTCTTCATCTTATATTGCCAGCAGAGAGGTAAGTGCTGGAGCCATGAGAAGAGAGGAGCAATGCCTGATACCTGCACCCTGCGCTCCCACGATGTGAGGATTGGGTGCCCCCAGCTGCACGCCTGGTGGCAGCCAGCAGCCAGGCACAAGCTCTTCACAGCCTTGATGACAGCATCATCAAAGCTATGGGTGGCAGAGGAGGAGACGGCAGGTTTTGGCCAGAAAAGAGAACCTATAAAGGGAGGTGTGAGAAGCGATGCGAGGGTCTCTAACAGCAGGCAGGAGAGAGTGCAGCGGGGAAGGTTGCAGTATGGAAAGACAAAAGCTGCTGTGGCCATCCTGACACGAACAGTCAGACAAGGAGCATCAAAGGAGCCAAATATCACTGCAATTTTGACCAAGACAGGGGCCAGAACTGGGCTTGTGTCTTGGGCTGTCAGAAAGTGAAGGCTCCTTGATTTCAGGAACAGATAGTTTGATATCTTGGGAATGTCTCTGAATTAAGAAATCTGTTGATGTTTTGGGGTAGCCTGACTTCACATTAGAAGCTACCTTGATTAAAGCTTCCCTGGATTTTTGCTCATGTGTTGTACTGTTCTGACATCTGATCCCCATTCCTATAGCAAAGGACTGAAGTTTTTTACCTGAACAGACAGTGTCTTGCAATATAGGTTCATCCCCCCCCCTCTAAAAATGCAAGTTTGGCTTTAAACACACCAAGCAAAAAATAATTGATTCCTTGAACCAACAACCTTTAACAGCTCTCACCATGATATCACATGCTTTTCCTGAGGAGACCTGCCAGTTCTTCCCTGACTCCTTTCTAAATGTCCCAGAAGAAAAATGCAAAGGGAAACATAATAAAGGAAGGCTGTGGGGAAACTCCTCTTTTACCCATTTCCAGAAAAATTAATTCCTTGGGATCTTAGCTAATAATGATACAATCTTAACTCCTGCACAAGAGTGAATTTCTTCTTATGTAAATAATGTCTTCTTGTTTCCTTTTGTCATTTCCATTCCCCCAACAAAACCAGAAAAAACCTGATATGGTGCCTCAGAGAGTACAGGTGAGATATTTTTGGAAAGAGCGATGTTGGAAAAGGAGCTGAAAAGAGAGGGAGTGGGAATGAGGGGGTGACTTGACCCAAGGCAACAATAATTCTCCATGGGAAATAGCCTTTGCACAAGCCTGCTAGAACTATCCCTCATCCAGCAGCACCACACTGACTCTGGATGAAACCAGTCCCTTGGGAAATCATCACAATGAAGCCAGTGGAAATACTGTTCAACTAAGAAGAGCAGACACAGTTCCCAATATTGGTTTTGTATTGACTTTCATGGACCTAAGACAGCACATACTTAAAAACCTTTGTAGCAAATTTACCAACAGTTATCAATGACGTCTTGTAGCATCCTACCATCCCAAGATATACAATACAAATTTTGGGTTTTTTTAAGAAGTTGTGTTGCAAATTATAACATTTCTGACATTTCTTTCCAGCCTAAAAATGACTGGTCATATCTTTCCTGTGAATCTGGGATTCTTTCACACCTTCCCTCACTTACTCACCTCCACATTCCTAAATGGTTGCACTCTATTTCAGTTTGCTGATTGATACCGTCTATTTTTTTTTCACTTCGCCTGCACAAAAGCAGTGTAAATATAACTCCATGCTGAGACATTTAAATATACAGGAACCAATTCAGCAAGAAGCTTGTATGTGTCTAAGTATGCTAATCATCCCTGGCTCAAAGTCAATGTTTCACTGCTTTGCTGAATTGAGATGCTAAATGTAATCTTCAGAGGAACTTCCTTGAAGAGCATCATTGCATCATTGCATTTCAGAGTCTAACTAACAATGGAGAGCTCAGAGAAGGAGGCAAGAGCATGATACAGTACCCCACGCTTTGCCTTACCGAAGGAGATAGAGGTCTATGCACAATCCACGCAAAGACTTCACAAAAATCAAAGCAAGAGTGACTGGCTCCTACTGAGTGACTTTAAAAGGAGCCTGGTATAAATAAAATGTGTCAGTTTGCATTTTTGTCCCAAATTACAACCTAAAGTTTTCGGAACTTTTTTCTTAACTGCTGAAGAAGATTTTCACATGAGTAGGTTCACAGCTCTATTAATCATTGTTATACCTATTTTGCATATAAGCTATTTCCTCTGAATTTGTAACAAGTCATAAGTCTGCTTTGTGAAAGTATATTCATGAATACCTCTTTCTTAACATAGAAACCGAGTGTTTCAGTAATAGTCAAGTTTTCCCAATGTAAGACAGCACGCTGAAGCATTACAAGCTGATAGTCAGCACACATTTTAACTGTTTTATGTAAAAAAAAAAAAAAATTTAAACAAACACTACCATAATTCCACATTTGCAAGGAGAGAAAAAGCATCATTTAATTGTCTCCACATGATGCAGCACATCTAAGCAAGGAGCAGAAGATCTATAGCCCAGTTGTTCTAATAACCAATCCCAATCACAGTGTGTCTCTGCTCACCCTAACGGAAACATCTGCCTAACGATGCAGGCTAGGGACAACCACTGCTATCTGACATTCCAGTGGTTTACAAGGACAAATGTAGTTACAGCTGCAAGTCTGCCACAAGCAAACAGGTGAATACTCTGCTGAATGCATCACAGTCATTCAGACTGCTGAGATGCTTCTTCTTGACCTTAGTAACAGGCTAAGTGGGATGTTCATCCAAACAAACCAACTTTCTGCTACATATCTTGTAAAATTTGATGGGGGTTTTTTTGGTTTTTGGTTTTGTTTTTTACCAACATGGCCTGGCAGAAGTTAAGTTTAACAAGCTAATGAATACTTCTGAATGAACTTCCTTATGGCTTATGCCAACATCTGACAGCAGAATACAAATTCAGAAAGATGGAAAAAACCCTTGGGAGGGAGAATCCGAATGGAAAAGCTCACTGCTTTTGCAAAATGTTGCTGCTTGTTCCAGTTGTCCCGCTACATGGCTCACTCCTCTTGGCTGCTTTCGGCACAGATTAGTGACCTTCAACCCTGACAAATATGTTGCCCTCATGCTTTTACGATCTCCTAATCTCTCAGAAGGTGACACATTCTGAGATTAGAGTAAATACACCAGGATCCCAGTGGCAGCATAATACAGATGCAGCTGTGATGAATGCCAATTAAAACAGTAGCAGCATGTGACAGCTGTTTATAATTACTTCTAATTAGCAAGTTTTAAACACTGTTATCAGGCTCCTGTTTGAAGTACGCAACCAGAATAGGTCCTGAGTTCATGATTCCTTAGTCCTTTGAGTAGCTCTCTGCTAGACAACAACTGCATGAAAGGCTTTAGCAGAAAATCTTTGCACGATCTGCTAGTATTTCCCTGAAAAATGCCTCCTGAAGCATAAAGGAACTTCAGCTATAGGGGGAATTTGGGCACAGGATACTGCCCAGATGAGCCGTTAAACACAATTTGCCTACAGCATTCCCAATCACGTTAAACTTTACCTATAAATATACGAGTTAAACAATACAAGCAGGTATCTATAATAAAGTTCTGCAAGTATCTGCCCAAAGAGAAGAAAAGCTAAGGTTGCTTTTAAGCCCCATTCGCCACATCTCAGACCAATTTTAGAAACAGGGTGTCTTCTCCTTGCACCCCAGCAAGAGAAGAGCCCCTGCTTAGGACGTGTTTCCATTGTGCAGGGAGGTCTGCCTGAAGCATGTGGAGGCACGCTGGCTGCACCTAACCCAGGAAAATAAACACTGCCAGTGATGCTGCCAGGCCCAACCATTGATACTATCACGGTGGGAGAACGGTCGCTGCATGCTGGGGCCCGTGCCGTCCCAGGCAATCCCATGCCCACAGGGGTCCCCAGGGACCAGGAGCACCCCCAAGGCTACATAGGTGCAGCCACCCTCTCTGGGAGGGAGCGGGAAGGATGCGGTCAAACAGCAGCAGTTGGCCCCCAGGCTAAAGAACAGACCTTGGCACTGGCTCACAATAATTCTAATAAACACAGCAATTAGGGCCGGCTTTAACTAGATTGCTTGAGCAATGCAGGTAGTCTGGGCTCCAGCACAGGCTGGGCACCCAAGCAAATCCTCATGAGCCTCAACAGACCTGCACTGCTCAGGGGCACATCTACGCTGCCACGTTTTTACTCTGGTTCTTATCTAAATTAATGTCTCAACACTTGCCCACCAGTTACGTCACCATAATACACGTACCATGGGATGCAGGAACAGCAGGTCCAGCATTAGATGCCAGTGCAGGGCAGAATGGCGACTTGTACCCGCAAAACACATGAATTCATACAAACCTTTATCATCTTAGATCAAAGAAAGGGAATAAATGCTCAAAACTGAGTTTCATGCAATGACCCAATCCTGCAGGGATCTCCTGCAAGTCCAGGGATGACCAAGGGCGTTCAACAGCACACAGGATCAGGCAGCTGTAGCCCAAAACACAACTGCTTCCCCAGGCATGCAGCCGCTCGGTGCATTTCCCTGGTACTCAGATGACTTCCAAGGGCACTCGCTTCAACAACAGCGCAATCTCCTCTGTTACTAATACCAAAGAAACAACCACTGATTGCCTGAGCAGTCATACTGCAACTAGAAAATCATGTTTCATATTTCAAAGGTAACTTAGAAATTACAACATGGAGCGCTTGACATCTTAAGAGATCTATACATCATGTTGACACATATAAACAAAAAATGAGACCATACTGCATAATGTCAAGCAGCTTTTTAGCTTGTTTTAAAAGAGGCAACCTTTACAATGTAAAGACACACTTTATTTAGGTCTGAATGGGTCATTTTCCTCTTTCTGTTTTTTTTTTCCTGACAGCAGAAGTTCTTTTTTTTTTCTTCACCAAAATAGTTTTATCTCAAGCAGCTCCAAAACACTTGTGCTTAAAACTTTACGATCTCTACAGAAAAATATCAGCAATTCTTATGTTTTTGTAGCTTTTGTTAGCTTTTAATAGAACTATGGAAATTTTCCAGCAGCTATGTTAGTTTCCACGAAGCAAGAGTGCACAGGGCTCTCAGTAACCCTCCTTACCAAGAGACTCACAACAGCCGTGCAGGCAGAGGCAGGTACATTATTTTTCTGATTAAGAACTAGCAGGTTTACTCTCCATTTATTTCAATCATCCTATTAGTGCAGCTAAGACATCTGCATAACATTTCCTTTTGCTATGGTTCATGTGAGCTAAATAACGCATATGTTAAAAACCAGGCTTTCAGCAGCTTTTAATAGCAAGGAAAAATAAACTGCAGTATTACAGATGCACAATCTCTGTCTTGGCTTCGTTACCTGATATTATTTAAAGAAAATTAGTGGCTTTGCACTGACAAAACCCATGCAAAGGAATAATGCATTGAGCTCATTTTATCCAATATGTACAGTAAAGGTTTAGTTAATGGTCTTTTAGTTAAAATCCTAGGACACTTACCGCACTGCACATTAACGGGGTAACCAAGACCTTCATTTCACTGTGTCTCAGTCCCTGATCTCCAATAGAGGCACCACGTTGTACCCGTTCCTCTAACCTTTCTGTCTGCTCTGTTCAGGCAGGGAGCTGGGAATGGCTTTTTGTGCATATGAAACTTGGTGTATACAGCACTTTGTGCATACGGCACTTGGTGTATACAGCACTTTATGCTTACAGCACTTGGTGCTTGCAGTACTTAGATCCATCACCCATCTCACAACTACATATAAATAACCTCGTGGCAGAAGTAGCACCACCTGAGCAGTGTCGCTGAGCCAAACCAACCACTGCTCCTTGTAATGCCTTCTCCTGTCCCCTTCTGGCGTGCACATATATATAAACAGATGCATTCATCAGATGGCTGTGTCTGTACTGTACAGATACCACATAATCTGTTTCTTTTTAACAAATTATTCTGTCAACGTTCCACCCATTTGTTGTTGTCTGTAAAGAGGCTGTGCTTCAGAAACTTTTATTCCAAGTGCCTATCACTGGATTGTCTGTACTGAAGAAAAGTTACGATTACATTTAAGTGACCACTGATGTATAATACTGTTTCAAATTTATAATGGGAGATAACTTTGGGGGAGTATGTTACTCTGCTCTTCTTATGAGAAATCTCTTTTGTGCAAATTAGTCTTTCCCCAAATGGCACAGTTACGAAAATAAATAGCCTGAAATTTTAAAAAATCTAATGAAGTAATTAATTCAGACATTATTTCTGAGCTGCAAATCTGTTGCTCCCATAGAGAGTGCGACACTTTCCCAAGGAAGACTGCCCCCTTCATCACAAATGCTCCATTTAGTGGAAGATAGTTGTGAAATTTCCCCTCAGCAGCCAGATGACTGCGGTGATGGAAAAGCCATGCTGCCCAACGGGCTTCACGAGGAGGTTTGTGTTCATCTCTCCGTCTTGTCATCCAATGGAAATTTAGAAGACGCCTCCTGCAGAAGTATTTGTCCTGGCCGCTCATCCAGATGACATTAGCAGACCCCTCCAAATTTCCAATAAACACGTCTTAGAAACCCTCACTACTCTGACTGTGGAGGGGACAGCAATTGCACAATTACACCCAGTGAGGTGACCGTGACCCCCTCTACAGACCTACAGCCCCTGAGATCTCTTCCAGAACTGGCTGCTTGGAGGATTCTGCACGTTTCATACTGCTGAAGAGCAAACAAGTGTTGTTGGCGCGCACGTGCCTGGCTCTGGGGTCTGCACCTGAGGTCCTTATCCTCCTTCCTAGCCAAGGGGTGCAGAGAGGGTGCAAGTGGTGCAGCAAGGGCTGTGCAGAAAGCCCAGGACGGGCAGCAGGAGCTGGTCCCACCTGCGTCCTGCATCCTCCCACTGTGGGGCGCGGGCTGGCTGGGATATACACAGGGGAATGGGACAGAGAGGGGGAGAAGGGAAAGGGAGAGGGAGGAGAGAGGGAGAGGAGAAAGTGGAGAGGGAGAGAAGAGAGGGGAGAGGGAGAGGGAAAAGGTAAGAGAAAGAGAAAGGGAAGGGAAAGGGATATACAGCAGACGAGGTGGCCCTGGAGAGGCAGAGTCAGGGAAAGGCAGCCCACAGTGCCGCTGGCGGTGGCAGTGCCCGGGCGGGACGAGGCTCGGCGCGGCCCCCCCTCCCCGCCGGACCCCCGGGGGGGTGGAGGGGGGAAGGAACGGGCAGCGGTCACCGGCGGGGCTGCCCCGGGGGCTGCTCGCCTTTCCCGGGAGAGAGGGACGAGCCGGTGCGCACACGTGTGAATGCACAACCACACACATACGCACACCCGGGGTGGGCGTATGGAAACAGACCCGCAGCCAGGTTAGAACTTTCGGGGCAGCTCTGCCGCCGGCCCGGCCGTGCCCTGCGCGGGTCCCTCCGTCCCCGCAGCTCCGCTGCCCGGCGCTGCACCGGCCCGGCGCACTGCCGGATCGAGCCAGTCTCCTGGCGGTTTCGCTCCTCCATCCCATACCGCAGCGCTTCCACACCACACCGACCCCCCCCCCCCCCCCC
>VFFE01007178.1:1535838-1627303 GCA_008921705.1 Burhinus oedicnemus | reverse complement strand
CGCCCGCCCAGCGCCGCCGGCCCCGGGGAGCCGGGCGCGCCCAGACGCAGCCGGAGCGGGCGCTCCCCGGTACCGGCCCGGCCTCCCGCCGCTCCCGCCACGCTCCCCGCTTGGATCTAAGCTTTCGCCGCGACGGGACCCCCGGTCTGGAGGAGGAAGCCTCGCTGCTGCTGCTGCTGCTACCGGCTCTACAGATCCCAGGGCCGGCCTCTGATTCTCCCAGCAAGCTGAGGGCGGTGGTTTGATTTTTTATTCTCATTATTTTTATTTTTCCCTCCCCTCCTCAGCTGGGGTGGGGTTTTTTTCGTTGGCGGTTTTTTTTGTTGTTTTTTTTTCTTTTTTTTTTTTTCTTCCCGCCGTTGCCTGCGTGTGCGAGCGGTGCGCGGCTCCCCGCGGTGCTGGACCAGCTGGCGTTACAGGAGCCCTGATGTCTTCATCTGACTCCCCGCAGTTGTTGATGGAGTGTCTTTCTCAGATTTCCAGGCAGGGTCCCAAGAGCAGCACCCAGAGCCAGCTCCCGCTGCCAGGCGGCGCTCCCCGCGGCTCGGGCCGCTCCCGCCGCTGCTGAGCGCGGCTCCGGGGCCGGAGCGGGCAGAGACCCCCGCGGCGCCGCTCCTGCCGCGGCCACAGCACCTGCGGCGGCGGCGGGGGAGGCCGCCGGGGCTTGTGCTGGCGGCTCCCCTCTGCCTCCATCCAGACTTGCGACCTTGCCCCCCCGTCCCCCCCATACGTCTCCCCCGTCCCCGCGCAAAGAGGGTCCCGGCGGTCGGACCCCGACCTGGCCCACATGCATCGCCCGTCCGGCCGCTCGGCTCCCCGGCGTTAATGTCCATCTCGGGTCCGACGAGACCAGCTCAGAGGTGAGGGCGAGGCGGGGGCCGCGGCGGGGCGGGTGGGCACTCCTCCCCGGGGGCACGGGGCCGCTCCGCAGCCCCCCGGAGCCGGCGAGGTGCGAGGGCAGCGGCCGGCGGGGAAAGCGCGCACCGGGCGGCGGGCGCACCCCGAGCCCCGCTGCCGGAGCCGGGGCCGCCGCGGGTCCCCCCGGCGGGACTGCACCCCCCGGGCCGGTCAGTGCCCTGTACCGCCGGCCGGGCCGGGCCGGGGGCGGCTGCGATCCCCGGGCGGCGGGCATCGGGTTCGTGCGGTGGCTGACTGCAGGCGGGGCGACCGGGGAGTGAGGAGGAGAGGAGAAAAAGGGAAAGGGAAGGGAGAGAACAGAAGAGCTAAGGAAAGGGAAGGGAGAAGGGAAAAGAGGGAGGAACAGGAAAAGAAAGAAAGAAAGAGAAAAGTAGAGGAGGAGAAGGAAAAGAGGAGAGAGAAACAAGAAAGAGGAAAATGAGAAGGAAAGGGAAGGGAAGCAGAGAGGAAAATGAGAGATGGAAACAAAGAGGAAAGGGAAAAGGAATGGGGAAAGAGAACAGGCAAGGAAAAAGGAAATACTGAAACAAGGGGAAAGGGAAACAGGAAGAGAAGGGGAAAAGGAAAGAAGAAAGGGAAAGGAAGGGAAAAAGGAAGAGGGTAGGGAAAGAAAAGGTGAGAAGTGAAGAGGAAAGGAAAGAGAAAAGGAGAGAAAAAGGAAAAGGAAAGAGAAAGAGGACTGGGAAGGGGACAGGAAAGGGAAAAGAGGAAAAAAAAGAAAATGGAAAAGGAGAGGAGAGGGGAAGGAGAAGAGAGGGAACGGGAAAGGAAGGTTTGCCTGTAGCACAATAAATCTGTGCAGCCCCACAGCCCAGATGAGCCCAGTCCACCTTGGCCCAGCCCTGGGACAGGTGTGCTGGCATCGCCCGGGTGCTGGAGGTGGACAAGCACAAGGTGACCTGTCTGCCAGCACAGGGACATGGTCACACCCCCACGTCCCTGGGCACAAGCTCCTGGGACCTGCCTGCATGCCCCAAAGCAGCTTGCTTGGACATAGAGGGTCTGGAGGCTGTCCTGCACTGCCCTCTCCCACACCGCTTGCTGGGGAGAGCCCACCACCCTTGCACTGGGAGGTGACAGGGTGAGAGGCTGAGCTGGGCACAGGTTTGTCCCCAGACCTGGCCAGGGTGGACCAGGCTGATCTGGGGTGCGAGGCTGCCCAGCTTTGTCTCAGGGCTGGCAAGGAGGGGGCAGGACTGGGGCAGTGCAGCAGCTGGGAGCTAACCCTGCCTCTACTCTCTGCCAGGGGCCCGTGTTGGAAGGAGATCTAAGATGAAGTTATGGGATGTTGTGGCTGTCTGCGTGGTGCTGCTCAACACGGTCTCCACCTCGCCCCTGCCCACCGGTAAGACGCCTCCCAAGGGGCCCTCTTCAGTGGTAGAGGGGCCTGAAGACGATCTCTCCCCCATCAGCCTGCTGCCTCCCTATGCTGTGCACAGTGACTGTAAGAAACATTCCCCTTTGTAGCCACTGCTGTCTGTCTTGCTAAACCCGCTCCTTTTTGCTCAGGCATCAGGGTGAGGAAAGGACCCCCCGCTTTCAGACCCTACTTCCCCCCCAGGCAGGGTCACTGGCTGTGATCTGGCTGCAGGAGCTCCAAACCAAGTCATCCTCCAAAGCTTGGCGTTGGCAAGGCAGTGGCAATGCCCCCCCCCTCCCCCCCACCTCCAGCCCTACCTTCCTGGCAGTCATGAGATCCCTTTGGTTGAAAAGCAGGAGAGATGGGAAAGTTAGTTGCGTGGAGAGCAGACAAGAGGAGCATCAGGTACATACACCTCGCAGTGCAGGCACTGAAGCTCCTTCCCCACTGCTTCAGCCTCCTCTCCCAGCTCAGACCTGCCAATGCAATTATTCACTGTCTGTAGTGGGCGCAAGTCCTGATGGAGATTTGGCCCCATGGTGGGAGGCACTGTACACATCCTGGAGTGCTGCTGAGTTTCATTATATCCTCCTTGGATCCTGATCCTGAAATTAGTGTGTCCGCGTGGAAATTTACAGAAGAGTAGTGGTGGCAGGGTTAGGAGCCTGATGCAGAGCAATCCACATGAACCGGCTCACAGTAAGACAGCTTACAATCAAAGTGACAGATAATAATAATGCCTCGCTAATAATAGGTCTCCTGCCATAGCAGATATAGGATTTTCGCAGATACAGGATTTTCACAGTGGTATGTGAGTGTTACACTAACTCTGGTGGCTTTTTAAAGTGGGAGTTATTATGACTCGGTAAGAAGTGGCAAAATACATGAATTGTGAAGATGTTCACTTAGCAAAGGCACAGACACGCAGCTTAGAGGTTGCTCCCTTTGCCGTTGCTCAGCCCTCTCTGTTTAGCTCATCGCAGGATGCAGACAGTATCCAGTAATTGGGATTCGTTTTTATCTCCTTATCTGGAGGCATGTCCTTTCCCTGTGCCTGCTGGAGCTCCAGCCACGGGCAGCTGCGCTCTGGTTTCTCCAGGAGCAGCCGGGCTAATGGAGCATGGAGGCACTGAGTGGGGAATTATGTGCTCCGATTCCACTTTCATCCCCTCCCCAACACCCATCTCCTCTTTTGCACACACATCTATGTCCTATCCCATTTAGTCTTCTCTCTTTCCTTTTCTTGGAATCTTGCATAGGCTGCCACCTCCGCTTGTCCCAGCCCGGGCTCTTGCTGCTCACCGACCGGCAGCCCCTGACGTCCTTTCAGCCCCTCCACGCAGGGAGGTCAGCCAAAAGTCCTTCCTCCCAGGGCTCCAGCCTGCCAGGGCTGCACGGCCATCACATGCAGTGATCTTCTTCTCCATGGCAGGCTGCGTGGTGGGATAGGTACTACCCTACAAAAGGCAGTGATCAGCTTTTCAGGCCACTGTGCTGGTTCCCCCTTCACAGGCTTGCCACAGCACTGATGGCAAGAAGATCATTAGGGGAGAAGCGGTGCCAGTCAAATTTGTAGGTCTGGCAGAAGCTGCAGGATGGGAGAGTATTAATGCTGTGTCTTTCCAGGGTAATAGTATTTGTATGGTTCCTGCTTCTATCTTGAAACTTACTTCTGGGAATATGGTTCCTAGAGAGCTGGTTTCTCCACAGCAGCTCAAGGAAACAGGCAGCAGTAGCGGTTTTGTTGGTTCCTAGTGCCCAAAAGTTCTCATTGTTGCCTCTTTTTTTCATGTGGATTGGGTAAACAAGCAGTAGGAGGAAAGACAACCCATGTTTTACCTGAGCTATGGTAGTGTCGATAGACAGCCTCTTCCAGAAGTGTCTCTTTCCAGTGTACAGACTTAGGCTTTGCCAAGCAGCGCTGGGTCACAGGTTATTGCCCAGGATAGTCATTTGAGAAAGGGCTAACAGTTTGGTCTCAATCTCTTAACTCTGTGGATCACAAATAGATGGGCCTGGCTGCAAGGGGAAAGTAAGCAGTGCTGTTCTTCACAACAGAAATTAGGGAAAACCCACGGAGTTCCTGTGGTCTTTGCGAGGCAGCTGTTTACGCAGAACCCATGCCTGAAAGTCAGAAATTCTTCTCTCCACCACATTGCCAAGTCGGATGAGTCAGGGGAGACCTGCAGAAAGGCGGCTGTAAGAGAGCAGTGAAATATTTTGATCCACGTAAAATGGCGTAAAACGCCATTTTTAGTTGATTTAAAAGTGTGTGGTGTCTGGAGAGCAGTCTGCAAGCACAGATCCCACAAGGCTGATCCTACCCAGGCACACCGCTGCCTTCCCGCTGCAGCAGCTCTTTGTTCGAGTCACCACCATCACGGTCTTTGACATGTTTGTTTCTCTCCACTTACCATTTGGTGGCATGCACTCTTCAACACACCAAAGACATAGAACAACGTACACAAGAGGAGCCACATCTGCACCATGTAGACTTCCCCCTCCTCTAAGGTTTTTTTTACAAGCAGAGGGCAGTGCGCCACGAGCACGCAAGCGTGGTTGCAGCTCCCCGGCTCATCGGCTGGTGGACCTGCTGTGTATTAACATCTCTGTGGATACTGTTGGTCAGCTGCTTCGCCGAGTGCCTTCGCAGGAGGCAGCTCACGAAAGCGGTGGGAGCTCTGTCATTGCCCACGTTGGGTCATCTGCGTAGGGCCGTGCGTAGGTGCTGAGCAGGACTGGGTGCTGCGTGTGTTCACAGAGGGATGCTCTGCTCTCCTCCAGTGCAGGCTCGGCGGGGAGTAGCAGCTGCACTCCAAAGTGTGCCTTGGTGTCACTCCAGAGAGGTGGGGTCTCCCATGCAACACTTGCAGCAGGAATTAGTAGGGTTGTGAGATCATGTCCCACTCCTAGGGACAGGGCAAACACCTTGGTGGAGCACAGTTCTATTTTCCCAGGCCCTTGACACCTTTTTGTGTTCTCATTTGATGGGATTGCTTTCTCTGCAAAGTGCTCTGAGGTCACCTGGTGTTACCCCATCCCTTTCAGATTGGCTCAAAACCTTCCTTCATTCCAGCCTGCAGGCAAGGTCCTAACCTCCTGGGCTGATCAGGTGTAATGTGCTGACCTTTGCTGTTCAGGGCAGTAATTAGAGATGGCAGAGGGTGTTGGCAATTGCAGTCTTCTGCATTTTTTAGTGGACTGGAGGCTGGAGTGAGAGTAGTCTCCATAAATGCAGTGCATTTGAGATTAATCCAGTGTTCGTAGGTGTTTTAGGCATCAGTGTTCATGGGATAGCTTATTTCACACAAAAGAAGGGTAACTGTAGAGTTTGTAAGGTCAGAAAACCCATTCTTTGTTTCTCTCATGCTACAGTCTGCTCAGAGAAGGACGCAATTAGCTTAAATGGCAACTGCAAACAGAACAAATATAAACCAAATTATTATAAACTAAATACTAAGTCAGCAGCTTCAGAAGCATGACAGTGCAGAGGGAGCCAAACACTTGGTTTGACTTAAACGCAGTTCCCAGCGAATACATTTTGTAACTGCTTGCTGCTGTGTGGCCATAATCAACTTGTATGTGAGGACTGGAGTATCCTAAGATCCAGGGTGTGATATGTAGTCTCTCAATCAAGTGAGCATATTTGTTAAGGACTAGTGGTAAGCAGGTAAAAATAAATGAAAAATCTCACCATAGGCTTTTCCCTCCTAATAGGAGGAAAAGGGATTTTTTTTGCATTATAACGTCTGAGTTACTTTACGGCCACTGGATGGTCATTTGTTGTTGGAGCTCCTTTGGTACATTTGTTATGCTATAGCATATGATGCTATGTGTGTGTTACACCCCTCTTAAAAATTCTTCAAACCCCTGCTAAGGGGTATTTAATGTTAAGTTACTGCATTTAACTGCAACATTATCAACTAATACAGAAAGCGTTGAGAATAAACACTGGTATTGTAGGGCACTTTAAGGCAAAACCAGTGTTAAATTCTGCTTCCAACTGAATGCATTTCCTTCCCTACAGTATCTATTAGGCACATTCAGTGTTACGAACCAGAACTCTCATGTTTCTGTCCAGGCTTTCCTGCTCAACACACCTACGGTGTGGCATATGCACTTTAGCCTAAGATGCCCAGAAGCTCCAGAGGTAACCTGCCCATGTACGGTAAATCCAGTGCATCGGAGAGGTATCTGCCACACCGAGCAGGTGCCACACAGCATCATTTGATCTGTGTGTGTACCCAGTACCGCCAGTGCATCCGGCCAGTGTCAGACCGAGTGTGCCTGTGTCCCTGGGGCAGCGCATATATAGTAAAGTTTGTTTGCGTGGGCACACCCAGGTTATCTAGGGGTTTAGAAATCTCAAGCATTCACGTTTGCCCATTCATGGGCAAAATTCTAGGAAAAGAAACAACAGGACACAGCTGCTTAAATCTGGATGCACGTAGCCCTAGAAGCCAATTTCTCCGCAGTCTCAGGTGTAACTACTGAATATACTCCTTTGAATGGTATTCTGGGACTTAAGGAGGAAAAGACTGAAATGCAAGAGAATATGGTTTTATTCTCATTTTAAAAGTTATCCTTTGTTTAAAGTTTTATGTCTTTACTGCTTTTCAATTTAGGGACCTCAAAAATTTGCCAGTGAAGTGTGGATCCTTTTAGATGTTTTGCAGGGGTGGGTTGCTAGATAACATACCTGAACATGCTTTTCTTGGTCACCTTTCATAGACGTCTTCCATATATTTTAGAAATCCCTGTGTTCAGGGTCTGCAGGTGACAAGCTGCAAAATCCTTCTTGAAAGGCTGAAGAATTCAGCTGTGTAGTGACTATTGGTGAATTGATGGGGGAGGCATTATTCGTCCACTAGAAGAGGATCCTCAGGTTGATAGGTTGTAAAGTCTTTGTAAATTATACTGTTCCTGATTAGGACTGCATAAAGTAAGCTTAGAATGTTTAAGGTTACAGAGGCTGAGAGAAGCCATTGAGGTCATCAAGTCCCATCCCCACAACTGCAGATGATCAGGGATGGGCATTTGGTGTAAATATCCAGTCTTCATCCCCATGCACACTGTTAAGCAACTGCAACTTTAAAATTGTAGTACATAGGCCAAACCCCACATAACTACACTTGTGGATTCTCATAGTTCTGAGGTCATAAGCTAATGACAAGTAATAAACGAGGAATACTAAATATTGCAGCATAACCATGTTCAGGATCATCAGACATCTAAATAGGCCACTGCCACATTAGTGCTGGTAGAGTGGTTGACACCGCACGATTGTCATTTTTGACAAAAACAGCTGTGGTTTCCGATCAAGTGATATTTGCTAAGGGGAACCAAAGGAAAGTTTTCAGTGAGTCTTGGAAATCCAGTCCTGAGTAAAAAGAGAAGAAAGAAATTAGAATAAGAAAGATTTATTTCAGACAGGTACAAACAAAGCATTAAGACACAAAACATACATTAGATTATGTCTTTTTTTAAGACCAAGGACAGAAAACTAAGTAATTTCAAATATCAGCATTCTTTTTAAGGAATAAAGCCACATTGTATGACTTAGCAGATATTTAGGCTGTATGTATTGGTACAGCACTTAAACTGAAACCCACAGGTACATTTCTTTGAAGTCAGTGGGACTTGTACAAATGCTTTAATGATTATTGAGCAGGAATAGTCTTCAAAAGAAGCAAATACTGAAATCAGAATACTTGTTTTCCTGTGTTGGAGCCAGGCAGTGTTACAGCAGTATGCCAAAACTTCTCAGTTGGCCATGTTTTTTGAGGCAAGCGGGTCATATCCCACTTAACTGACAAGCTTCATGCAAACATCTGAACTACCTCTGCTCCCATCCCAAGCATGTAAGATTTCTTTGGCAAAATCGGCTATTACTCAGGAAATTTCTGACAGGGAGGTGTGGATCCAGCGTAGCGGCTGGGAAGGAGCTTGCTTTTCTGAGCACACAACAGTGCCATCTGGCAGGCCATGGTCCACACATCCCAACATGACACCTTCTGCAGAGAAGCACGTAGCACCTGCCCTAGAGCCAGGGACTGATTATTATAATAATAACAACATTTTCCAAACTGCAATTTTAAAACTTTTCATATATTTCCTATTGTAAACACACTGAAATGCAGGTAGTTAAAGGCAACAATGGAAGAACACATATTGTTTATAGGTCAGATCAAAATCTGGTAGCAGCAGAAATTGCCACAGGAAGGTCATGAGCCATGGTTTTGCCTGGGTGGCTCTGCTTTACTGCCCCAGGGAAAACACTGAGATAGGGTCCCTTCCTGATGCTTTGCTGCCTGTGCTTTTTCCTTGGGATCTCCCCTAAAACTCAGCGGGGGATGCAGAGTAAGAGCACAGGCAGCCCAGGAACAGCTGCTGTTATTTATTTAGGAATGCTGTTCCCACTCAGTGAGCTGGCACTAAAGTGGGGCTGGGTGACGGATGTGGGGTTTTACTGATGTCATGCGAGGGCTGCACTGGATCACTTCTGCAGCAGGGATGCTAAAGAGAATTTCTTTTTATTACCAACAGTATTTCCTCCATTAAAGTCTCAGTGCCGTGCTTGTTAGTTGGCTGCATGCTCCCTTGCTCATAGAGGTTACAGGTTTTGGGTCCCGTTCATACATACTCATCTGAGGATCTGATTGACAGTGTTGGGACAGAACCAAATATTAAGCATAAACCCAGGTTTTGCTGGGCAGCTGGATATTTACTCAGCATGGTTTGGATTTGGAGGGGTACAAGGCCTTAAGTGAGGACACAACGGACAGGTATGTGCCTTGCCCACATTTGGCTCCTGCTCCATCACTGGCTTCGGGCAGGGCACTGCCACCTTTTCTTTTTTCCCCTTTTACACTCTTTATGCCATAACTTCTTCAGACGCAGAGACTGCCTCATGGGTGCTCGAGTACCCACACAGCCCTGTACAACCAGAGCCTACTGTGGATGGGCACCTGGCAGCTGCTGTGGGAGCTGTCACAAAACCTCAAGAGCGACCGCTGAAAAGTGGTCTGCTCCTCAGTGCCCCAGAGCTAGTTTTTCACAGCTCTGAATCAGAGGCAAGACCACGTCCTCCTGCTGCTCCATTGCTGCTTGTCTGCCAGATGAGACACTCCTTTGCCCACCCCAGAATGGCCAGAGGAGGGATCCAGCACCCGATCCCAGCCTGAAGTCTGGCAGGATCTTGTGAACAACCCCGCCTGGACCGGATGAAGAACGAGAAACTCTTGCGGACAGGTCAGCTTCCTTTACTTCACCCAGTTCATCTGACCTCGCTGTTTCCCCCTGCTCTCCGGGAATTCCTCCAGCTGGCAGCAATTATGGTGGTCCTGTTGTTTGTCCCCTTTCTTCTCCTGGTGGGAACCAGCCTTTCATACGTGTGAGAAAGTAGGCAAAGGATGCAAGGGGAGGCACTGCCAAGCATGGCAGTGTGAAAATACAAAGTACGCTGCAGATTAGCCATTATGACCGACACATGGGAAGCAGCAGGGTTAGGTAGTGAGCTACAAACACAAAGCTTGGCCACTCCATTAGGAACAAGCACACCAGGTAGGTTAACCCTGTGCCTTTTTCCAGTACTGCCTTATCGTACCTGACTGGTGCGAGTGTCCCCGGAGTCATCCTCCAGGTTACTTAACACTTTACCTTGATGAGAGACAAGTGACACCGGTGAGAGGCTCCATTTCTAAGGGCTGTCTGAGTCGGAGGGGAGAGCGCAGCATGTCCTGGGAGCTGGTGAGGCAGGGAGTGAGGTAGTGAACCAGAACTGTATTAAACATTTAAAGATGAGCTGACCTTGGTGTGTTTGATGCTCTTATTTCGTAATGGACACAACCAACTGGTTTCCATTTCGCTCTTAGCTCCATGGATTTTTATGCAAGGCATGAAAGCAAAGTCATGCCTCAGAGCTGATATTTTAGTTGTTTAAATCCTGAAAACCTTTCAGCGTAACTGTTTTTAACACCTGCCTTTGCTTTGATGCCTGCGTGATAGGCTTTGTTTTTCATGAAAAATATTTCATTTTCAATAAAATAAATGTTTTATCCCTACCACAGTTGATGCTTTTTTACTTTGCAAAGCAGAATGATCATCACATTGGTAATTTTAACGTCGCTAAGGTCGCACTTCCACAAACAGGTTACTCCAAGGGCCTCCTAAAGTACGTCTTTGTGGTGTGAGACGGAGGGATTCTGCGTTCAGACAGGGCATGTCCACTATAATATGTACCTGAAAACACTACTGCAAAACAAGCTGAATACCAAAATAATTAATGAATAAATGGTATACCAGAGTAATCTTCGTAAGTGACAAGAAAATGAGGATGATTCGTTGCAGTCACTGTTAGAGGCACATTAATTGCCTATTTCCCACTAGCAAATGATCTAAGAAGAAAAGGCTTTGTGAGCATAACTTTGGAGGAAACTTAAAAAATAACTGGAAAAGAAAGGAAATGAAAATATTTTAGTTGTGAAGGGCCCAGATTAAAGTACCACAACTGTTTTTGAAAAAGGGCCATTTGTTCCTAACACAGATCTAGATCTGAATTTTCTAAATAATGCTTACCATTATAATGAGCTGGATTAACCCCCTTGAACTTTGAAACTGCGCTTTAAACTAGAGTCTGAAAGCTGCTGTTTGAACTTCTCTAATTGAAAGACAGCTGTGCTTGAGTGAAATATCTTGGTAATTTTATTAAATGTTTGGCCTGACATTGTGATATAGTAGCTATACACTGCCACAAATCCATGCATAAAAGCTACAATGTAAAACAAAAATCTGATTTTATCATTTTTAGTATACTCTATGTGACTTCTATTACATCACTTTAAGCCAGGATATGCAAAGTGCCAAATGACGCTGCAGTGATGTGTTTACATTTTCCCAAGATCAGTACGGAAAACTATTCTGTAAAGTACAAACAGTTTCAAATAACTTAAAACATCAAGCTTTGAAGATTCAAAAAAAAAGAAAAAAAAAGGAAAACCCATTTACATAAATTACTATCTTACAATTAATAGAATTTAAGCTTTTTCTTGTAAACCATAATAGACAGCATGGTCAGAAGAGACTGTAGTTAGCCTTTTAAATCCATAACCAGGCACCAAAATGAGTAACTGGATTTTTTTTTTCTCAAAAGCTGAAGATCCATCTGTTCCCACTGAAATCAATTTGTGGTCAGGTACAAACTGAGGGCTTTCTTGCTCTACCATGCTGGGTTACTGCCACTGCGGGGGAATATTTGGCTTTGAAATAAATCTGTTGCTAGTCAAATCAAAGGAATAGTTTTACAAAATGTAATTGTGATCACATTTGAACAAACAGAAATAAATTGTCCATTTTTCCTTAATGGAGACTGTTTTCTTGAGAATGTGATGAGTTTGGTTTGGGTATTCATTTAGACCTATTTTATGTAGAAGTCTGTCTGAACACTGTATAATTTATTCTTCTAGAAAGCGCAGGCATCAGATCCCAATCCTGCTGGCAGGCGGTGTCTCTAATTAATTGGAACTGCAAAGGCAGGCTCTGGGGGCTTTGCAGCGGGGAAGATGGGCGCAGGAAGGCACCTTCCCCTGCGTGCCCAAAGCAGAGCTCTGGGGTGGCTTTGTGCAGAGGCCAGTGGGGAGCACCACGGGTGTTTGGCTGCAGGATCCTGTGCCTGTACTCACTGCCAGCTCTTGCGGTGCCCAAGGGACAGGGACTGTGCTTGGGGACAGGCAGGTCAAAGCTTCAGGTTGGAGAGAGCAGCAGTGAGGCGAGAAATTTCAGTTTGCATTCAAGAGGGACATTCGTAACCTGAGAGGTTGGGTCAAAACTATGATCTGAGTGTGCCCTAAAGGTTCAGAAAGCAAGCAAACAGCTTGCAAACAGCAGGTAGCAGATGCAGATATTATTGGGTTTTTAATTAGTATTTTAAATTAGTCTCATTTCTTCTTTTTCTGTTTGACTCCTGGAGTCCTGGACATTTGGTGTTCACCAACTCCACCCCCAGCCTGATCAGTCTTCTAGATTCCCACATGCAGCAGTCCTGTGACGTTTCATTCTTTCCTTCTTTGTTTTCTTGTTCATTTTCTGGTCATGTGAGAAACTCCTGGCAGATCAAGAGCCCTGGTTCAGCTGGACACAGGCGACAGAGAAGGTGCCCAGAGGCAGACTGGCACACTCTTGGTAGTCCAGTGCTAGAAACCAGACTCATGTTCTGGTGGCCACCAGAGGAAAAAGCTCTGCCTGTTGGTGACTGGGTGGTCAGATCCTTGGCAAAGCACGGAAAGAGGGAGCATGGAAGGAAGCGGCAGGAGAGCAAGATGAGTGGGAGCAGGACACACATTTTGGCTACAGCTCCCACAGGCACCACTGACAGCCCCGTGCTCCTGCCGGCGGGGTGCTAGGCAGAGGTGATGCAAGATCGTGTGTGCCTGCCCATGCGCAGGCTGCCTTCAAGGGATTTCCCCAGGGAGTTGGACAGGCAGGAAACAGCTTTCAGAAACATGACATAAAACCCAGATGAAACCTCATGAGTCTGGCCAGTCTTGTGAGTGTTGATGGCACCGTAGTCTAAGTGGTGGGTCTCAGCCTGTCACACTGGCCCAGTGGGGTCTGTGAGCCTTTTTCCCATGCTGTGAACAAGATACACAGAGGGCCCATGTTCTCTGAGGGAAGATCTTACATTTCCAGGACACGTGGTCCTTTCCCTCAGGAAACACCTACTTTGAGGTGCATCATAGGTGTGAGCCAACCTTTGCTAACCTGTATTGAGCCCATGCTGTTGTGGGCTATCCCATCCTGTCCTATCCTGTCCCATCCCATCCCATGCTGTCCCATCCCATCCTGTCTTGTGCTAGGTGGCTTTGGATTTTTAAATTCTAATTCCTTCACACCCTGGAGCCTGGGCTCAGGGACTACCGCTCAGAGATCTTTACTGCTTGTATTGCCACAGTATCCGAGCATTTTCTGCTGGCACTTTGTACAGTCTGACAGGCATCTGTCATGTGTTTGTTCTCTCAGCTTTTCCACCAGAAGGCAAGTGTTGTCAGTAAACTGGTTTGTTTTGAAAAAATGTGTGTATGTATAATTAGATATATTTGTATGTGCGTATGTGTAAACACAACAGACATACACACACATGCAAACTGTGTATGTTACAGGAAGGGATGTGCTTCTCCCAGGGGTGTGAAATCCCATGGGAAGGCTCTGTCTGCTGCACAGTCAGGCCAGCGCGGTCCATGCAGTATTAGAGAAGCAAAGCCGGGCTGTTGACCTTTGTTCTGAGACTATAAATGTTTTCTAAACAGTGTTGGAGTCAGAGGGATAACTAAGTACCCCTCAATCGAGTGGCTTTATTCAGGTTACAAACCAGCACTTGATGCCAAGGCAGCCCCTGTGAGTCCGGTAGTGTTGCCTGGCCAAGCAGCTCAGCTCAACACTGCCTTCGGCCCCAGCAGCACTTACCACAGTGCAGAGACAAAACAAGTGCTCAGCATGTGGTGGCTGTGGAGCAGAGAGGTCTCAGCATCCCTGGAGCACATCTACCAAGTGCCCATCGGGATGGGGTGGTCCTGCTGTCAGTCTTCTCCACCTTCCCTTCTGTCCTTTAGCCTTGTATGGTCTTTAGTCCTTGGTCAGTGGTTATTGCTTATTCATGTATGATGTCTGGTGGTAGCTTCCTTAGCACTTACCTCTAGTGCCTTGTTTCAACTGGTCACGCCTGGTGTTAATGCTGGCCTTTCCACTTGGTTGCCTAGGGTCCTGCTTCAGCAGTTTTTTACAGCATTTTGTCTCGGGCTCTCAGGCTTCGTGCCCATACTTATTGGGCAGCTGAATATCCCTACTGAGTCATGACTGACACCTTGGCATAGGCTGCTAAGTCAACTCTTGCTTCACTCCTGGCTGTCAAGGTTTCCTTCAAACCCTTGCAAGCAACTCCTAGTGATCGTCTAGTCATGCTGATGACTATGCTTCATTAAGCAGCAGAAAATTAGCACCAAGCCACATCTGATCAGTATGAGCCCCATCGCTTGTGTCCGTGGTTCAGTGGTTGCTGCGTCCAGCTGCGCTTGATGCAGTACTGAGAGCACAGGCCCATACCACTCAGTGTGTGTTGAAACTTGGCTTTGGGATTGTATAATAATTCAGAGTTGTACCAGCCAGAGCCTGGCTGGTTGTGAGGACTGGAGGAGTTCCTCAAACAGTGCTAAATTATGGAAGCAAACTTGGGGTACATCAGCAGTCCAGTTGGAAGCTGCCAAAAAGAGCATCGTTGCATTGATCATGACTAGTTTGGGGCTCCACAGGCAGAGGGTATTCTTGCTTACAGCAACTTGCAAGGACTCACTGAGCAGCCCAGTAATGCAGCTACCATTGTGTTAATGTGGTGTACCCACATAGCTGCATAACAGCATGTGTGGTTGTAGGTGGACAGACACTAAATAGGTGAATAGGTCCAGCACATTTTCTTGAGGTGGGCTCTGTTCCCACCAGTTCCCTAAGATCACCCAAGTTCCTTGTGTCTCCTCCAGTGATGTAATCTCCAAATACTGGGAGTCATTGCAGGAGTCCTCTCAACAGATTTGGATATTTGCTTGGGATATTTTCCAATCCCCTGGGCTGAAGGGGAAGTCCACTGTGGAGACAGAATATTTGCATTCATCTTACTCATAGTGCTGGCATCCCTCCCAGTGAGTCTCCCAAGTGGCTTGATGTTGCAACAGGGGATGAGCTGAGCAGGGATCCCCAGCTCCATTAGACATATTGGCCATGCACACCTCATCCCAGGTTACAGCTTGGAGCACTTCTTGCATGGTTTGTGTTAGAGCCCCAGTGAGATTAGCAGGATCAGTCGTGCTGCCGATTACCTCATTTTCTGGTTGCAGCAAGTCCATGTGTGTAGGCAGGTCTTCTCTAGCTGGGTACACTGTTGACTTGATTACTTGATCTACTTTTTGTGCTAGTGTCTCCACCTTCTGCAATGTTGACACCCCATGCCTGCATTAGAAGCATTGTGTAAGGCTCTTCTGTGGTGTGTTTCTTCCACCTTAAATGTCATAGGCCACTCACAGTGCAGAAGGCTCTCAGTAACATTAAGTCCCTTGGTGCAGTTGGGTTAGTGATCACACGTGAACCAGGATAGATGTCAGCGTGTGCTCTGAGGCAGGGACACAGTCCACAATATGGGCCTTGCCTCCTCTTTATCTACCCTCCAGGGCATACTTGGATTGGCTTGGGGAGGACAGTACTTGAAGCTTATAACTGTCTGATTAATATTTAACCAAAGTAGAATCCTGCACATAGCACTGTCACATGGGTAGGTGATGTTTTTGCACCTGAGTTGCAAGCAGTTTAAAAATTATGTGCCTAGTTGGGTTGTTACCTCTTCAGGTAATCCACAGTTTTGTTCCTCCCTTCTTAGGTGGAGGACACTTAGTCCCCTTGCTGCACTGGCAGCATACCAGGCTTGGGATAAGTATGAGGCTGAAGGCTGCAGACAAGAATCTCCACATATAGGTTGGGTTTCCCTGTAACACGCTCCCATCCCCTTTGTGATGGTTGACCATTGCATGAATTTGATTAAACGCTAGTATGCTTCCCTGACGGTTGTATTTCACTCTCCATAGCCAGCGTCTCCTTGCGTCACACTGTTGCTATGAAGGTTGGGCCAGGAGTATGTGACAGAGGTGTGGGATGGGGTAGTCACCATAGTATGAGGAGGGTAATTTGAAGGTGACAGTGGAGAATGGCACAGCTACAGCCATCTCCTCAGGGCCACATCCTTCGCTTACTGGGTTATAAGCTAAAATACCTAGTTCTTGTACAAGAAATCTAGAAACCACCCAGTCCCACAGCAACAAGTGCCTCCTGCCAAAGGCCTGTGCCAGGGCCAAGCTGGTACTTCAGCAATGGAGGCTATGCCAGTTCCATACGGGTCATCTTGTTTGACTGAGTCTAGCAAGGTGTCTACCCCTTCTTGCTTTTAAGGAATGTAGCCCACCCATCACCTTGACCTTGCTCAGTAGGGCAGCATTCTTATCGTGTAGGCAGACCAGCCTGTCCTGCAACAGACCTGGGTGGTGCATCCAATGGACACAACTATCCAAGCTGCCACCCTCCGGTAGGTATGGCTGATAACGGGTATTTTGGTACCTGCAACAGAGGTAGTGACAGAGGAATGTAAGAAGGGTGCACTTACCATTGGTGTCACAGGAGTATGGGGCTTGGTGCAGGGTCCTGCCTTGTTCAGGTCCCATATAGCTGTATAGATAGCAGCCATCCCTCCTTCATGTCTTTTGACAGCCACTGGTCTATGAGACTATTGCCTTTAGCATGGGTATCTGTAAAACAAAGTGTATTTCACTTTTCCCAGTCCCAAAATCTACAGGATCCTGCTTCCCATGTGCCACTGCCATTATGTAAAGGTACAAGATTGCCTGCCTTCACTACTTTTTTACCAGTCTATACTATTTTGCTGGAGTCATCCATGAAAAACCTTGTACTTCTGATCCATTGCTGTTTTGTTGCGGAGGGGGACTACTAGGATGTGACTGCTTTGCAGAGGGGGTCCATGTTATTCCTGACGTGCAGATGCACTGTTTCACCAGGTTTTTGCACTAGCAGAGTTAAGATCCTGCTGTCCGCCATCTCCTCTGTATTTGCTGCTTCTATTGAGGATATGAAGGTGCGCCTTCGTTAGGCAGTGGGAGGCAGCCTCACGTCTTCCTCTCTCCTGTTAACAGAGTCCATTGCCACCACGTGTGGGCTGAGTACATGTGCTACCTGGTCTCCCATCAGGGCTTCTGTCTGTTACAGTGCTCATTAGGGAAATGTGATGCTGAGCCTTTGCCTAAGGAGCTGTTCCTGTCTGAACACCTGACCAGGTGAGAGCCTTCGTGGCTCAATGGAGGTACCAACGCCTGGTCAGGTGGACTGTGTTGGGTATCATCTTTCCCAATGTTTGCAGTTCCTGGGATATTTGTAGGGGTCTGTCCTGGTTTGAGCGACGCAGGACTAATTTCTAATGCTTGGGAAAACTGTACTTTTAGAAGACTCTAGTGTCTGAATTTGTGAAAATATTTACAGCCAGCTATGGTATGCAGGTTTCAAGGTCTCAGTGTTTTTGAGTCAGCCAGATGCAGGGATGAGGAGGAGCGAGACCCGGGCATTTGACCCAACAAGACTATTTTATACCATGAATGTCATACTCAATATAAATTAGAAAGTTTGCTGCAACGTTCCCTCTCCCTTGATGGCTGCAATCCTGAGAACTTCTTGCCCTGGTGCCCAGCCCCTGAGGCCTTCCCTTCCTCCTGAAGCTGCAGCACTCACAGTGTCCGACATTTGCTGTCCCCTGCTGGGAGTGCACAGCCTCCTACTGATATAATTGGCTGAGTATAATCCTTGCATATTTTATATTGGGATTGGGATCAATATTGTTCTTTAGTGTTATTAATGTTAATTATCTAGTCTTATTCTCCTAAATGTGTTTATATTTCAACCCTTGGGTTTCCTTGTTTTTCCCTGATTCCCTTTCCCAGGTGGGAAGGGGTCATCAGGTAATAGAATAATTCTCTAAACAACAATAAATCGTTGTGGGCTTCTCAGACCATAACAGGGTCCTTCTGCAGATGGAGCTCCTGTACATGCAGGGCCAGGTGTGTGATACTGGTCTGCTATGTGCGTGGGCACTTAGGAGTTAAGTACAGAAAGAAACATCCTCTTAGGTCTTACTGCAAAGGAAGTGAGTCCTCAAGTCTTGATTTTTGGCCCAATGAATGAGAAAAAAAATCTCAATACCGCAATGTAGTTTATGTGTTTAAGAGACAATCATTAATAATGCCACATAAGGGCACGTACACACGGGCTTCTGACAGCCTTACCCTACATTAAATCACTGTATTTACTAAAGCAGATCACATTGAGGGATTTAGTCTATGGGAAGTTTAAAGATTTCAAAATGCTGAAATCTGAGAACATTTCAGAACACGTTCAATTTCACCCTCCTTGAAGAGGTTCATTCTGCTAGTATGAAAACATTTCATTGACTTCAACATTTAATTTACTTGAATAATTTATCACTGGTAGAGTATACATCAAGTGAAAAATGAAATAGGTATTTTAACTTCATAAAAAGAAAATGAATTAATAACATTCCCTTGAAAATTAACATAATACTTCTGACCTATTTCTACTCAGTCTAATCAACATCTTGTGATAGAAAAGACTTCCATTTCAAAAGCTCTGATAATAATTATCCCATTAGAAGCAGTAAAAAAAGCAGGCATTCAGCCAGGAATAATAGCTCAGCCTGGTACCCCAGGAAATTCCTCTTTGTGTCCTGCCCAACCTTATCGATAGGTGGCTTTGGCAATACTAACCGCTGCTGGTGTGAAAAGAGAGCAACTAACAGTTATAATCACAAAATTGCTTTAAAGAAACCTTGTCCTTTTGCTGCTTTGCTGGGAAGACCCTGTATAATCTCTCTACAGTAGCTTCATCCACCCATTAACTAATATTCGTATCATGACATGCTTTTCCTTCCCTCAATTTTGACAGGGCTCATTCAATGTTGCAAGATGTGCTGGAGTGCTGCCAAGCATCAGCAGACACCTACAGAGATACGTGCATATCTCATTTATTTTTCTCCAAATGAATTCCCATGATGATCTAAACCATCCCAAATTCTCCCTGATTTCTGAGGGTCCTGGGTGTGCACTCTGAAGTGCTGGGCAGAGCGGCTTGCATGTGTCTAACATTTTTGAGCCATGAATGGACAAACTTAATGACAACTGATATGTGACAAAGCCTTTTCTCTGTTTCCCAAACAGCTAATATGCCAGAGGATTATCCAGATCAGTTTGATGAGGTAGTGGACTTTATTCAAGCCACCATTAAAAGACTGAGGAGGTCGCCGGATAAACAGACTCCAATTTTTTCTAGGCGGGAGAGAAACCGGCAAAACACAGCCATGAACATCGAGAATTCCAGCAAAAAGGGAAGAAGGAATCAAAAGGGCAAAAATCGAGGATGTGTCTTAACAGAAATACATTTAAACGTGACTGACTTGGATTTGGGATACGAAACCAAAGAAGAGCTAATTTTCCGGTATTGCAGTGGATCTTGTGATGCAGCTGAGACCACCTATGACAAAATTTTAAAAAACTTAACCAGAAAGAAAAAACTAGTCACTGACAAAGTGAGGCAAGCTTGTTGCAGACCCACAGCCTTTGATGATGACCTGTCCTTTTTGGACGATAACCTGGTTTACCACATACTGAAAAAACATTCCGCAAAAAGGTGTGGATGCGTCTGATGGTTGCATGCCAGATGCGGCGCCAGTTTTGCATTCCTGCTACGATGCAAAGAGAGGGACCAAGGTTCCTGGGGAAGCGTCTGCTCAGAGCAGAGAAAAGAGGACCAAGAATGCAGAACGAGGGGTCGTGAGAGCCCGGGGTGGTGGGCGCGAGGCAGCGTAGGAGGATGGAGGTGCTTGACATCCTACAGGAAAGTAAATAAAAGCTCAGGTGGAGATGCTGACAGCTGGATGGTGTGCACACTCCCTTTCCTGTTTGACACAGTCCACCATCAGTGAGACTCGTACCCATGAGGAATGTGCTTAAAAACACAACCGTGCCATATCATGCTGGGTTGTAGTTCTACCATCCGTGACAGGAAGCTTAGTTGAGAAGTAGCTTAGTACCTTACTCATCCCTTGTGCCCTCAGCTTTACTGAAAGACACATTGTGCTACTGTTCATTGAAGGGCGGTTCCTAAGCACTTAGGACAACTTCTAAGCTGTAATAAGATTAACTTCGTAAGTAAGATGATATCAGGCAAATATCAAAATTCTCAGGCTCAAGTTCTCTAGAGCCAGTACCGATACGGAGCAAAACAGTTCTACTTACTGGTTAAGTTTGGTTATTTCCATCTTCTGTTTTGTTAAAATGAGTGTAGGATTTAATTCTTCTGCTACCTGTGAAAACAAGTTGAGTTTTTAAGCACTTCTTCCTCGTATAGTAAGAGAAATAACAAGCCCGGCCTACACAAAATGTGTTTCTTTTGGTTTACAAAGGACTAACGTTACTTGTGTAACTACATTTCTATTTGGTCATTGTGAGTGAGCAGAGACTACTTGATGCAATGCATCCATTCAGAGACATAAATATACAGAAGATATTTATTGAGATTAAGTTATTGTTATTTATTACAGTTCAGTAGTGAGTCTCCTTTCCTTATTTATTGAAGTTTCTTTTCAAAGGTGCCAAAGTAGAAGGTGCTTGGAAGATACAGAGAGAGACAATGAAGTTGGGAACAACAGTCCATGCTTTTGATTGAAAGTGTTAACTCGAATGCAAAAAATCACTTACTTTACCTTTTTTTCTTTTAAACAAAATCCTGATTATGTTCACAAAGTGTAGTGCCGAAGCCTGCAACCCTTCCTCCTGTTCACTAATACTTCTGAAAATTACTGCAGTCATATGTGCACAGGAGCAGCAAGGGCTCTGGATGAGCAAGGGTCACAGGACTTGGCTCAACGTAAGCAATTTGTTAGAAAAACTAATTCTAGTCGTATTTAAAATGTAGCCACATTTTTTTTTCTCACACTTTTTGCCAACTGACCTCATATAACTATTGACAAATGGAAAATAATCACATTTAGCCTTATAATTTCTTGTTATATTTATTTAAGGTTTTCCTTCCATATTTCCATATAGAAGAGCTTAAATCCCTCTTACTAGTTAGCCCTGGATATAGCCTGCAGGTAAACAATTGTGTTAAATAACCAAAGTGTTTTGTATAATTTGCTGAAATGTTACAGGATCGTACCCACACAGAACAGTCTGAGTTTCCTTAGGTTAAGGGAGGTTGTACAGTGAAGACATTCATACCTGACTGCTAATGCAAGCTCTCGTTCTGGAGGCTTTTCTCCCAAAGGAGCAGCAGCGCAGGTCACTAGACATACCTGATAACCAGTGAAGCATCAACTCCCACAAAAACAACAAGAAAAAAAAAATCCCTACTGAAAACCAAAAAACGATGGTCCAACCTTTTATCCCATGCATCTCCACATTCATTTTGCCCTGGGCCCCTTGGGGCACCACAGAAGAAGGGTCTAGAGGTCAAAAAAGTCCAGAACAGGCATAGAAAGGTGTATGAAATGTAATTCAGCCCAGACCTCCGCTGCTTTCCTGGGCAGACGGAGGGCAGCCCCAGAGCCCACTCCTGGGGTCTGTTCTCATACTGCCACAGGGACAACTTACTCTCCACACTGGGCAGGGGTGGTAGACCTGATACCACCAGCATCAGCATGATTTGGGAGGTTAAAGCCTGCTAAACTGAGGGCCAGCAGTGCTGCTGGGCAGTTGACCAGGCACAGCGCTCAGAGCTGTGCTTTCACTTGCCCCGGTTGCTGAAAACTTGCCCCAAAGCATTTTCTGTGCAGCTTGAAGACGCTGTAACCAAAGCAAATCACTATGTTCAAAATACAAAAGGGTAAAGTTCGTGATTTTTTTTTTTAATTTTCTAGACCTTACTGAAGACAGGAGTGTGCTTCTCTGGAGTTTTTTACTTCACCTGCGATTTATGTCTCAGTCATTTGTGTTAATCAACCAAAGTTCTCTACAGACTTTATTTTTGTACAATATTCATTTTATAACTTTTTACAAAATAAAACTCATTTCTATGGTTACCTGGTTATTGCTTGCCCTTCTTCCTCATTGTACCACTTCCGAGTTACAGTATTGCCTGGTTTCCAGCCCACATGGGGGAATGCTGAAGAGCCAGCAAGTCCTCTGCACAGTGGAGATTTCCTCTCGTATCTCAGCAGCGTCTTTACATGGATCAGAGATGCCTGTAGCTTCTTAGCAGAACATAACATTAATTAGCCACTGCAATAAATTACTCAAAAATGACACAATAATCAACCCGGTGACAGGCTTGAAGAAACCTGGTGTTACCCAAGCTGTTCTTTGCCCATGCGGGGATGCTGTGGCTTCGTGGTGGCCTTGGCTATGGGTGGCCACAATTCCTGCACTTGGAGGAGGTTTGCATTTTGCTTTGCTAACCCAGGCATTACATCAGTCGGACTAAATTCCATCCACTTTGGCAGTCCTTTTCCTTTCATCTTTGAATAGGAAAACTTGAGGAATTTTCTTTTCTGCCACCATCTTGGAAAAGATGAGGGTAGGTTGTGGCTGTGGCCAGCAACATTTTCTCAAGTGTTTTCTATTAAGTGCTGCAGTTCCCATCACAGAGCCAATAAACACATGCAGGCTTACAGGTTTTGCCACCAGACTCTGTACTCCTCAAAACTGCTACAGAGAGGAAGAGGGAGCATCTGAGCAGCAAGCCAGCGAGCAGGAGATCAAACACTCTTTCTCTTAATGTACAGCATATGGATGCCTTGGTTTCATTTGTGCCGAGCGAGGCCATGCACGCAGCTCTAGCCCAGCTGCTGGAACACAAAGCAAAGCTTGCAAGCACTGCTTTTGAAGCACAAGGTATTGAAGGCATTCTTCCTCATGTGCCACCACCTCCTCTCCTTGCAGCAGAAGCCAATCCACCATGCACAAAGGCTGCTGATTGCAGTCTGGCTGTACACAGCACATATTAAGTGTTTGGAATGAAAATGACCTGCAGCTTTGTGTCCAGCAGAGATCGTGCATTGTCCCAAGAGCTGGTGGAGTGCCTACACAAAACACAGCTGTGAGGTGCTCTGGAGATTAATCTCTGATCTTATAGCCCAAACCTTCTGTGTCCTCTTACACGGGTAGGGAAGTACAAGGCCAGTGCTGGTCTTGCGTGGCCTTATCAAAGGCTTTGAGTGGGCCATGTAATAGCTGGTAGGATCAGCCTTGCTTGCATGGACCTGTTTCACACTCTTTCCCCAACCTTCCTGGTGAGGATAGTATTGGAGAGGGCAGATGGGGTTTTGCCATTGCAACCCCAGGCTGACTGCGGCTGGGCTGGCACCTTCAGCCTCATTTTCTGGTTAAGGTAAGGCTTGCAGTATTTCCCTGGCATCCTGCACGCATCAAAGCAGCTTGAAACCTTCAGCTTGAAACCTTTTTTGTGTAAAAGATTTCAAAAAAGGCTTAAATTTTAATTTGTCACAAGGTAGTGCCAGCGCTGGGAGAGACGTTATGTTGCTGCTTGAGTAGCGGGGACAGCACTACCCTGGGTCCCTTCTGGAAGGAGAAGACATGTCCCAAGTTAAATAAATTATTTACAAGGGAGAGGATGAACCAAACCCTATAATTATTTACACTTATTCAATACTAAAATCAGTAGGACACTAAGTTTATTACGTGACATCTTGATAAGGATTTTTTTTTTATTTTATATTGGATTTCATTGTATCAGTTAGCATTGTGCTGTCAGACAAGAAGGGCAGATTAGAGACTTGGGGCAAATTATGAACATCTAAGGAAAAAGCAGGTATTTTGCAGGAGGGCATGTTTAGTGATGCAACTTGGAAATCTGGCCCTCAGAGAGTCCCCTCTAGCAGAAGGGATTGCAGCCACACACATCCTGCAGGCAGGGCATCAAGAGAGAAATTGTAATAGTACCAGGTCCTTCTGCAAGCTCTCACGTGCGCTCCATCCCACAGCTGTCTGGTGGTGCTGGTCTCAGTGCAGAGAAGATGAAGCAGGCAAAACTGTCTTTGAATTTGGGTTGTTTCACCTCTGCCCGCAAAAGGGGACCAAGGCCAAAGGCAGGCAGTGCCTCGGTCTGGAACAGCGCAGGAGGAAACCTCACTCCTTGCAATCTGGATAGCTAACCAAAAATACGGAGGAAAATATCAGGATGAAGAAAACAAATGGATCTGACACATTGTATAAATAGGTCTTCAAATGTCATGCATGGCTGGAACAAAGATGTTTTGTTCCAAAGCAAGAGACAGCTTGAAATGGCTCAGTAATACACATTGAGAAGTTTGCTTATTTGGAACAGAACTCTTCTAATGAAAAGGTTAATTGTGTTGCAATGGAAAAGAAAAAAAAGCGAAGCAAAGGCCAGGCCCGCACTCCTCACCCTAGCAAAATTTCCCACTGGCTTGAAGTGAAGATTTTCTATAGCAAACATCACAGGACTGAACTACTAATGTTACAATAAATTATACAGTAGATACATTCACAGGTCAATAAAAATAGCTAAATAAGCCATATATTCTAGCAGTATTAATCCCAGTAGCTTTCAGACAAGCCATAGCAGCAGCCAGAGAGAGAAAGACGGTGCTTAGCTCAGCCTGATGCCTAGAAGTTTCCTTGGGCAGACACCAAGCACCAGTACTTGAGGTCAGCATCGAGACATCTTCACTTGCCAGTGGCTTTTTCACTTTGAAACTGCGGCATTTTGTTCCCTTTTCCCCCAAAGGGTCACTCACAAGTGTGGAAACCTTTCCACTTTGCAGCTGAAGAAATGGCAAAGAACACAATGGGCTTTTGAAGGCTAGAAGGGCTGCTGTAACCCACAGGGCTGAACTTCTGTGGGCAACATCTCTAGCTTTTTGACAGCAATCCCAGCCCTGGGCCACAGGTGCAGGTTTCCTCCCACTGCCCCAGACCATTGGTTTCCTGTCTGCCAGTGCACTGGATGAGGAAAGCTTCCTTCTCTGTCACCCCAAGGAAGATACAAACAACAGACCCTGGCCCAGAGCTGCACATCTTATCCCCAAGTGGTTCTAGCAGGTCTAAAACCACCAATGTCCTCACCAGAGCTGCTCCATTGACTGTCATAGAGTTACTCCAGTTTCACTGAAATGTAAGTAAGTACATCAAAGCCGTTGATTTTCTTGGCAATATTCACATACAAATACAATGACTGGATCCTTGTACAATCCTCCTAGTCTTTCTGTTTCTGTTTCTGTTTCAAATTTCTCTTACTTATTTTGTGTGTTCTGGGACTTCCAGAGCTTCAAGATATTTCTCTTACTGTGTTGCTAATTCCCCCTTCTTTTCTCCCTCTCCATTGGTGCTCTCCCACTGCTTTCTCTTACTTGACTGTCTCATCACTCCCACATTAATCTCTGGCATCACAGATGGTGTAAATTTGTTCAAATATTCCCTTATTTCAGGTTAAAATCATTCCCCTCTGAGATACAAATAGGGGTCAACAGGCACTCCTTGTTAGCATTTGGTATTATTTTTACTAGCAGATTTAATCTGGACATGAAAAATTTCCTTAAAAAAACCCCTCACATCTTAGAGATCAACTGTAGATAACTCTGAATTTCTAAAGATACAGAGACTCCTTTCCTGTAGGACTAGGCAGGTCTTCTGGGGGTCAGAGTGGCTGCACAGCCAGGGCAAGGATGAAGATCACCCAGTACACCATCTCTGGTAGTGGCCCTCAGCTGGGAAAGGAAAGAGTAGAATAAAAAGGCAAATTGGGAGTGGTATTTTCCCTGGAAACCCCACCCCAGCTCCAACAATTTGCAGTTCAGGAACTTTCTGAGCCAGATGTTTTATTGGTGTCCAACAGCGTTTGGCAGGTCTGTCTCCCTGGGAAGGCACCCAACATCCTCCTCTGTGAATTTGTTCTTTTGGGCTCCCCTGCGCTCTGGGGTAATTTAATTCTGT
The DNA here is from genome assembly GCA_008921705.1 of Burhinus oedicnemus. NCBI lineage: Eukaryota > Metazoa > Chordata > Aves > Charadriiformes > Burhinidae > Burhinus > Burhinus oedicnemus. Next base: position 1,601,446 of record VFFE01007178.1, on the reverse strand, counting down.
GCAACACAAGGAAGCACTTCTCTGCTGGCCCTAAACTTCCATTTCATTGATTGCCCACTCATTCCTGTGTCCTGATGAGTTGCCAGTCCTCCTCCACCTTCGTAGTCCAAATGGGTCTGTCCAGTCTGAGGAGCCCTCATACCTCTTTCATCTCTATCTTCTCTCTCTCTTCCAATTGCACCACATTCCTCCTGAGGGGAAGATATTCCCATCAGGTTTCTTGATGAGAGCAAACCCTGGATTTCCACAGAGGCACAGTGATATTTTCTGTTCTGTTTTCTACTCTGTTTTCCAATAATTCCTTTCAGGTGCTGGATGGGGAACTCATCAGAGACATGGCTTCAGAGACAACGTTGCATACTTTTGGGAATCCCCTTGATTTAACACCAAACTTTTTGCCAAATATCAGGTCTGAACCTGACTAACTCCAATTGTGTCGGTCTATACAAGATATCATGTGGCAGCCAAAATAAGATTTCATTTTACTGATGTGAAACCATTGTGTGCAGTCACTATGGAGCCAGAAGACATTGCCCCAGGGCCGGGCCACTGTGCAGCACCAGCAGATACCCATCTCCCAGAGCTGCTAATGGATGGAGACCCCAAGTCTCCAGGTTTGAGGCACCCATCTGACTTAGGAACGAATCTTGAGTCTTGTTGCTCACGGGAAGTAAATTAAAGGGACCTTATCTTCTGCAAACTACCCAAAGGGCTGCCATAAATCAAAAAAGATCATAGACAATGAGTAGGCCCTTCCTGAAAACAGTAATTACTGGAGGAAGGGATATGGCAGTAGCTCAAGGACAAGCAATGGTGACCAAGCGCTGCTGCAAACAAGGGGTTCAGGGAGAACCCGAAATGTGGCACAGGCCACCCCACCTCAGGCTGTCATGATCAGTGGAAAAGGGTTACTGTCAGGCCAGGAAACAAGTAGGTAAATGCAAAAATGTATCCAAAACAGAAAGTTTCTGTGGCTCTTACATGGACCAGCTGCCTACTACAATGAAGAAATGAGGACAGCCTATGGGGCAGATGTTTGGGAGGTGCTGAAGAAAGTCCTGCAGCAGTTTTTTCTGGTGTTTATCTAGGAGGTCAAATTCTGCTGACAGCAAATCTTTTCCTATCAAGGATATCTGATTTCATTTCAGCTACAAGTGGGAATCTCATTTAAAAACCCAGAGCAAGTCAGTGATAACGAGGTATTTTTGCAAGGAGTATGGAAACCTCCCTTTCTGATTCTGACAACTGGTGGAACAAAATTTGGTATAGTTAAAAGAAGTTCTCCAAAACCTTGGAATTTTTTCCATTAATCTATTAAGAAAGGCTTGGTAACACCTTAGGCTGATTTCTTAGTGTGAGTAATATGTGACTATTATAGCAAGTAAGTCTCAGTAGTAGACTGTGGTTTATATTTGACTGTGAGAGTGTCTGTATATTATGTGCTAGTACGAACCAATAAAGCCCCTCTGTGTCATTGTATGTCTTTGGCTAGCTGCTCTGGGTACATGGTTTCAAATGCCTTTAAATCTTTGTCTGTTCTTCTAGAATAGATGTGATATTGGCAATATTAATGTAAATAAATCTCTCATAGATTTTTGCTACTTGACATCAGTGATATAACATGACATTTCCCTACATGACATGTTTTTTTGCACAAGGTGAAATAACGCACAGCCCAAAATTGTTTCCCCGTCCCCACCGTCTGAAGGATAAATGGAAAATAGGAGTGCTCAGAATCAGAGGCCACAGTGATGCTATTGTATTTAGGACAAGGAAGTTCATTAAAAGTTTTATGTATTGGTCTAATTTACCCACCTCAGGATAAACCATAAATCTCCTGTATCTTCTTTGACACTAACTACAGACTCAGAAGTATACTTTAAAATTACACTGTGTGAAGATTTTTGAGCAAATATGGTAAAGCCTCTCTTAAAAAAAAAGGTAATCCCTCTGAGCCCGCATGGTCTCAGTCATGTTTATTCACCTCTTCCAGTGCGATAACTCAATAAATACTGCTATGGCTTAGCTAGGACAGCCACTAAATGTATAGTTTTATGGCTGAGTCTGCTCTCTGGCGCTCATTTAATCATGTGTTTTATTGTCAGCTCTTCTCAAACTGTCAAGCGTTGTTCCTTATGAGAGAGAGACCTGCTTTCTGTAACACACATCCCCCCTAGTCCCACTCATCATTTAGTACTATTGCCTTTCTTTTCTCTAGCCTGTTGATGACATTTATGGCTGTTTTTTCCCAAGAAATAGCATATTTTTAAAACAGGGCCTCTTTTTCACTTTTTAGTGCTTTGGCTCAATAATTTCTCACACGCTAGAAATGGCCCAGCTGATGTCTTGATCTTTATATCCAACCCCATCCAAGAGCCGTAAGCAGCAGTTAAAACTCACTGTGTGTACTGATCTTGCCTGTCTTCAGGAGGCCCCATGGAAAATCCCTTTCCTGCTCTGCTCAGTAACAGAAATGCAGAAGCCGCACGCACCGTGGTCCGTGGCACCGGGCTGCAGCTCTCCATGCCTGGCATCTGCCACCCTCCCTGAGCACAGACACTGGGACCGTGGGCAACAAGGCCAGTGCAATGGAGAAATACAAACACTTGCCCACATTCACGTCCAACAGAAGACTACTACCAGTGGCATGACACTGCAAACTGGTAAATGTGTAGTGGCCTCCGTTGTGCACAGGATTTACCAATGCTGTGGGGCTGTCTGTGTCTATACGAAGTCTCAGAATAGAACAGAATAGACTATTTCAGTTGGAAGGGACCTACAACAACCATCTAGTCCAACTGCCTGAGCAAGTCAGGGCTGACCAACTTAAAGCAAGTCCTCTGAGCCTCGTCCAAGGAATAGCACACAAGGATCAGGGGGAGAGATGCTACTTCAGCAGTTACCGGTCTCCTTTAGACCTGCAGGGATTCACACAGACAACTGTTTAGCAAGAGGCATCAAGCAAATAATCTGCTTCTTGGACTTTTATGCATTTCCACGTACAAATATTTTAAGAAGAACAGTAAAGACTGATTGTTTTTCCTATGCTTCTTCCAAACTCAGCAGTTTGTCTCTCCATCAGAAGAAGTCAGCTCAGCAAAACGGAAACCTTTTGTGATAACTCATCCATTCAGCCAACACTTCCCATGGCTCATGTCTCCTGTGGATCTCACACAGCACATCAGGCTATATAGCAAAGCTGAAACGAAACACTCTGGCATTACAAAGATGACATATCCCACCAGGTTTTGAAAGAAATCCTTAGCTACACACTCCTGGCAATTCACTTCCAATACTGGTCTGCAAGTAGGCTGTGCCCATCCTGACGAGTCCTGTGATCAGCCAACTCATAGGATGCTAATCAGGGCATACTTATTCACACTTTCTGGGACATGGTGAAACAAAAAACAAAGCAGAAAAAAGCCTCCCCTTCCTGATAGCTAACAACTAGAGAACCATCCTGCTGAAGACAACAGAAGATAGCAACAACTTTCACATCATCTGTTTAAGAGGAGCAAAATTACTTGAAAAGAGAGTCCTAATACTGCATTAAGTCATGCAGTTTTATTGCCATCACCCCATGTGCTTTCTAAGTATTCCCCCAAAGCCTAACTCTTGCTCTAGGCTGCCTGTGCTGCCGAGAATTGCTGAAACTGCTCAGCAAATGAGACAGATGAGAGCGCAGTGAGAAAGCAGAAAAGTGCTTGGAGTTGGGAGGCTGGGCTGTAATATCACTATTTCAATCCAGCTGAAGACAACCCTCTTTTTGAAATCTTGCGGAGAGCAATAAACGTGTGTTTCCTGACCTCAGCAGGGGTCTGGCTGAGAGGAGCCCATTGCGGTTGCCGAAGTTGTGTGCATCAGATTTGCAGATTTGCCAGCTCCCTCTGCAAGATGGCCTGCAACATGTGTACACATGGTATCTGGCAACAATAATTCAGAGAAAATGAAAAATGCTTCTCATTCATTGCAAACAAATGGGTACAGTGCAATCCCAGGCAAACTTCCCCAAAGCAGGCAGCTTTCTGGATTAAAATAAGGGAGTGTTGGGGCCCGGAGGACGCCTGACAGGAAAACGCGTGGGAATGGTTACTTCAAAGAAGGGAGTAGATATTTAGGAAAAGAGCAAGTTTCCAAATGCAGCCTTTGCTTTCTGCTCTGGAAGAGCAGACCTCTGCCCATGGCCAGCCCGGGTGCTCGCATGTGCACTGCCAGTGCTGCAGACTGTGGCCACCATCAACATCCTGCTCCCAGTGTGGACCCTCATTGCTCGTTGCCAGGTTACCCCGAAAACCATTACTTCTGGCATTTTAAAGCGCTGTGACTCTGCAGGCCTGGACACCTTCTGAGAAATAAATAGGCTTTCATTTGCTTCCAAGTTTCTTCCTTGTAGAGGCTTTGTCTGCCAGGGCCTGTGATACCAGCACTCAAGACTACTGGAAGAGAAAATCTGTGGAGAAACTTTGGTGGGCAGCCCCAAAGCTCGTCTAAACAGGGATGTTCCAGATGAAGGCACCAGAGCCATGACAGCAAGTAACTGCTGACACAGCTCAAAGCTGCTTAGCCACACAAAATTTGAGGAAACAACCTGGCTCTCTCTGCATCTACGCCTTTACTTGATGGTCCTCCTCAGTCTTTTCTGAAGTTTTTGATTCTTGAAGAAGTAAGGAGGGGAGTCAGCAGAACTGCCATCTTGGACTTCCGGAGGGCAGACTTGTTCTGTTCAGGAGCCTGGTTGACAAAGTCCCTTGGGAGGCAGTCCTGATGCGCAAAGGAGTCCGGGAAGGCTGGATGTTCTTCAAGAAGGAAGTATTAAAGGCGCAGGAGCAGCCCATCCCCATGCGCTGAAAAACGAGCTGTCAGGGAGAAAGACCAGCCTGGGTGAACAGAGAACCATGGTTGCAACTCAGGGAAAAAAGGAGAGTTTATGGTCTTTGGAAGAAGGGGCAGGCCACTTATGATGACTACAAAGATGTCATGAGCCCAACTAGAACTTATTCTGGCTTTTGATGTTAAGGACAATAAAAAAATGTTTCTATAAATACATTAGCAATAAAAGGAGGACTACGGAGAATCTCCATCCCTTATTAGATGGGGGGAGGGGGGGCACATAGTGACCAAGGATGAGGAAAAAGCTGAGGTACTTAATGTCTTCTTTGCCTCAGTCTTCAGTAGTAGGACCAGTTGTTCTCGGGGTACCCAGCTCCCTGAGCTGGAAGACAAGGACAGGGAGCAGAATGAAGCCCTCATAATCCAAGGGGAAATGGTGAGTGACCTGCTACACCACTTAGACACACACAAGTCTATGGGGCCAGGTAGGATCCACCCAAGGGTACTGAGGAAGCTGGTGGAAGCGCTCACCAAGACACTTTCCATCATTTATCACCAGTCCTGGCTAACCAGAGAGGTCCCAGTTGACTGGAGGTTAGAAAATGTCACATGCATCCACAAGAATGGCTGGAAGGAGGAGGTGAGGAACTACAGGCCTGTCAGTCTGACCTTGCTGCCAGGGAAGGTTATAGAATGGATCATCTTGAGTGCCATCACACAGCACATACAGGACAACCAGGTGATCAGGCAAAGTCAGCATGGGTTTATGTCAGGTAGCTCCTGCTTGACAAACCTGATCTCCTTCTACGACAAGGTGACCCACTTAGTGGATGAGGGAGAGGCTGCAGACATTGTTTTCATGGATTTCAGTAAAGCCTTTGACAACGTTTCCCACAGCATTCTCCTGGAGAAACTGGCTGCTCATGGCTTGGATGGGCATACACTTTGCTGGGTCAAAAACTGGCTGGATGGCTGGGCACAGAGTTGTGGTGAATGGAGTTAAATGCAGTTGGCACCCAGTCACAAGTGGTGTTCCCCAGAGCTCAGTATTGGGGCTGGTTCTGTTTAATGTCTTTATCAACGATCTGGATGAGGGGACTGAGTGCACCCTCAGTAAGTTTGCAGACGACACCAAGCTGGGCAGGAATGTTGATCTGCTTGAGGGTAGGAAGGCCCCACAGAGGAATCTGCACTTGGATCATAACAACCCCATGCAGCGCTACAGGCTTGGGGAAGAGTGGCTGGAAAGATGCCTGACAGAAAAGGACCTGAGACTGCTGGTCAACAGCCAGCTGAATATCAGCCAGCAGTGTGCCCAGGTGAAGAAGGCGGCCAATGGCATCCTGGCCTGTATCAGGAATAATGTAGGAAGCAGGACTAGGGAAGTGATCGTCTCCCTGTACTCAGCACTAGTGAGGCCCCACCTCGAATGCTGTGTTCAGTTTCGGGCCCCTCACTACAAGAAAGACATTGAGGTGCCAGAGCGTGTCCAGAGAGGGGCAACGAAACTGGTGAAGTGTCTGGAGAACATGTCTTATGAGGAGCAGCTGAGCGAACAGGGGTTGTTTAGCCTGGAGAAAAGGAAGCTGAGGGGAGACCTTATTGCTCTCTACAACTACCTGAGAGGAGGTTGTAGCAAGGTGGGTGTCAGTCTCTTCTCCCAAGTAACAAGTGAGAGGACAAGAGGAAATGGCCTCAAGTTTCCTAATATCCTAATTGGATAATATGAAAAATGTCCTCACCAAAAGAGTCATCAAGCACTGGAACAGGCTGCCCAGGGAAGTGGTGAAATCACCATCCCTGGAGGTATTTAAAAGATGGGTAGATGTGGTGCTGAGGGACACGGTTTAGTGGTGGTTTTGGCAGTTAACGTTTGGACTCGATGATCTTAAAGGTCCCTTCCAACCTACACAATTCTATGAAAATTGGCAACTATTCAGAAAAAGGCTCAGTAACTAGGTGGAGAAAAATGTATGGTATATATATCACTGCCAAGGGTGAAAATATTACAGCATGCAACACAGGTGAGCAAATAAAACACTTCTATGAAAAATATGATAAGACATTTGATTTGGATTTGGACTGTATCTGGCATGAAAGCTGAGGCATATTACTATGTGTGGATAAAACTTCTCACTTTTCCTTTGGTGTACATGTATTTATTTATACACATCAACAGTGTTTACAGTACAGAGTTCATAAATTGTCTTAGCAATAGGACCTCAATGCAAACATAGCCAATTTCATAGCCAACAATCAAAATCAATAGCTCATCTGATCTCTCCAAACCAATCACAAACTGATGGATTCATGGTAGCATTCCTGTTATCATTGGTTTAAAAGCTATAAACATGCTTTCCTGAAGGTTTACAGGGAATAACAGCTGGTAGCAACGTCACCTAGAAGTCACGACAGGAGACCTTTAGTTTGGAGTTGTTTTGCTTTCCCTTGTAAAAGCTCTGTTGTGTTTACCTCACTAAAGTTTAATTTGGCTATGATTTCATGACTCCTGAATTCACGCTGCCCCCCAGCCAAGCCATAGAATAGCTAAAGACTCAATAAAGATGAATGACATCATTAACCCAATACAGTAGCTATTCAGATGTACGCTGTGGTCTCCTTACATAATCACCTAATTTTAGCTACTGAGTGAGACATATACAGTACCACAGTGTATTATAAGCTCTGAATAACTGTCTAATATCCAGATGCCTTTTCCAAGGTTTTTATTTTCCTGGTTTAAAATTATTTCCTTATGCAAATCTCAAGGTGTTATGCTCCCTTAAACAAACCCTCTCTTCAAAACATGTTCAAAGCTTGTGCTGCTCCTGATCACCTTGACACATCATTAGCTGGTCATCGCAGTTGTAATGGTGCTTGTGACACTAACATATGACACAGGACCTCGGGTTTTATAATGACTGTCAATGAGAAAACAATAAGGTGATATAAGCCTTAATTCAAGCACCAGACACACACCTGCTCAAGTAAAGGCACCTGGTTTGCTAAAAGTAGCTGTTTCTTGTAGTTTTACAAAACATCTATCAAAAAAATTTTAAACCAGAAATATTTTGGGGCAAGGACTTCTTTTTGCTACTTGCTACAACAGCAGCATCTGCAACCCCTTTTCCCTGCAATCAATTAGCAGCAGATACATGCACCTTTGATGCCATTTATAGGTACAAACTTGTCGTGGTTTGTGCCAGATTGGCCCAATCCAGTGGAACAACAGATGCTCTCTCTATCTTGCTCCTTTCAGGAGCCAAGAAAGAGAGAGAAAAAGAGAGACTTAAGAGTTTAGAAGGAACTAAACATCTTTAATGAAATATTGATAATAAAATAATAAGAAGAGAAATAATGAAATATATATAAAATGATATCAAGCTCCCAGGATGACAGTCACGTCACCAGCAGGTGCTGGGGAAGTCCCAGACTGGACTCAGTGACGGACGGGAACTGGATTCTGGATCTGGATTCAGGATTGGGATCAAAGGCAGACACAGAGAGAGAGTCCTCCTCGGATGCTGGCCATTGAAGAAAGAGGCCTGACCCTTTGATCCCTCAGCTTTTATACTGAGCATGAGGCAGATGGGAAGGAATACCCTTGTTGATCAGTTTTTGGGTCCCATCCTGTCTGCTCCTCCCCGCAGGTGTGACCCCTCTACGCTTTTCCGCTTCCCACCCTCCAACGGTGCAAGTAACACAGTTGGCTGGCCTTGGTTGTTATCGCAATAAGGATAAGCAAGAGCCTCTCTGCATCCCATTCCTTGGCATCAGCTATAAACATGGGTCTTATCACTCTGAGAGCGAACAGTTTTCTGCACACCATGCTGTTAATTTCAGCAGTTAGAAGAGGCCTAGCTAAAAAGTAAAGTTACTGAATAAAATTGGTTCTGTTTTACCTCAAATCAGGACAAAACTCCAGTTACGAATTAAGTGCGGTAGCTTAGACGTGCTAGCGGTAGTGTTGGAAATCCCTCAGATGGATGTTCCACTTCTGAATAAGAAGTAAGAAAGCAGGGCTTTCATTGTAGGAATCCCACGCAGAGTTTGCACCCAGGTGCTGTGCTTGCCTTTCAGGTAAGCTGCATATTACACACACTGCACGTACGGGCTCCACAGGTGGCACCACATACAAAACCAATCCAATGATCCTATTTGGTCCAATTGACCTTTCTCCAGCTTTTTGTCCGGTATTTTCACATAACTATGCTCTAGCAATGAGAATCATAGCTTTAAAGAAAATCCTTATGTCTATTGTGTTTTTCATCTAAATAACACACTAAATCTCAGAAATTTCAATTGCTAACTGCTCAGAAGTTCCTGTGTCTGCAGAAACTTACTGAAAAGAGGCTGATGAATTTCTTTGCAATTACAGAAAATAAAAGATACAAGACTCCCTACAGCGCTCGTAACAAGGCACTTTATTATGGAGTGTGCAGGAGATTATGTGTAAAAGCCGACTCATATGTTATGATCCCCAAAACCACAGTTCTGCTAATCCCCCCTCTCCCTGTACTGGATGGACATTTGACTTTCTCTCTTGGCACACTCTCCCTTGCTGCTGCCCAGAGCTGTTCTCCAGCCAGGAGAGCTGGCAGCCCGTCGCCGTCCCTTGTGTAATCAACTAGCTCACCTCGGAGATATGCTCACATTGTGCTGGCGCAGACTCACTTCTTCCACTTTGCAGCACTACAATCTGCAGACAGAACTCTGGCCCGGCTTTCTGTCTAGTTAAAACAAAACTAGTGTCTTTGTGACAATTTCTGGAAAAACAAACATGCTAAAACCCAAGGCAACATCCTCTGCTGGCTTAAGTAACTGCAGCTCCTTAGCATTCATTTCCATTAGCAGAGGTGCTGGCTCTGGAACTCAGTTTGCTCTGCGCTACTGGCACAATATTTTTGATTGCGGTGTTAGTAGCAGTCAAACAAATCATGTTAATGTTGGGAGCTGGATGCTTGTGCTGCAGAGGGCAACTAGCTGTGCACAGCTTTCCCCTCCAAGCACCTACTCTATGTCTAATGATACTGTGGTAATTAACAATAAAAATTCTCCAGGTGGTAAAAACTGTCTGTAAAATTCCCTGTAAAAAAAAAAATAAAAATCACATTTAACCAATAGATTAAAAATTAAACCAAAGCCCAACTATGCAGGAACGCTGAGCAAAGGAAAGAAGAGTGCTGACTGTGCCTTGGGACAGGGAAGACAGTCTAGCTGTCACTGAGGTCCTGTCTGTTTGTCTAGGCATTTATAAACAGTGTAAGCAAAATCACAAGGTTTGATTCTGCCCAGGACTGTCGGATTGCAGCCCCTGCATTCATTCCTGCAGGCAGAGGGCCCTACATTTGAGATTCCAATCTTTTTTAATTAAAAAAACTCTGGCTCCCAAGCAGTGCAGCGTGATTCAGTAACAAACATTGACACTGAGCCTGAGCTGTGGAAAGCCAGAGCAGCGCCCTCGCTTCCCAAAGGAAGTGCGATGTTCCTCAGCCGTGCGCAGAGAACAGCACCCCAGGACGAGCGAGTTAAGGAGCAGAGTGAAGGCAGACAAGCAGAAAGCAGAATTAAGTGGTGTGTCAGCTGTGGTGTATTTCCGAAGGAGCCATTTCAACCTGAATTGTCAGGGTGATATGCCCACAACCTGAAGGATTCAGTTTCTCATGACAACCAAATGGCTGCTGATGTGGTTACACAGCTCTGTTTGTAAGTCAGTTACAGGCACAATCCCACAAAACTTAGATTACAACCACAAGATAAGAGCATTTCCCTGTCTTACAGACTTCTCCGCAGCAGATGCTGGTAATGAGCACCACAGGGACACTGAAATAGCTGAACTATATTCCTAGATCTGCCACTAATCTGACTTTGATTAACTCTCCTGATAGTGTATTTCTCTTTCTTCAATCCTGCAGTAATAGCTGTTTTTCCCATTTAGATTCTTAGAGCAGATGATACCACCTCTGATCATAAGTTTGAGAAACACCTAACAGAATAAAAGCCTGAATATGAACAAGGATTCTTGTAGCACAGCAAAAAGTAAAGGCGGGATGTGGTGATACTCTCTAGAATTTTACTTCCCCTCCCCTCCCTTTCCCCCCTCTCCCCCACCAAAGAAACACATTTAACAACTTCTCTTAACTTCTCTTACAGAACTGTTTAAACTCTGTTGTATGCCAGAGCTGGACAGCATGCTGGACAGTAAAACAAGTGGTTAAAAGAAACCAAAAGAATATATACCACTATGATACTTCTCTCATTTCCAGAGCTAAAGCTTCCCTTTTATTTTTTTAGTGTAAACATGAGTTAAAAGCTAGTAAAAATTAACAAAAGAAACCTACAAATGGACATTTTCTAGAGACTGAACCAAAAAGATTATCATGTTGTGAATAGCAAAACCTCTCACTGCATTTGGTAATGTGACAGCTGTCATCTTCACTGAAGCCATCTTCTTCTGTAATCTTTCTTGCATTGCAGGATGATTTTACAATGTTTTTGGAAAACATTAATGAATATTTGAATGTTGACTCATTTATTTTTTTATGACCATGGGCTGTGACGCATGAGTATGCATCATCTTCATCCCTCACCTTCATCCTGCAACCGGCCTGTGGCGCCCATCTGCCAGCCCAACCACTCCTGGAAAAGTTTCCGAAAAAGTGTCAAGACAATAGGACACAAGCCCAAACTTCAGAGCTGAGGATAACTAAAAATGGGTGCCTCAGCATGGAGGAAAAATCTCACTAAGAAGGTAATTTTCAGCACCATGCCAGTCTAACGCCTCTTTTATTTATTTTTCTTTTTCCATTTTGTGGCTCTCTGGGCTACTCCAGTGCATTGTTCCATTGTGCAAAGGGTTAATATCAGTGTTTTGCCTAAGTGTACCACAACTGGGGTGAGGGAGACTCATGTCTCTCAGATTAAAATACTTGCTCCTGATTCTTCTGCTTGCTCCTTCATTGATTGTGCCTCTCACTGATTACTTGGCCAGCTTCATTTTCTCTGGTCCTCCACATTTCACCCAAGATACTGCCTTAATTAAGGTAAATATCCCCCAAGATAACCGCTTATCCATACAGTTAATGCACCACTTCAGATACATAGCATGTTACTTCTTGGGCATAATTCCCTGCATAGCATGTCCCCATTAATAAAAGAAACAATATAGGTACACATATACGTGTATACCAATGGTTGTCACATTAAAGACAAAGCTGATCTCAGTTTCTTTCGCATGCGACCTGTTAATCTGTAAGAAGATTATAGTTTGAACCATCAGGTTTTGTTATATATCGTTTTGTCAGTGTAACACAGAACGCTCCTTTCAGAATGGTTTTCTAGGCAATCCTTAGCATTCAAGGATAATCTGCGTTGTGGTAGTTGCCAGCAGTGGTGTCACTGCAGGATAAGGAAGAGCCTCCTGTGCTGGCATTGTCCAAACATCAAATTTTACAAGGATCATGGATCTGGAAGTTAAACATGGGCTATTTAGTAAATTAATAAACCAGGAAGCATTTTCCACCTTACTACATATGGACAATTTATAATGGGCTAGCAAGTCCAGTATCAGGCTTATTTTTTTGTTACCACATTTTCTTGACATCTATTTCCTTGAAATCTCTATATAGTATATTTACAGCAGGGACAGGAAATAAAACCCCAAAATGTCAAAAGGTTGTTTTTACAATGAAAAAATGTCTGTCCCAAAAATCCAACATTCATGAGAAACTCTAAAACAGAGCACCTGAAGCACATCCATACGGATAACAGCATGACCAGGAAAACTTCAGCAGAATTGCTTTCTGAAATGTGAAAATTTTCAAACTAGAGACAGAGATAAAAATTCTCCTATCTTCCTGCAACTTCCTTTGAAAACTCTATAATTTTAAGGATGCAAAGAGCTGTAATTACAAGCAGGAGAGAGAAAGCAGATTTTTAAAGCTGACAGGAGACAAGAGTTTGCCCCTCAGAGAGCCAGCTAAATTTGCAAGACTGCAAATAGAAAGGAGTGCTTTTAACTGGTAGTACACGACATCAGCATCTGCTGCTCCCAAATGGAGACCCCTCTACCCTGTATTTACCAAGCTGATTTTCAGACAAAAGCCATCCCAACCACTTTTGTATTCCTCAGGGGCTGAGAGACAGAACGTGCTATGTTCCCAGTCCGGGTGTCACTCAAGCTGCTTGGTCAGGAGCAATCCTTCTGGCAAAGACTCCACATGCATTTTTTTGTCTGCCTTGTCAGAGGAAACACAGAAACACAAACTGCCATCCACCAACTCTGGTGTAGCTGAGAGTCATCCCACCACAGAGGAAAAAATAATCTGCATTTTGAATTATTGTTTTCCAGATGTATTATCTTGTATTTGTCAGGGTCACTCCTTGTTATTTTCTGCTTCTCTTTTTTCAGTGGTGTTTGCAGTATTCATCTGCATCATCTGTTAATTTCATTAACATTCTGTTTAATGATCTCAAAGGGGGTAGTTTAAAATGAAGTTACATAAAACCGGACATAAACTCCCTATTCCTGCAGCATCCCACTGATCACCTCCCACTCATCTCTGTGCCCTGTTACTTACCATGACTTGTTTCCTCATCTTCTGCAAGAGCTCATGCTGTGCTCGTATGACATGCCATTTTCAGGTGAAAATTTCTGAGTCACCAGGCCTTAGTTTTTTAGTCTGGAATTCCTTCTGGTTTTCCTTTGACTGCTACATTGTGCCTTTAAGGACTGAATTAAATTTCTCTGAATTATTACAATAACAACATAGTTTTGCCCCAGTTCTGTGATGCACTAGTAAGCTATGCAGACATGGCTATAGGCACTTTATTGTTACAAATTACAGTGTTATTACTGTAATAAACTGGAAACTTCATATTCTCCCAAAAACATTACAATAAATGCAATGTAATGTACAACAAATGCTTTTACTATTATCTCAGCTACTTAATTAAAATATATATCAGGCCACATTGAAATTATTCTTACTGGAAAATTACATAAAAACTTAGAGCTGTTTTTGATAATACTGCTTGCAAAGGCTATTTTGAAGATGTTGACCTCTCTATTTGGAATATTGCCTCTGCTTAGTCAGGCAATTGTAAATCAAGAGCCGACTGCAAACTATACACCAACTTCATCACAGAGTAGCCCCCTCGCTGATACCACGTCATAGTGTTAGAAAATCTCAAGTTTGCTTGCTAAGAGATGTCTTTTATGCAGACTCCTAATTTTCAGAGTCCTTTGCTTGCATTACCATTGCAAACTTAGGTTTCACTGTGCTAGAGAGATGCCACCAAGTGACAAGGGAAGTGAAAAATACAGAAAAAGGATAATCTCCAACTGGCATAGAATGGCTGCACTGCAACTAGTGCAGTTTATGTGGGATGAAGAAGCATGCCTCTATACAACTCCAAAAAAATAAATACTACTACTACTACAGAAAAAGTCTGCATAACAATACGGTTAAAATTGTTACATGCACAGTCCCTAGTAGGTACCCTCCAAAACCATCTGCCATCCTTCTGGGTCCTAAGCTGATGGCTAGAGCCTGAGGGGCGATGGGGGAGATGGGTGTTATGACAAGTTGTTAGCATCCCTAGCTCTTTGCCAGGAGATTGATGCTGAGAGGGGAGTGGGTGTGTTCTTCCTCCTCACTCAAGAATCTGCATAGGATTATTTTTATACATTTTGCAAGACACACTAACCCCGTGCTCTTTCTTTGCTGCTCTGTAGTTCCATGTTATGGTCAGATTTAATATATATGGCCTGCTTTATATTTGTTAGATACTTGTTTTTCCTCTTTGCTATCCCTAAAAACAGCTTATCCAGCTCCCAAAACTGCATTCCCTGAATGACCAGCAACTACCACTGGTGAGTTCATATTAGCCCCAGGGCTACTGGTATAGTCCTGTGTCCACACCTTCAAAGGCTCTGCTGTCACCCCCTGCCTATACTCGTCTATGCTGCATTTTAATTCTAGGGTCATCAATAGTGCATTCAACAGAGAACCACCACATGGAATTACTACTTATCAGTTACAGAGCCATGAATGATAACATGAGTTTCCCCAACCTTAAACAAATGAAGCAGCGGTCATCTGGTTGTTAAACAGCAGCTAAAGAAGCTCAGACAAAATTCCAGGCAGCCCAAGAGAGGTCCAAAACCCCAGCAAGTCCTGAGGCCTCTCAGCTTAAAACAGAACCTTGGCCTGTACTAGCAATGCCAACTCCATACTAAAGGGGATCCCAGGCTGCACAACAGATCCACAGAATCAAGCTAAGTAACACAGGACAGGCATGGACCAGAAACACAGGTTTCACAGTCAGGTGCACACTCTGCAGAAATCAAGGAGAAAGAGCAAAAGACAATTTCCAGTCTAGGAACAATGGTGCCCCTGAGGATGTGAGAAACAGAGATACTGGGTGGTCAGGCATGCAAGGAATAGAAGTACAGACAGTGCGTGAAAACAGACTTCCAGAGAAGATCTCTAACAAGCTCCAAGTTCCTCAGCATCTGAGCACTATGGAGACCTGCACACTAAGTGTCACCTAACACTTGCAAGCTAAGTGTCATGTACACCCCTATGTTCTTAAATCAGCTGCAATGCAGTCCCAGTGATCTTGACAAGCATTGGTAATGGGCTAAAAAAATGCCTAAAGATGGTGATTTTCAGTAAAATATTCCTGAGGCCATTGGAAGAGCAGATGGTAAAAAGGAAAGCTGTGGAACACGAAACATTGCTGCTTCCATCGTGCTTGGAGTTTTGGGAAGGCAATGTGTGGGCAACACAATCACCACAAGCAAGGTAACCACGGATCTCATTGCAGTATCACAGCTCTTGGCAGGTGTGAATGCAGTAATGCAATCCTAGTGTAGATTAGACCAGATGTACACCTATAGGTGTGTGGCTAGTCCTATTGCTAATTCACAGATTATACAAGATTATAGCGGATGACATTTTTTATTATAGAAGGAGAATAAAAGTAAGCGAGAATTCAGGATCAAAACACCTAACTGGGACCGGCTGGAAATATGTTCAGAATGTGGAGTACTGAAATGCTGAACACAAGGAGGTCTCGAGGTCTCCCACATCTAACGCTGTTAATGTCAGGAGGATTCCTGCTGGACACAAAGGGAGAGAGCCATTAAAAAAATCCTGAAACCAAAGGAAATTAGGGGAATCCAGCAATTTCTAGGAAGGCTACCTGTTTTTCCAAAAATTTCTGAGTACATTAACTAGAAGGTTATGAACCCTTGAGAAAATAAACACTGTATGCAACATTTCCCTCGCATACACATGGGAAATCTTATGGATTTGCCACTAAACACCAACTTCAATAGTGGCTTAGCTGAAGGAACAAAGGATACATTCATTACCTCTGCTGACAATTAGAAGCTGTAAAAAGTTGCAGCCACTTTGGAGCCAAGAGAAAAATCAAAATAATCTGAACAAAATGGTGATGCATTTTGAGAAAATGCAATGAAATTCATTGCAAAGGACAAAATTCAATATTTAAGAATAATAGATAACCACTAGACAGATTATTGGCTGGGCAGCAGCTTTGCAGTGGAGGTCCTGGCGTCTAAGGAGGATTAGGACCTGAACACAAATCTGTAATGCCAAACTACAGAGAACAAAGTGAGTGTAATGAGACATGCAAACATTTTTCCTGCTTAGTCGGTAGTGCTAAAAAAGTAGCTTCATCTGAAACACTGAATACATCGCAGGCAGTACACTTCAAGAAATGTGGACAATCAGAACAAGGCATAGAAAAGCAAATAAATAATGATATGCCAGAAAACATAAACCATAAAGGAAAACTGAAAGAACAAGAGGAGACAGGAGAAGATAATAAAATTCAAACATAACAAAA
The DNA here is from genome assembly GCA_008921705.1 of Burhinus oedicnemus. NCBI lineage: Eukaryota > Metazoa > Chordata > Aves > Charadriiformes > Burhinidae > Burhinus > Burhinus oedicnemus. The sequence goes on along the minus strand of VFFE01007178.1, from coordinate 1,584,739 downwards.
AGCTGCTGCAAAGGGGAATGTCATAAACTGACTTCCATGGCTGCTGTGAAGAGGATAGGAAATAGTGGTCTTAAATTTCTGCAAGACTTTTTCTTAGAGATTATGAAAAATTTTCTACTGCTAAGAAAAATGAAGCATTGGCACAGATTGTTTAGGGAGATTGTGCAGTGTCTACCATGGGAGCATTTAAAGAGCTGAGCCAATAAACATCCCAGAACTGGTTGAGGTATAGCTGTAACTTGAGTCAAGGATGGACCACATAACTTCTCAAGGACTCACCTAGTTCAGTTTATCTACTGCAGGTATTCATCTGTTGCATCTACTGTTTCATGGTACAACAAGGAAAAAGGCCAGAGCCGACAGGAATACTTCTTTAGAAGAGTAAGGAAAATCGTAAGTACTAGCCCTGACATACAACAGCTCTGCATAATAGCTAAGGTTAAAAAAAAAAAAAAATTAAAAAAAAAAGAGACTTATTGGCTATGCTTTCTACATCAGCCTTCTTTTGAGTCATCTCTCAGAGTACAAGATGAATACACTGTTTGATCATCAGCCATTAAAAAAAAAAAATCACAAACTATTGCCAAGGAACTCAAACAACACATAGGTTATGGAGATTCCAACAAGCTGATACGTGTATAAGGCACTGCTGCCAAAGTGGGAGACTGTCAGCATGCTCCAATACCTTTGCATGTAGGATGGGAAGCTTTGACAACTAAAGCAAATTTCAGCAAGGATGATATGCTACAGACAGAGAAATATCTTGTGTTTCAGACCTATCCAGACTGCATGAAGCAATTAGATGCTGGAATCCCAGAGGATGGATGAAGTGCATATTGTATACAAAATTGTGTTTAAATGGGATTAGCCAAAAGTCCTAGCAGATTTAAAAACTGATGTAATAAGCTGCGTCTATGCTTCAATGCCAGGCAAGCATAAGGACATCTCTGCTAGCCAACTATCCAACTCTTCATTCACATGTATGCATGAAACAGTTCAACAGATGAGAAGAGCTCAGGCATCAACAACAGGGGACAGAACCTCACAAAATCCTAGCCTATCCATGATAAAAAGTCAGAACAAGCCTGCTGATTTTTAATGAGGGTAACTGTAGGTCTTTCAGCAAGTTCCCATTGCTGAGAAGCAAGCTAGGATGACATACAGGCATCTAACATGACGAGGAAATAAAAGACAGATTTTGCAATACTGCTGTGACTAACAGGCCACATCAAAATTCAAATGATTCAGTATTGAAGGAGAATGTGAGCTACAAATATCTCAAGCTGGACACCCCCAAAGGCATCAGAGGTCAAAGAAACTAATGGATAAAGATCTAACCAAGAGGATGGCACTTCATTTCAGCAATGCCACTCATTGCAAAACACTCCGCAGTGTCCAGCAGAGACTGAACTACTAGGATAAAGATTTGTGGTTTCTCTTCCCATAATACATATTTTTCTATAGCCCAACAGAGAAAAGGCAGACTTGACAAAGAACATCAAACTAGACATGTAATTATAAGCAAGGAGCCAATGACTGGAGGCCTCTCGGCACAAATTCACAGTTCTTGCTATCAATCACAAAAAATAAGAGGCACAAGTATCTTCAGTAAATTATAGGTCATAGGAAGTAGACTAGAGAAGAACTTAATCATAAAATAGTTGCAAACAGCCAAAGGAAAAGTGCTAGGACTTAAAGACAGCCTTAGCAATCTTCTCACCTGTTGCAGAAGACTTAAAAATTAAGATAGAAAATCAGGAGGATACCATGAGACAAAGGACTACAGAGTCTAATTAAGACCTCTATACCAATAGCTGCAACACAAACAAGGAATGCGAAATCCGGGTGACCACTAGCTGGTGGGCTGCAATGATCTGGCAGCAAAAGCTGCAGTCCTATGGACAGGCATGTAGTACTTAACAGCTGGTCTTAACCAGTCATTATCACAAAGGACAAAAGACCATAAATGGCTATAAAGAAACATCTAGGAGCTGCACAGAACATGGAGAGAAAAATCCAGGTTTGAAGAAAGCACCACGGAAGCCATTCTGCATGCCAAATGCTAGTGATGATTGTGGCACCTCTGTAAGTCAGTCTTCTAAGGAACCAAGCAAACAAAAAAAGCCCACCTTGTTTCAGAAATATGGAAACAAAAGCCCATCTGGACTCTGGCCACATTAACACTAAATATGGACACATAGAGGACCAAGATTACAACTTGGCAATTACTAAAACCTACGTCCTTTGTGAAGTTTAAAAGAAAATTAGGTTCATAAAAAAATTAATACAAGTATATTCCAGTTTGCATGTAGAGTTCCACCTTTCATACCAAATATTTAATCATGTTAGCATTTTTAACGTTAAGATTTTTCCCTGGACAATTCAATGGGTTGAGTCAGAGTTTGCTGTCCCAAGTATAGTCAAGCAGGCTGTTCTAGATTAACTCTTACCATTGAGCTGTTCAAGATTAAAAACTACTTCTAAAGATGTGTTAAGATTTGCCTTGTTGATGAACGTGTCTGAAAATCCAGTGTAAGGACTATGACAAACAAAACAAGCCAAGAGTTAAAGTATGAGTACAATCTGAGTTACTTTTAAATCTTTTTAATACGTATCTGCACAGGCACTGTTTTAAATTCTAGGCTGTTAAAACAATCATTCAAGACAATCACTGCAAGTAACAATGATGAATTCTTAGAGAAATTCTAACAGAACTTTTGCAGGGTTCACTTAAGGAACTCATTCTTCTAAGAATTAGGAAACAGGACCTAGCTGACATGAATAAGCAACATAAAAGGAGAAGCTCCCCTCAAGCTCAGAAAACAGCTGCAGCATTTTTCCTCATCTGCCTTTCCCTGCAGCTCTGCTCCCTAAACTACACTGCCTCAGTGAACAACTAACAATAGAAATGATAAACTATTAACATTCAGCCTAAAACCAAGGACATACTAATCCTTCTAAAATCTTATTCAAGATTTTATGGAAATTTATTTGAAAATAACGTACTTTTTAGTGCATTATTTGGATGAAAAAAGACAAAAAATAGCCTTAAATGAAACAAGGCCATTTAACATATATTTGCTGAGAGGGACATTGCACAGGGAGGTCTTTAGCAGGTCTTGTTAACAACGGCTGCTCTTCATCTGGTACTTCTTTTTCTCCTCCATTTACTGTCCACCTAGGTATTACATCCTTCATTCTACATATTACAGCTGCAATTGTAAATTAAGCATTGATTTGCTATTCTACATAAGGAGGCACTAAAATGTTTTTACAAGGGACATAGACAAGTTGTGGATTATTTAGTGAGGTTCCACTCTTATCAAAGGACTATACTGAACGAAAGCAGTGGAAATGTTATCCCAATGCTCAATACACCCTTTGAAGTCAGGTTTACTTTTCCCTAAAGTATAAAAATGATTACTGAAAAAGAAAGATAAGCTTGGAAAAGGAAATCATACAACAAAATAGTGATGCAGACCAATGCTTGAAAAAAATATCTAAGCTCTGCTGACTATCAGGAGCATGCGCTTGAGGTTAGGAAGGTAAGTGCTTTGCTAAATATAGCCTTAAAATATGCCTTCAGAATCTATTCATAATTAAGAAAGCTTGATTGTGTATGATGTCTATTAATTTCTACTCTTAGTGGAAATGCAGAGTGCTTGTTATATTGTATGTTATTATAATCACAATACTTAGCATATTGTGTACTATTATAATCACAATATAAATGCCTAAAACTAACCTAGGTTCCTTTCTCCTTCTCTAAAGGATATTAAGTTTAGATCTGTCCTTCACTGTATGACATTCAGAATTTCAATTCTGTGTCAAATGGTGAAAACTTTCAATATTTAAGAAAATACATTATAAAGGACAGTATCAGTCTTCAGACAGTTTGAGGCAGGATATATATAATTAAGTCATACAACAAAGTCAATAGATACAAAGACTACATAGGCAGTAAATACACAGCTCTGCTCTATCCTATCAATACAAACTAATAAGGATAGGAAGCCTGAACAAAATTGTGCATCAACTAGGCAATAAACATGTTATTTTTATTAAACCAAAATATATAAGTGTCCATTCCAATTTCACAGTTGAAAAATAAAAGTTGTATAAAATACTACTGTGAGGTACTACACATACCTAAAAAGAACATCATTCAAAAAAGGACAGACACTGGGAAATATGTTTTCTACAATTTACACAAAAGTGTGAACTAAATTGGAACTTGTGTGAACACACAAATGAACTAAACTGTATTAGTCCACATTAATTAAATAAAAGTGTAAACTTTGTTACACTTGTAACCGGGGGGGTAGTTTGTTAGATCTTAACTAGAAAAAATAAAAAGTCTGAAGAAACTGTATTATTTTATTTATATACTTAAAATCATTGAACACTGTCATGACACAGCATTTGTAAAGTTGGCAATAATTAAAAAAACATTTGGCAATACAATTAATTCACTCAAGTTCTATTTATAGAGAAATATTTTTCACTTAAATCACGATGCTAAATAACTGACCTAGAGAGGAGTTCTTTGCACAATGTAATTCATATTACAAAATTCAGATGTGGGATTACAATCCAGTGTAATACAACAATCCCTTTTTACGCTGCGGCAAATTTTATGAACTGAAGTAATTTTTGCTTTCAAATTTTTATCCACTATCCAAAATAAAGAAATAAATGCTGCACTTTGTTTCAAATGCTCTAAAATTATTCTTTAAACAAAATTTTTCAAATTTTACGTTTTTTCCACTCTGGTTTGTCTGTTTCATCATCTTCCGGTTCCACTTCGGCAAAAACTGTTTTCGGCTGCGTTCTAGAAAACATTAAAAAGAATGAAATAATGGTCAGACTACAATTCTTTATAAAAAACTGTATTAGACATACACTAGACACAAATGACATCCTTTCTCTTCTTAAAAAAAAGAGCATCCTAGATTTCCTCATTTTTCATTTTCAACATAAACCTAGCGACTAACCTTCTAAGAACTGAAGAAACATGCAGTTCTCAGGCAAAGAACAAACACACATCTTTTGCAAGTATTATTTCCCCCATCAGCTCACAATGATTATCTGTGTATTCCATGAATAAAATTAAGATAGAAAAGAGGAACAAATCAATTTAATACAAGCTAGAAAAATGGAGCCACAGGTCTTCTCATTTCATGATTTTAAAAAAAGAAACCTCCATTTTGATACAGTGTAGTATGACAGCAGCCAGTAAGTGAAAACAGAACCACGAAGCCAGGTTTCTGGCTTAGCCTATGCATGAAAAAACCCAGCTTCTCCTCCAGAGACTTTATCCAGCACTACCATAACACAAAAAAACTAATGATCTTCATATGAGAACACAGTGTATCCTACAGTCAAACTTGATCGTATCTATTCCTCCACTGTTTACTTGTATTTTAAATAACACTTAAACTTTATAAAAATAATTATTGATTACTTTTTAAACGAACACAGTATCAAGTAGCATTTCAATAAACTGTTTGGACATTCAGTTCCCGTTTTACACTTTAATCACTGCATGGTCCCTTTTTCCAACCTAATTCTCAGCACAATCACTGCAGAGCTGAAACTACTACATTTCTGATGCAGGCTGTGCTTGACTTCTCATTACAACAGACACAACAAAGTATAAAACGCAGCCAAGGCAGTCATCATCTCATTAATGTATTAACTAATGTTTTTACAGCAATCTAAGGATGTGAAGCACTATTATTGTAACAACTGTTATTTGGCAGACTCTACAAAATGCATAAACCTTAACAAAATTGTGTCTGCCTTACTTAAGACAACAGGCATAATTCAATGTTGCCACCAACTTCAAAGAGTAATAGCAAGGCATCAGCTATTAGAGGGCAGGATTCTCCACTTGTTAAATGTGTGTCACAAAATAGATTTAAAGTCACCAAAACTAGTCAAAGACAACTTTCCTTACATACAGGATCTTTCTACTGGCCTGCCTTCTCCTCCATCCCCCAAATTTGCCATAGAGGTAAGCAGTATACTAAGACGCTCCAGAGATGGCTCTATGGCAGGACTCTATTGGCAGATGGTTCCCGGGTGCAGGCTGTATGTCTCATTACATCTAAGCAGATCTTGTACCCAGATGAAGACTTACACTACTGGAAGTTAGATGAGTCATTTTGCTCTCCATGGAAAGCAGAACTAAGATTAAAAAAAATTTTCCGATTTAAAAATTTCATTAGAAAATGGTTACACATAAACTCTACTTAACCAATCCCTGAAGGAGGATTAAAAAAAAAAATTTAAAAATCATCAACATGCAATCCAAAACAGACACCAGGAACAAAGGCCAAAATACTGGATTTTGTTAACTGCTAAAAAGGAGGAATGTATGGAATCTTACTCTCTTTTTTCAAAACATACTGCTGGAGGTCCATTTTAACAGCATACCTTGCCTTTATCGCAACAGATGAAAGGTAGCTAAACATCATATAGGATCACATCAGGTCAGTATTGAGATGCTTGTTAGTAAAGCACAACTAATCAAGTGTAAATCTATAATTTCTGACCACAAAATCTGCAACTCTCATAATTTTGGTTAGAAACTTCCAACCAAGAAGAATGAGTTAATTTGTGAAACAAGCAGCAGAACCTATGCATTTTCCTGGACAGGAGGGGCACAGAGAAAAGTTATAGACTAATATAAGTATGCTACTGAGTCCAGTAAAGCTGGGGGTGGGGGGAGAAAAAAGCCCCAAAACTGTAGCATAATCTAGCAGTAACCAGCTAAAGCAAAAACATACAGAGGAAATCAAGTCTGCTTGCTATCTCATTTTTTAAAATTAGCATGAAATGGCTGTAGCCACAGCTCAGCTGAAATGTAAACTGTTCCACCTCCGCAAGCTACACAGTGGTAACTGGGGCACCTAATGTTATTCATATGCCTGACCATTTTAAAGACATAAGGATAGAAAACACTGGTTTTGTTATAGCATTATCAGCACTGATCATTTAATTTAAACACAAATTGTTCTGCTTAGTTACTGCACTACAGATTGCTAGTGTAGTAGGAGTTTGCTGCATGATTAATACTTATATGAAAGTTATCAAAACAGGTTTACTACTTCAAAGTATTTTTATTTCTGAGGGCTAAATAATACATGTGGAAAGGTGTGTTCTATTTATCCTTGACTTTGGGGGTTGATTTCAGTTTGTTAGGGATCTGCTTGGCAGATCCCATGGGAGACTGCTATGGAGGGCAAAGGAGCCCAGGAGAGCTGGTTGATCTTTGAGGACAACCTCCTCAAAACACATTCCATCCTGTGTGCATAAAGTGAAGCCTGGCAGAAGCCTAGTATGGATGCACAGGGATCTCCTGACTGAGATAAACTCCAGACACTAAAAAGGAAGAACACAGACAGAGGAAGCAGGCACAGCCTTAGCCAAGAGGAACAGAGGCATTATGTGAACGTGTAGAAATGGAGTTAGGAAAGCCACAGCTCAGCTGGAGTTAAAACTGGAAAAAAATGTGAAAGGCAACACTAAGGGCTTCTACAGCTACACTGACAGCCAAAGGAATGCTAAAGAAAATGTCCTCAATGGGGCAGGTAACCCACTAACATAGGATATGGAAAAGGTCAAGATACTCAGTGCTTTTTTTTGCTCCGTTTCCCCTGAGCAGGTCTGTCCTCAGGTCTCTGAGGACCCCTACATAACCAGCAGAGTCTTTGGGAGGGAGTGAGACAGTACCAACAGAAGAGCAAGACAGAGACAGGGAGACATGGCTCACTGGACATACACAAATCCATGAGATCAGATGGGCTAGATGCAAAGGTACTGAGAGAGCTGGCCAATGTCACTGCAAGGGCAGTCTATCATCTTTGAGAGGTCATAGTAACTGAGGGAGGTTCTCAACAACTAGAAAGGGAAACATCATCATCTTTATGAAGGGCAAAAGGAGGATTTGGGGAACTACAGGATGGTCTACCTAACCTCAGTCCCTGGGAAGGCTGTGGAACAAATCCCCAGGGAGGCTTTTCCAGGCACATGAAGGACAAGAAAGTGACAGGGAACAGCCAGCATGGATTTAGCCTGCCAACCAGACTGCTGGAGGTGTTTGGTAATCTCTGTCCTTGAGGATATCAAACTCAGCTGGGCAAGTCCCTGAACAACCTGAATCTAACTGGACCAGAGCAACCTGACCTAAGTGAACACGCTTTAAGGAGGACACTGGACTAGGTGACCTCCAGAGGTCCCTTCCTACCTAATTTATTCTATGATCCTGTGTTTCCACATGACTGTCAGCTGAAACCCGTATCTCATACACTGACAAATGCATTCCTTTTGTGGGTTTCACTAACAGGCTGCAAAGAAAAACGGGAAAACAAACTAGCCTGATTTATTCATACTCCGTGCTTCTCTATTTTAGTGGTTGTCAACCTATTCAGATATGCAGACCCCTAAAAAATTTCCAGGGGCCAATTTCCAGACTGCTTTAGAGTCACCATAATCCCTCTGGTTATGGGTTGTTTTTCTTAGTTACCTTTCAGGGATCCAATAAAAGTAGTTCATTGACATCTGAGGTTCGTAGACTAGCAGCTAAAAAAAAAATACTGCTACAGCTAAACCACTTGGAGATGACAATTGCGTATCGCAGCATGTGACTCATGTCGCAGTAACTTTTGAAATTTGTGTTTATATTGGAGTGAAACAAAGAAAAAAGACGACTTTCAACCATGCTTGGAAACCAGAATAATGTCATAAAGACCACTTCCAGATTGACAAGTGAAGGTTTTCAGCATCACGCCCCTTTGTATTCCTCACCTCACCAACCAGTCTGACTCTTCTCTAAATCTCAGGGGCATCCCTCTCAAAATTACAAATTTCCAAAAAAGATTTAGCTTAAATATACCAACATGTGCCAACAAAACCACTGTTACAAAACATTCTGTTCAGTCCTGCTTCTTCAGCCAAAGATACTTGGGTAACTACATGACACACACCGTAACTGCCATCGAGAAAAAGTTCAGTGAAAAAAGCACAGGTACAGGCTGTTGCGTGAAGTCATCCCCTCTTGCCTGTGACAAGCAGCAATGACAAAGACAGCAAAATAGGGGCAACATCACTGAACTGAAAAGTATTTTCTAAGAACTCTGGTCTATCTTGGGGAGAAGGAAATTTCACCCTCACCTTCCCTACGGTACAGATCAGAGCTACATCTGGGCCTGATTACGCCCTCAGCTACAATGCTTAGTAATTCCTGCTGATCCTTCAGAGGGACATCTGAAGTCATTATAGTATCTCCGTACAGCTGTGTTAGAACAAACAGCTCACAAAGAATGTAATTTTCAAACATTTACAACTGATGCCTCAAGTTCCTTTCCTGTAGCTCTTTACTTGAAATCTTCAATCTGTCCTTCGTTTCCTTTCCTTTCACTCCACTGGAATGGCTCTTGCCAAGGTCTCTAACAAGTTTTTTCCTGAAAAACCTCAAGATCTTTTCTTTATCCTCATCCATTATGACTTTTCTGCTGTGTTGATCACATCTTTTTGACACTTTATTCCCACTGGGCTTCTGTGACATGTCATCTCCTGATTCAGCATGTACTTCTTATCATCCCCAGTGTCCTTTTCAGCAGCATCTGTTTTTTCACCCATCCTTTTACCTCTTACGTACTTCCCCCTCCTTTTCTGGCTCAAATTTTAGGAGAAACAGAAAGGTCAGGCTAATGATAACAAGCTTGAAAAAGTTTTCAGGTGATAAATAATGCAAATGACTATTTGGCTTCAAGAATAAATTAGGCACCTTTAACTACAACAAAAAGGAAGTGTTCTTACATACAATGTATAAACTAACAGCAAAAGTAATTTTGCAGGTATTTCTTATAAGAATCATTGAAGTGAAAACAATTAAAAATGCATGAAATCAGCTATCTGATTTAGAATGACCTAGTCAGTATGAATCAGGACCTACAACCCGGTCATGACAATCAGAGCTACGAAAACTCTGATCAACCAGAACAGTGTTTCTTAGTCTTCTCAGTCTGAAATTATTTAATACCCACCACCAAAGAAATCTAAGTAACTATAGTTTCCTTAAGACATTTTCTTAAGGAGAATGAAAAACTGTAAGTGAATAACCATCTGCAAGGCAACACAGGAACAAAAGCCTTGTGAAATAAGAGCTATATCAAGTGGATAGTTTTACACCATATTTAAGTGAAAATTTACTACAAGAAATGTGGAAAAACTGATAGCAGAGAAATAAAGTAGTAAAAAGAATAAACATTATTTAAAATAATGAAACATACTTGATGTATGTTTTTTAGGTCTCAAGACAGTAATGTAATTTTAAGTATGTATCAGAATATTACCTTTCCTAGCTCTACAGTATATCTTATGCTATAGCTACATCAGCTAGTTTCCTTTGGTTTGTACACTGCTTGTCATTATGAACTCCTGATTTTTAACAGGGCCACCAGGGATACTCTTACAATCCAGTGACAGTTTATATCAATTAGTTGTAATTTGCATACTTTATTAAATATGCATCTGTAAGTTCCTTTATGTACAGGGTAAACATACATCTAAATATCCAGGATATAATTAACACAGCTTCCTATATTTTCTGTGCATGCAGGCAAGCAGCTAACGAAACCTATGACTGTCATTGGTCTGCAGCTGTTAATATAGACTTCCATTTCTGAAAATTAAGACCATAACACAATTATAAAGAAAGTTTTTGCATTTAAGTGTCTTATCCAATAGTAGCTGTAGTAGTAGTAATAACAACAATAATTTTTAAAATGCTCTCTGCATAGAGTACATCTTAAAGTCAAGCTTTTAAAGCAAGAATAACGGCAGTTTCACTGGCATGAGATTTATCAGCTGACAAAACCATCAAGGCAGCATGCTGTTGGCTGCAGTCCAGTTTCCCCACATACATATCACCGTCTGGTGTGTAAGTTAATAGCAGTCTGGACTTGCATCCTCCCCACTTCTCAGCCAGCTCTCTTCTTCCCCTGCAGCTACATCTTTAACAAGAAACTGTAATGAGATCTGCCCACCTGACACAGTAAGCCTTCTTTAATACAGCTATGTTTTAAAACTTTCATGTCTACTACATTGCAGGTGTCAGTGATGAAATGTAATACACAATCAATAAAGTTACTGATCTAAAAATATACTGACGTATCTATCTGCCTGATGGAATGTGTGACTGTATTTACTTTTGAGAATGGATAGTTGTGTATCTCAAATAAAACCAGGTGCCTACACATTCAAAGTAAATTTCATCTCTAGCAAACATGAACTCTCAAACAATTAGAATTCAGCATTTACCATATTCATTACAACAATTGTTACAGAATCAGGCTTTCAAATATTCCTTCTTTGGTACCAAGGGTGATACTGTATAATGCATTGATTTGATGTACCACATCAAATACCATACTTATTACAAAGCCAGGCTGGGTCACTGACGTTCTCAGGCTGCTTTGGAACAGCTATTCAGCTATCTTTGTGAACATGTGGGTCACGTCAGAAAACAAGTGTCACCACTAGAAACAGCTATGGTTGTTAAGAGTTTCTGGAAAGAGCTGGTGATTGTTTCACAAAAGAGCTAAACATTAATAAAGAAAGTACAGTCAGTAAAGTACTAATGAACGTATAGCCTAGGAGATAAAATACTGGGACAAAACCAAGAAAAAGTAGTTTGCTCTTGGCAGACTATGTCACCTCTTCAAAACCTTTTCCGTATGCATTTTGAAAATACTACTTATACTAGACAGATTTTGTGTAACAAAAACATTAATGATAATAACAAAATGTGAAAATTTTAGTAATTTTTAAAGTGGGAGTTTCTGTTCATTAGTATGAAATGCATTTATTTAGTATTTATTTTAGTACTATTGTGAATGTATTTATTTAATGGTCTGAATCGTATTTACCTTTAGAAAAAAAAACCTCTTTGGTAGAAAGCATTCTAGAAGTGTATTGCACAGTTTTCAGTGTAACACATACACACAAATACCACACTCACACATACAATTTAAACTAAGTCAGTGGGGTTACCGAGGTTTTAGTACCACAATCTTGATAAGGGTCTTCAATTTATGTAAAAACAACTGACCACTTATTTCTTTACGTTGAATTTTTGGTAGGAAATTTTAATGGTGCAAATTTTCATATTGCTATACTTTTAACACCAAGTCAAGCAGGTATTCAGGTCCTTACGTAGGAAAAAAATCAATTAAAAACTTAAGACATTTGAGAAATCATTTAAAATATGCTGTCATAACACCGAGTAAATATTTTGCAGGTTTAACCTAAGAATCAGTCAGAACTAGAGGACATACTGGAAAACTTACCATCCCAGTCTGTCAATGGTACAGTACCTTATTAAAAGGTATATTGCAATTTCACACATTGATTTGCAGAAAATTCTGAATTCTAATACACTTAACTTTAAAATAATTTTCTAGCACTGATAGGTACATTTTAAAAATAGAAATGTAAAATTTCAACAATTTAACCTCCTGGAAACTCTTATCTTCATAAAAGAGTATGGCATATTCTTGGTTTACATATTTGTAGCGGCAATCCAGAAAAGGCAAAGTACACCATTAAAAATGCATGTCTTCTATTTTTACGAAACTCTTACTGGCCTCTAGAAATATTACTTGTATTTTTATTTGTTTCCTTACTTTGCATATGCTGGAGCAACCCAGTATGGATTCTCCTCCGCTTCTTTTGCGTGACGTAAAATAGCCTCTCGAGGGTTGCTATCATCTGTCTTATCCAGTGCAATATTCTTGACTATGTATGATGACAAGGTACCTCCATGAGTTCCAACACGCCCACCGCGACCTGTAGAAAAAAAAAAAAAAGAAAAAGAAATAGTATTTTAGAGAAAAGTATTTGAGAAATAAACACAGAAATGTTGTATTGTGTCTGTAACAGTGATCTGATAGAACTAAGTTATTTAATACTATAAGAAGAGTCTAATTTAGAGCTCCATTCACATGTTTTACTGATTACATAAATTAATGTAAGCCATTGTGATTACTAATTTATTCCATGCAAGCACTCCAATCAAAGACCAACGTCTTACCGTGCTTGACACTGCACATACATATATAGTTTGAATGCAAATCCAAACGAGTGTAGAACCTAGCATGACAGTCCCTTTGGCATACGACAGTCTGAAATGATTAGGTGTAGATTACCTGGTCCTGCTACCGGAGGTTCAGGTTTGTGAGACTTCATGGGGTCCAGCCTGTCCTTCTCCAGCTGTTTCCTGGTGCTTCGCTGTCGTGGTTCACGGAACATTGGAAGTGCATGGGCTAAAGGGTCACAGTTTGGAGAAAAAGAAATGTTAGAAATTCCATTTTCTTTTTCAGGTTTTAATTACAAAGACTAAGACTGGGATTATTCCTTGCAATGGAAAAGGTGGCAGAAGCTGCCTCCCATTCAGTTCTCAACAGTAGCATTGTGACCAACTGGTTGCTCTTTTCCAAACTTTCCATGTTTCTACAGCTTTCTAATACTCTAAGAGCACGACAAAACCCTAAATGAATTCTTAGATCTGAAAGAGAGGGGCAGAATCCCCTCAATGATCCAAAATGTAGTGTTTCTGCATATGAAGTCACAATCACATTCTTTCTTAAATTATGAGATTAATCAAGGTTGGAAGAGTATCTGTAACTGAGACCATTTGGCTAAACTATCAGGATTTAAAACTTCTATTTCCTCATAAACCCGTTAGAGTATCTTCAATCACGGTAATGGTTTTGGTCCACTCAGACAAGAGACACAGAGAAACACCGTGTTAGGGGATACAGTTTTCTTGTGGTGAGGTTTAGCTCTCACATTCAGGTGTGTCGATTGCTGCTGTTTCCCCAAAACGTGGGAAATTGTGTTGGAGTCAAAAGACCCAACAAAGACAAAACCCAACCAAACAAATCTTACGTTTAGGGGCACCAGCTCTATACTGAATAAAAAATGGAATGCAGCATCCAGGGACCTACCAGTTTGATTTTTGAACTTATTTCTGGAAGGGTGCTCAATTTATTAGACTGAGTGAAGTCACAGCCAGGTGACACAGCAGTAGATCTTTGGAAATAAATGTTTAGGTTTTGTTTTTGCAGATTTCATGAAGTATGAAATGCCTGGGACAATTTGCTGGCAAGCACTAAGCTTGATCGGTTTGCACAGAGCATCTGAGGTGACTAATGCACAGATCCAAGCTTTTGCCATTTGTGGAGTTGAGGTTGCCTAAGGGAAACCCAAACTGCCTATTCCTGTGTTTTAAAAGTAACACCTAATCTCTCAAAACGACATTCCTGTGTTTCAAATGGCTGTTACAGGCAATCCTGAGATTAAAGAGCAGCTAGAAGTCCAAAGGAAAAAAAAAAAGGAGAAAAAGTTGTCTTTTGCAAAAGGACTTCCAAGATCTTCAGTTCTTTCCAGTTCTACCTGTAAGCTTAAAAGACAGACATCTAACCTCTGAAAAGTTTCCCAAAAACGCAACAAACTTAAAAATTTGCAAAGCAAATCCGTACAACATTTTTCTGCATTACTTTGTATGGAAATATCCTTATTTAGTTTCAAAATTATGTCGAAGAAACAGTTAAACAGCTAAAACTCAGTGATAAAATTCAAAATTTTGCCTAATTGGGACATGTATCTTTGAATGGCATTTATAAATGCCATTGAATACACAAGTTCCATTGGATTTTAAGCAGAAAGTTTTTTAGAAGTCACAAAAGCTCTTTACAGTATAAACACTAACGACAGCGCACACAAAGTATTTAGATAATAGACCATGTGCTAACACAGCCAAGGCTGTAGTAAGGATGAATTGAGAAGAGCACCCAAAGGAGATAAATATCCCTGATACTTGCCCACTGCTACTTTACCCACTGCTACTCAAAATCTGGAGCTGGACATCTGCAGCAGCGAGGTAAGTAGGAGACAGCTGTGGCTGGAAAGTACTGAGATGGGAACCCAGAACCAAAGTGCCTTGATACAGTTACCAAGCCTGGTTACCAGCCTGGTTACCAAAACTGACCAGACTTTCTCATTCTAAACTTTTTGTATATTATGCTGCCAAACAACTACTTTGTTCTACAAAAATGGTTTTAGCTGTTTCTAAGACCAAGACTACTGGAAAACAGAGCTGAATCCAAACACTGTGGAACTGGAAGAGGATGAAGAGAAAGAAGCAGGACAGCACAAGTGCGTGACTGTTCTCATTACACACAAGGAAACACTACACAGGGCAATGCCAGTGGGGAGGGCCAAAACCTCTCAGTCGATCTCCTCATCCTCTTGTAAAATTTGGCCCTTGGGAAAAGGCAGATCACTATACATTTTATAGTAACAATAACTATTTCTTACGCATCAGTGAGCCTTACTATGAACGTAAGATCTTACACGAGTATAACCCTGAGGCTAGAGAGACAGTTAAGCTATTTAAAACCCCATATAACTCTGAGCTAGTTATGAATTTTAAAAAATCACTTAGAATTTGTTCAAGACCTACCTCTAATGTCTCTGATTTTGCCACTGGTACTGTTAATGTTCCCAAGTGGCAAAACACTTCCTAAACCCATCTACACTCACCAATTTAGTTATGCAAAACTGAAGATTTAAGAAAGCTCCAAAATTCTGGAGGTTTTTTTGGTTGTAGTTTTTGTTGGTTTTGGTTTTTTTAAGGCAGTTGTGCTTTCAGGCACATCAAAATTAGAAACAAACCATTATTAACAACTTTACAGAGCATACGGAATATAAGACCTTTCTGGTTGTGCAAGGCTACAAAAAACATTTGTATGAAGCACTAATATCTCACACCAATGTTCAACACTTAATGAAAGACTGCAGCTTTTTAGAGGGGAAAATATAAAGCTAAATGATCTGCAAATAGTTTCAAACCTGAGAAAGTACTAAGGATGTTGCTATAAAGATACGTTTACAGTCCTTACGTGTTATAATGTAATCCTGTGTAAGAGTCTCTGCTTGTCTCTCTTTTCGTTTTGTTTTGACCACGCATAATTTTGCTCCCCTAGGAGGAAACATACAGCCTTTCAGTTGGCCTGTTTATATCAAACAGAAACCATTTTTTATTCAAGACACAGTCTCAGCAAAATTATATAGCACTTTAAATATTCATGAATGTGTGTATCTTTGCCTGTCCACAGCACATGTGAAGGAGGGTAGAGAGATTAGTATTTCTGTTACAGAGCAGTTTGTATGACACGTGGAAATAAGGGTGGAAGATTCATTTCACACTTCATTTGTCCACAGTACTTGTAGCGCGCACACACGCTGAAAGTGCTCCTCTCCGAACACAGGCAATGATTTGCTCCTAGCACCCTTCCTAAGCAGCAGAAGTGGCAGTTACCTAACCAGAGGCTGTCTGTAACACTGCAGTAGGAAAGACTGTGTAAGCCTGGCTGCAGCAAGAATGATTTAAACTGGTGGTATTTTCCTTCTCACAATAACTACCAGGAAACAAACTGGGCACAAAAGTGAGCTAGGCCTCTTGTGGTCTGTGCCTAGGAGGCTCGGACTGCCCTCTGAAGATGGGTCCAAACAATGATGACCAGTTCTCTTGTTCTCTAAATTGACAAATACGAGGAAAATAAAACTTATTTCTGATAATCTTGTAAACCAGAGTTTATCTTCACATCCAAGTGTCCAGGTCACAGTAAGTATCCAGAAACTGAACTGTAACACAGTATGGTTTTGGGTGCCAGTGAAACAAAGGTGAGTGCATAAAGGGGAACATCTTACTCATACCACTCAGTATAGATGCAATGTACATTTCCCCCCTGCTGACAGGAAGGTAGCATGCCCCAGTTCTCCAGCCAATTCAGACAGTAAAAGCAAATTAATTGCTAAAGAAGTATTTATGGACTGATTAAGTCCTTTTCTTTTCATTCCAGGCTGACAAGTCATGTTCTGATGCATCACTACCACCTTTCCACTAGATGTACAGGCAAAATCCACATGTCATAGGTGGGGGTGGAGGAGAAGACTAGCAGAAAAATGGGAATGTGCTTCCTTGGTTTGCTCACTCTCAAACTGGGTCTTCCAGTATTACTTCACAGACACCGAAGTTGAAGCTAATGCTTCTAAACAAGATTTTTACTTCACAAAAAAAAGAAAAAGATATCAAAAATATGACTAAATACAATAAATATTCTTTCAATAACAACCACATCAGTAACCTCGAAGAGATCAGATGAAGGGTTGGTTATTCTTACTGCAGATTTCATGCAATTAAAATGTTTTTAAATTCAGGTACAACAGCCAGCATACTGCACCATGAAAAGCCCAGAGGAAAACACACCACTTTTCAGAAACAAACTGGTTTAGTTTTTTTCCTTTCTACTGTTACTAAACAAATACGTAAAACTCTGCAAAACAAATTTTACTAAACCAGTTTTTGTCCGTTCTTAGTATAATCACAGAACCACAGAATAAGGCTAAACTTGATTAAAAAATAATGTTTTTAATCATTAATCATGATTACGTACCTCTGGCTTTTGACAGGATCATAGTACACTTTGGCCAAACCATTTCCTGTACCAACCATGATCTGGTTCAGCTTGGGATGCCAAAGGCAACGCACAACACTCTGAAATAAAGCAACATATTGATAGTTAGTTGGTCATTAATCTAGATTTTAGAATACTTGTATTGTCCAATAGTAGATCAAAGTCACACTGCAGCAGGAACAAGCTTAAGCACACAAATAACTATGTGAATGAATAAAAGTTCCTCTCCAGAGCAAAAGACAATGTAAAAGGACTGACAACACATGGATGTAGGCAGAGGAGGAAATACAAATTGGTGGCAGTGTGATAACCAGCTGTTTTCACAGGCTAACTGCTCCAGGGTCTTCATGGGCATAATGGAAATGGGAAGTTAAAGAGGGATTTCAGGGAGAACAATGAAGTGCTTCACATATAGCAATGCAGGCCTTCATGACTTTTGCATTTTTA
This sequence comes from Burhinus oedicnemus, assembly GCA_008921705.1. Lineage (NCBI taxonomy): Eukaryota > Metazoa > Chordata > Aves > Charadriiformes > Burhinidae > Burhinus > Burhinus oedicnemus. The sequence continues at coordinate 1,566,743 of VFFE01007178.1, read as the reverse complement.
TTTTTAATTCTGAATTCTTCCACCCTGTTCTTTATCTGTTTTTCCCTTCTTCTCACACAGTGCTGACCTTTCACTTGCTGACTGCAGAAACGGAAGAGCAGCCGATTGTCACTCTTGGTTCTTTCTTCCCCACAACACCCAGAAGAACTTGGTATTTGAAGCCAATGTCTCACAGCTCTGTCACCCTTCTGGTCAGCAGAAAAACTCATTTTCAGACATTAAGACTATTGTTCTTATATACAGACAGCATGGTATTCCATGTGACTTTGAATCTCCATGTGATTATTGTACCCAGTCTGATTCAACAGGCCATCACAGAAACTCTCTAAGTCTCGAGCTTCTGATGCAAGAAAGCCAAAGAAGTGGGCACAAGCCTCCACAACGGACAACAGATCTTAACACAAACACAAAACCTGTACGTGCATCTGACTAACTGGAGGGAAAAAAGTATCTATTTCTGAGAGACAGTAACTCTTTAAAGGGATACTGTCCAAGACTGAAGACAGGTCTTAACAGCGTTTGTGATACCTATGCAATAAATGTATCCAGAGCTAGCAGGATGCATCATCCTATTAGAACTTCACTGAAAAATCCTCATTTTTCTAGCCCTTTTTTTGCCCCAGGCTTACTACTTCTCCTTTCTCAAAAACCAGGAATAGACTCTTCCCAAAGTGAATTAGTAGTTCAATATTCAACCACTATTATCCTTCTATCAATTAAGTGTGTGTATATATATATATTTTTTTTTACATAATAGAGCACATGAGATTCACAAAATGGGAACCACTAACATCTTAACAAGAGAAATACAGCAAAGCTAAAATTAGGGGTGTAATATAGCCCTATAACTTGGGAGATGAGAACCATCTAATCTGTAAGAGAATCATAGAATGGTTTAGGTTGGAACGGACCTTAAAGATCATCTAGTTCCAACCATGGAGGCCATGGGCAAGGACACCTCCTACTAGACCAGATTGCTTGAAGCCTCATCCAACCTGGCCTTGAACACTTCCAGGGATGGGGCCTCCACAGCTTCCCTGGGCAACCTGTTCCAGTGCCTCACCACCCTCAGAGCGAAAAATTTCTTCCTGAGATCTAATCTAAATCTACCCTCTTCTAGTTTGAAGCCATTACCCCTTGTCCTATCACTACATGCCCTTGTAAAACGTCCCTCTCCAGCTTTCTTGTAGGCCCCCTTCAGATACTGGAAGGCTGCTATAAGGTCTCCTGGGAGTCTTCTCTTCTCCAGGCTGAACAACCACAACTCTCTCAGCCTGTCCTCATAGCGGAATTGTTCTAATCAGCTCTACTGACTCCTGAATCACTTCCCATTTCATGTTCCATTCTATTTCTGGTTTGGTCCAGATCCCATTTTTCTGAACGTTATGAGGCACGTAACAAAAAAATACTGAAAAAATTCTGATGTCCATTCAGCCATCATGAATCAGAACTTCATTTCAGTACAAGATCATGGATGACTCTCTTCTGAGCGGTTTTTCGGCTTTTTGTTCTTGTTTAAGAAGAAAAATTGAGTGAGATGACCATTCTCTACAAGGCTCCTCTGTAAAGCATCCTCCTTCTCTATACATATACATACAACATTATACCTTTCCATTTACTTACAGGTACAGATAAACCTGGCTTGCTTAGTATGAGACAAGTAAAGGACAATAATCTTTTTACAGGTAACCCTGAAGTACAAAGCAGAATTCTGATCATGCATTATGTCCATGATCCCTGCCACAAGCGACCATAATAATAAATACAGGGCTGCTAATAAGTTGTTTGATTTAAATAAGATTCTCACATACTGTTATGTAATGCTCAAAATGCTACAGTAACTCTAAAACACACAAAGCTAGTAACAAGTATTGAAGGTCAAAGGTGGGTGGCCTTTTCTTTTATTAATATTTATTGCATGTGTTTAGTCAGCCTTTTTAAACTTTGTAGTTAATGTGGTTCTCCACTTTCTACTGTCAAGTAAATGTATTTTATAGCATGGTACTGGATACCAGCCAACAAAAACAAAGCCTGAGACAGTGTGGCTCAGCACTGATGGGGATTGCTAAATTTCTAACTTGTCAAACATGCACAGCACACTTAAAACCACCATGGCACGTGCTCCAGAGCAGGCAAAAGAAACTGCTATTAAACGCAGCCTTATAAATCTTCTGAAACAGTAAAATGCCCCCAGAATCTAATTTGTTAAAAACTGAACAAATACAAGCTCTGAACAGGCAAGTAATTTTATTAATCCACTGGCATATAAACCTGCTTCAAAAGAAATAATAAAAACTACTTATGCAGATTTTCAGATTATTTTAGAAATGGGCAATACTTTAAAGAGACCAAAATATTGAATTCCTGAACTAAATCCTAATAATTTTTCCCAAGCATATAATCCTAAAGAAATAAAAATTCTAAACAACTATACAACATAGGAATCATTGTAGACTAGGTCTTAATATTGGGAGTGAGGGGGAAAGGGGATTCTTTATCATACAAAAATAATTAATTCTTAAACAGCATTTATCCTTTGATGCCTCTAACTTTCCTACTGTTTACACTTAGAATAACTCAGGTGGACATGTTTATCACTGGAAATGCTAAACATCAAATTTCAGCTCAAAGAAGGTCCTACGTCCCAGCTCTCCAGGCAAGTAAGTGTGTTAATAGCAGGAAAGGAAGTGTTTTTCTGGCTTGGCCTACCTATGCACATAGGTAAATATATACCCACTGATACTGAATTTTACACAATTACAGAGTAGTTGCAGTTGGAAGACAGCTGTGGAGATATCTAATTCAACCCTCCTGCTCCAAGCATCGTCAACTACTACAGGTACCTCAGGACATTGTCCAGTTTGGTTTTGAATATTTCCAAGGACGGAGACTCCACAGCCTCTCTGGGCAACCTGCTTCAATGTATGACCACCCTCACCATAAAAACAAAACAAAACCACACCCAAAAACCACGAAAACCAAACACAAAACAATAACCCAAACCATTTTCTTACATTTAAGTGGAATTTCCTGTTACTATTTTTGTTGCCTCCTGTCCTGCCACTGGGCACCACTGAGCTTTGCTTTATCTGCGTCATCCTCCTGTCCTCCTTCAAGTATTTATACATAAGATCCCCCGTGAGCCTCCTCTTCTCCACGCCGAGCAATCCCAGCTCTCTCAGCATTTCTTTCTGTGCCAGATACTCCAAGCCTTTATTCACTTTTGCAGTCCTTCACTGGACTCACTCGAATATGTTAATCCCTCTCTTGTACTGGGGAGCACAGAACTGGACGCAGCACTACAGACGTGTCTCACCAGGGCTGTGTGGAGGGGAATAGAGGCCTCCCTCCATCTGCTGGCAATGCGCTTTTGTCTGATGCAAACGTCCACGGGCTTCCTGCTGCCACTTTCTGTTTCTCTGAGATGGAAAGGGGATTTGCCATTCCATAATCACTTTTGAAGAATAACTTGTTTAATTTTAAGGTTGTGCCCGGCAATGGAACCCAACACAAACAAGGTGGTACTTCAGTTTTAATTGCCCCTGAGACTGGAGCTCAGGCGGAAAGCGATAACCTCAGCAGTTCAGAGAAAACTGCAAGCTCTCAACTCCACTTAACAAGGTGGTTTCATACTTGGTAAAAGAAGTTAAAGAGCAAGGAATTAAATTGCCTAACACTGCTTTTATGGAAACCTAGCACAAAAGAGTTGACCAGCCACACGGTCTGATTTTAAGGAAATCCTGTGAACGGCGTTTCAATAGTCAGAAAATACAAACCCCAGAACAACAAAAAACCCCTTCAGTTAACTAATTCTAGGTTCAAACATTCAACACAGAAAGACTTAACCTGTTTGTTTTAACATTTAAAGCTGAAACAAGACAAATCTATGTAGATTCTGAAATCCAAAAAATTCCAAGTCATATCTCAGCTCTGCAAATGGAAAATAATGCCTTATTATAACAAATAAGAATGAGAAAATGCAGAATATATCATCACATAAACATCTTCAACATTTGAAAAAATATTTCTGTAATGGCTGGATGTTTTGGACAGTATATCTTTGGAACATTAAGTCCTGGAAGCCTGTCATAAAAATCCTGAAAATAATTTTATCTATGGAACTGATGTGGCCAGCTTTGTGACCATGAGATCTGAAAAAAAGCACTTACAAAAGACAATTACTAGTGACGATTTAAAAGCTGCTTGGTACCTTTGCTGTTGTAAAAGCATTAAGTTCTTCAAATGAAATCAATCTGAAAAGCCTTTGGCAATGTCTATTGCATATACAAACACAGTAGCCTGCATCGGGAAATACTGGGAAAAGATTGCAAAAATATTTTTGTGAAGTCAGGCAGTGAAAATGTTAAAAATGTTAACAATTTACCTCTTCATTGTCACTATGAAAGAGGTTAGAACAGATTCAGTGGGTGTTATTGATAGTAGATCTTTGTAATTATTTTCAGGTAACAGATTGTCTTGTAATACTGACTTAAACTGAAAGTCAATTAAAAAATTATCTACACAATTTTGAAGACATCTTTACAGCAATCTGGATGAAAATGTTTATCTTCTTCAACAACTGCCTAATAAAATAAGAACATATTACTAACTGTTCTTGAAACTAGCCATACTTTTTTCTAAAGTTGCTATAATATTGTTTTAAATAGAAAATATGAATTACCTGAACAATACATAATTTTTACTTTATTTTTAAACTAAGCACTATACTCACTTCAGACTCCCATTTCTTTTAAAATAAACTCCAGTTTTAGAAAGTTTTACCTATAATAACTTAAAAGCTTAATAATATGTGGTAATCTTAAACCATAAAACTCATAAATACATAGAAAGGTGGCAGGCAAAAGTGATGATATCTCTATTCCCTTGTGTGCTATTCCACCTGCATTTCTTCTGAGATGTGCAGTTCCAGCTCATGTGCAGTTCTGGGGTGGTTCATACATAGTGGTTCAGACATAGTCTCCTCCATACCTGTGCATTTCCCTTTGTGTCATATAAGCAGAGCTGTTGCTGCAGGTAAACGGTAAACTACGATAAATAATTTTTCTGTTAGATTACTCTGATCTGGGTTAGCTCACTAGGCAACTAAACACATGGCTTTGCTTGTACTATGCATGTAACAGTGCTTTGACGGGATTTAACAGCAGTGCCTCTAAATGAGAAACTGAAGCCTGAAACATAATTTTCTGTAACACAAAATGGGACATTTATTCTGGCCTAGAAATATATACCCTGTGTTTCACAAGCAAAGTGAAGCATAACTGAAGCAGATCTCTCAGCAAGTAAAAGCCAATTACCTCAACTGAAACTGTCCAGAGCACTTGGGTAACACCCTGATGGGAGTAAACAATGCAGAGAGGGCATTTTACAAGGTCAGCAAGAAAAGATTAAAATGATTTGTGGCACAGGAATGGAAAATTTATGCCTAAGATGAAACCATGAAGCTGCTAAGGTCATAAAACTACAGACTGATGTCAAGGATTCAAAGAATTTTCCTAGATCTTTGCTTATAAAGATGGCTCAAGACTGCAGCAACAAAGGCAAAATTCATTTCCTTGGCTCATGCTTCAGGTAGAAACATTCAGTATTACAGCACAGATACAGTGGGTTCAGGATGGGAAGAGCAGTCTCAGAGGGGCCAGTCCAGGTTGGAGGCAGGCAGGGGAGGTAAGGTTAATAAATTCTAGTAAGAGGGACCAGGAAGGGTTAGAGATGTTTCACATTGGGAAGAAGGACTGGCAGAGATTATGGGGGTTGTGAGAAGATTTGGAGGGGATGCACTATAGAACACATAGATGAAGCATATTACGAAAAAAACCTGTGCAAATACAGCAAGTGTTCCTAGTTCCTACATATAATAGAGTATGTAGAGCCTTCAGACAAATGTTAATTCTTATGCCTAAAATATTCTTCTGCCACATTCCAGAGCCTGGGCAGTCACTTAACCTCACTAATACCTTTTGAACCTACCAAAATGTAACGTTACCCATTATGTAACAAAATAAGGAGAGCGTAGAGAAAGAATGTCTCTTGAAAGTATTATTCACCTCTATCCTCTTTCACTCTGCTGCAAGACAGCCAGTGAAAATTGTTTTCCCTCCATCGCTGTCTTCTTGTATTCCTATACTAATATTTTACATGTCTGCAAGATAAAGCTGTACAAAAGCATTGATTTCTTATTTTTTGCATTCCAGTTGAAACTTTGACTGATATCCAACAAAATATAACTACCTTTATATGTACCCCAAGATAACTGCCAATCTTTTGTTGTTAGCAAACTTATTAAACAGATGTGTATGTGTGTATGTATATGCTGATCTAATGGAATACGAAAGTCGTAATTTGCTGCAAGACTGGCATGATATCAATTTTCACCATTTTCCAAAAAAATTCCAAGGATCTGCATATTTTTGACATAAATAGGCATCACTGTACACTTCTGCAGCACTTAGGTCAACGGGGCTATATTCTTCCGTTGCTACTACAAAATGAAAAGTAAATTAGAGGGGCCATATTTTACAATGATGTTTTAATTTCTTTTCCCTCCTTCAAGAGGTCTTACTGCTTCTCAATCGGGCATTGTTTTCTTTGGAAACAACCCCTTCTTCCTAAAGGCAGTCAAGTTTTAAGGTTAAATACCATGCATTTGCCTTCAAAAATGAGTATTTCACGTGAAGTGTATTTTCAGATATTGCATGATAATGTATCAGCTTTTTCCAGTTCATTAGTAAAGCTCCTCCTGCCACACATGGAAGAAGAAAAACATGCTTCTGTATCAGTTATGGACTGTTGGAACAAATCTTTTCAGTTTTTCCTTCTCCCCGCCCCAGGATCTGGGGGTCCTGGTAGACAGTAAATTATCCATGAGCCAGCAACGTGCCCTTGTCGCCAGGAAGGCCGATGGAATCCTGGGCTGCATAGGGAAGAGTGTGGCCAGTAGGTCGAGGGAGGTCATTCTCCCCCTCTACTCGGCACTGGTGAGGCCACAACTGGAATACTGTGTCCAGTTCTGGGCCTCCCAGCTCAAGCAGGACAGGGAACTACTGGAGAGAGTCCAGCTTAGGGCAACAAAGATGATTGGGGGATTGGAGCATCTCCCTTAGGAGGAAAGGCTGAGGGAGCTGGGACTCTTTAGCCTGGAGAAGAGAAGGCTGAGGGGAGACCTTATTCTTGCTTAGAAGTATGTAAAAGGTGGGTTGAAGGAGGATGGAGCCAGACTCTTTTCAGTGGTTCCCAGTGACAGGACGAGGGGCAACGGACACAAGTTTGAACATAGGAAGTTCCATTCAAACCTAAGAAAAAGCTTCTTTACGGTGAGGGTGAGAGCGCACTGGAACAGGCTGCCCAGGGAGGTTGTGGAGTCCCTTTCTCTAGAGGTTTTCCAGACCCGCCTGGATGCAGTCCTGAGTAATGTGCTCTAGGCATTCCTGCGTCAGCAGGGGAGTTGGACTAGATGATCTCTGGAGGTCCCTTCCAACTCTGAAAATTCCGTGATTCCATGATTCACTTCAGGTACAGCCTTTCTCTGATATTCCTTGACCCTCAGCCCACTTACACATTTGCTCTAAAATGCCAGAATTGATTATTCAGTTATCTGCAGCTATCAGACTTGTAGGCTAGGTTCACTAAATTAATGTTTGCTTCCATATCTATTCTTCTTCCATATCTACTGTTTAAACAGTACAGACAAACAAATCTGGTAAATGAAGAAGATGCATCTACCTACTTCCACACCTACAGAAAACTACCCTGAGAGGGTGGAAATCTCTACTGAATGATGCTGACATACAGCTGATATTCATACTACCTCTGTGGTGAGTGTGCAGCAAACATCCCACTTGTAAACTGAAAAAGCAAAAGCGATTCCTTGCTAATTACCACTCGAAAAAAAAAATACTGCTAATTCCGGGTAAATACTGAAAATGGAAAGGGAACATGCTAATCCTAGGCCTTCACACATCTCTAACTGCTGCGGGAAGAATTCATAGGGTTTTGATATTTCCTTCACATGATGTTTCCAATGATTTAAAATAAAGTTCTGTAATCCTAAGGTGAAGCTGATGATGTTTTGACAGTTATGTTTGGAAATTGGGTGCAAGTAAGAGAGTGTAGACTTGACTCTCAGCTAGCACAATCCTTTCATAAGAGTGGCAGGCTTTCTCCTGTAAATTGCCTATGGTTACAAATCCTTAGATCACTAGAAATGAGTGCAAAAGTAACCCATTGTCTCCTACTTTGCTATTGGCAGGGTCAGAGCACAAGAGATGAAATGTCCCAGTGCTTTAGCAGGAGAGAATCAGCACCAATGGAAGGAAGTGAAGATCTTAGGTGGGACTTACCTCAGCAAACTTAAGATGTCTACACCTCTTACTTTTAGAGGTCTACTCTTTAAATGCCTACAAACTTTCACCTCCCTTTATAGTTAATGGAGAGAAATAAGCATTTTGCAGTGGCCTTCATCTAACCTATTTTAGATATCTATTTTAGGATGAGATAAAATCCCAGTCTGGATGTGTTTATTTTTCTCTGTTGATTAGAAAAGGAGCCCAGGGTGACTGGATCAGCTGTAGACATCTATATTTGGTCAGGTGAATCCCTGCAGCCTACAGTGGCCAAAATAACTACATAAGAAAAACAGAAAACTAACGAGGATCTATATTACAGCGTGTTGTGCTACTTACATAAAACTCCCCAGTTCAAGGATAAAGGATCCTGCGAGCCAAATTAAATATTCCTAGTTCAGACAGAATACAGCAGATACAAACTCCTAAAACTGTCCAACAAATCTTTAGAATCTTTGCTTGAAAGATCAGGTCTAACTGTGGAGATACTTAAAAACTGAATGGGGATAAAACAGATATGCTCACCCTTATTACTTACCCCTTTCCTAACCCACAATCTAATATATAATTCCTTCAGAATCTGTTCTGAAGCTATACAATAAAAAAGAGACAGCAAGAGCTGCTGCTCTAAAAAAATATTTTTGCTTAGGAAAAGAAAAACTTAAACAAACCTTCTCTCTTTCCTACGTGTAAGCTTTGCTTCAGTGGCCATGACGGTATGTGATGGGCTCTGTTTCAACAGCGCTGCTCAGATTTGCTGCACTTGGCTGTCCAGACAACTAGATAAGTGGCATGTCAGCAGGGAAGATAGTGAATGCGTAAAATGACATTCTGACTGTGGTCATGGGCTCTGTAAGGACAGATCACCACAGCAGTGGCCAAATGGGGCTTTTCTGACCAAACTGAACATTTATCTTAACTATAATTCTTACAAATTCCAACATTACTGAAAAAAACCCCAGTCCATCAAAGTCAGTGCAAATATATGTGCAACTAGTTTATTTAGCACACCTATTCTGTCTTTTCTCCTGTAAAACTCCTACATATTTCATGGTGCAGTACTGCTTGTGCAATGCAGTATCTTTTAAACATGTAGGAGCTTAAAACATAATTAAACAATACTACTTAGGAAACCTAACTGCTTATTAGTGTTTTTTTAATGAAACAGTAATTACCTTTCAAATTAACATTACCCATTACCTAAGCCTACAGTTATATTACATTATCTTTATATTTGAGAGGGGTAACCAATTTCAAGCTTGTGCTAGAAGCGAGGGATCAGATCTCAGTGTGCCTTCCAGTCCGATGTTTTATAATTCTGGAACTTGCACAACATTAAGTCCATCTAACTTTAGTGATACGTCTTCCCAAATGAAAAGGGAATTGTACAAAGTTATTTTGGAAAAAACTGCACTTATTTCAAAGGATTTCTATGTCTTTAAATAAAACATTAAAGTATTTGAATGCTAACAGCTAAAGACAGCTTCCCACTACCACAAAACCTTTTGACAATTGTTCCCCATCCCTGTTTGGCTACTGCTGCTTTTAAACAACTTCTGTAATTAGGAAAGATATTAAAGTAGTGGTTTTCAAGCTTTTCCATTTTATAATGAAGCTGTGGAACCATTCAGAAAATTCAGATACTTAGACTGCTGTACAGGAGACACAAATCAAATCTTTGTACAAGTGTTCATATACATGTTTGAAGTGGCTCACAGTTTTCATGGGCTGAAAAGTTCTCTGCAATTGCTTATGAAATATTTCCCAGCAAGAATGCAAATGCTACTTGTTAAAAGAGAGAAAAATGCCCCAGAATATACAAAAATTTCATGATGCTGGGCTGCAAGAAAGGTTTACGTGCATTCTAACTTACAGGCAGCAGAGTGACTCCTGCTTGTCTTCAAGATCTCAAAGCTTCAAAAGGAAACACTTATTTCCTCCCCGCTCATTCCCTCATACTCTATAAAATTCAGAAACAGGCCTAAGAGTTTTAAGCAAATGTTTCAGCACCTTTTCCCCAAAACGTAGAGAGATATTTTCTCTCCAATTCTATGCAGCTGGAATTTAAAGGAAAAATAATTAAAAAAAAATACTGAGAAACTCAATATTCTAACAAAGCTAAGGCAATCTTACTTGCAGAAACACCACAATTTCTACATAATAATAAAGGATCATCAATAATGATGGTTGACATGGAGAATGGAAAGTAAAATCAACCGATAAAGTTAGCATGGTAAGGAAAGGCTTCCACATAGACAGGTCTTTACTCCTCTACAGTCACCTTGATTTCTCTGCAGAAAACCTACATGAAACAGCAATCACATTAACTGTCTGCTCCCCTTCAAGAACAACAGAAGTTCTGCCTTAAGAATCATAGAAAGATAATGCTGCTCAGAGACACCACCAATCCCCACTGCACGCTCTGTAATCTCTTCTCAGTGGTGTCTTAGAGCACACTAGTGATCCAAAAGCCAACAACTTGGCTTGCCATGCCTCTGTACATGGGGAAGGCTGGTCTGCCACCTGGATGCACCCACCCACAAAAGGAGGGGAAAAAACGTAGACTGAGTAACTTTTAAGAAATTGCTGTATTTTTAATTTTAAAAGATTAAATAACAGATTTAGAACTATGCCATTTCCAAATGTCTGTGAACCTGAACAACAAATGCTACCATTTGTTTCCACCTTTCTTCTTTTGAGCAAAGAGATGGTTAACACTCATATGTTAATACTATGCATGCTCTGATCCAAAGAAAAAAAAAAAAAGGCTGCTCACACAATAAAAATATACTAATATTACATTAAAAATCTACTTTAAACCCCAATTGCAAAAATCCTCAGGTCTGGGATTCCCCTGGAACTCTTCCAAGGAAGAGAGCCAACTACAATAAATAAGGCGAAAGGTTAGGGAATATCTAGAATGCAGTGACCTGCTATCATTAGATTTAAAATACTCATGAGAATATAGTAGTAGAGGAAAAAACACTAATGTTTTCCCTTGTGAAATATGACTTAGAAAATGTGTGGAAACATTCAACAGAAAAGGGACCAGAAACGTATAAAATTTACAATTTTCTATGTAGAAATCAGAAATATGCAAAAAACTTTTTCAGAGGCCAATAACTTAAAGCAAGATCTCAATATAGAACATATGGATAGCAATGCTGTATCACTTACCTTTCAAGGTAATACATTCTTAGAAGTGAACTGAACCACTGAACAATACTTTCCTTTTTTGACAAATAGAAAAAGTGACTCAATGTGGCAAACTGTTTTCCTTGTAACTGCAAGGTAGGGCATTTTGAGGCACCTGCTCTGTTAAAATTACAGCCACACTTTCATCACAGTATATCACAAAACTAAGGCAGACAACCTTCACACACACCCCCCACTCCCCATTATAGTGAGAAAACCTGCACAGTTTATTTCTCTTGCATACCTCAAACCTCTAGTGACAGCTCCCCTAAAACAAAGTACATGGTGCTGCAGGATATATGAAGGGAAGGACCGCATTGTCTTTACATATGTGAAAGCAGAGAATAAAAAAAATGACAAGTTACGTCACTGTAAAAGACAACATATTCCTATGATTCACCTTTTATACAAATTTTTTTTTAACTTCAATCAGCACAAAAATTTACTGGACCTTAAATATTGTATTTACTTCCTTATTGTGGAAAATGTGGGTTTTCCTTTCAAATAAAATAAATGGCTCAAAAAAACCCCCCAGAAGTAACATGATGATCTCTTCCAGAAGTTAAAAGAATTTATTTTTCTTAAATTCAAAAGCTTTAAATCTTAGTGAAATGGGTCACAGTGGAAAAGCCCTTTACTGTATTACCATACCTTATAAATAGTAAATGGTACCGTTTGAGGTCAAGGAAAGAAATACCACAATCCTGTATCAACCATGCATAAAGGATGCTGGAAGTTTCACATTCCTTATTCATTCTTTCCTTTTCACTCCTTTATCTAAAAAGAAGATTTATTTATAGCTTGTCTCAGAAGACCTTCCTGAAACATCCCTTAGAGGTATTTTCAGAAGTATTTAATAATTTAATTTTTGCCTATATTCGAGAAACTAAGAAAATACTGAATAATCCTCCTAACAGAAACAGGTTTCCCAAACGACCATAAATCTATGGTTTGGGATTGCTGCTTATCTACAAAAACCTGCAGGATATTTTAAAAACTTGCATATCTCATTTTACAATGTACACAATTCCATCATCTCAGCTTGTATTTGAATTAAATTATTACTTATATTTTCACTTAAAAATAGCCATTTCTGTAATTGTGCAACTTTCTTTTTCTTTTTGAGTGCCCGCTCTTGCTTGGCAGTAACGGGGTGTACTACTTCTCCTTTCCATATGGGGAAAAATGACTGCTTTACTGCTGCCAAAATCAATCTTGTCTGTAATAAGGATAACTACTGGGTGATCTGTTTGAACTAGCCAAACGAATGATAGACATGTGAGAGTGATTCAAGTGGCTATCCACAGCTATTTTAAATTAAATTGACATTGGGGGAAATGTTGTGTACCCAACTCTGTTTCCCATACACTAGGTATTTATAACTGGTTCCCATGAAGATCTCGTACTCGCATAACCAAATCAAGAATTAGGAATAAACACTCCCTGGCTTCCATCTGACAATGAAATCTTCCTTCTATTCCAGAAAGAGAACGCAGTTACAGATATCCCAAAAGATGAGACTTCATCCCAAAGCAGCTATGGTCTTCCTTCCTCTCATACTACCTGAGGAATGGGAAATGGCCTCTGAGTTTCTGTGCACACACTTTGTACCCCTCTTCTGGCAGTTATATTTCCTGACGTCTGTTTAAGTCTCCTCATCCATCTAAATGGAGTGAAAAAACATTCTGCATGCAATTATAAATCTTGCACATAAAATAAGCCTTAAATGCTCAAATTGAGAAAGGTTAACATAAACATTTTCTTGTGGATATTTGAGGTGAGAGCAAGAGAACTGTTCACAGGTAATACTGTCAAGATGGAAGAAAGAGAGACAGAAAAGCTATGAAAAAGGTGCACGTGCATAACAGGATTTCTTTTAAGTTCAGTTCTTGTTAAAAAGAGAGGAATTCTGTACAGTTTAGCATACATAACTATGGTTGCACTACAAAGCTTTCATAATTTCCAATCACACCTGTAGACACTGAGCCAGAGTAAGGCTGAAGTACTGCATGTAGAGCATCAGCTTCCTCATGAGAGTGGGAGAGGCAGGAGCTCCTACCCCCAAGTTTTGATCTAATCTGCAGTAAGTAAATGACCCTGCCAGTAAACTGCCATGGGTAATTTCACTCCTTGACAAACTCATGGAAGAAAAAATCCACTGAGTGTTATTAATTGTAAAATTCCAATGTCTGCATCAAGATATCTCTAAAGTTACAGATCACCAGAGGCAGAACAGGATAGTGAGAGAAGCATCATTACATATTTGCCCTGCTCACACCTCCTCCTGCTGGCACACTGCTACCGGCCAGAGATGGAGCCCATGGTCTGCACCACTTCTGACATTTATTTAGTTTTTCTTCAAAAAGTATTGCTATTTATCCAAGAAGCTTGAGCTCTACATAATTCCCAATGCCTACATGGTGGGATGGCATTCAGTAGTGGACACAACAATACAGTCACTAGCTTAGCTACAGCTTGTAACTGGGGGGGGGAAGACTAATACATGAAATGAAAAGCAAATTAATATTTTATATCCAGCCATAACAGCAGAGACTAATCAGACTGTTAGTCCATTAGTAAAACCACAAGGTTTCACTCCAGCAGCTCTGAAACAGTAATGGGTTTTCCCATGAAAACTTGAAAGAAAAGGTGAAAAAAGGTTTGTGTGGTATGATGGAAAGGAATGCCAGACACAGCTTTGGTCAAACATTCCCATTAAATATTTTCCCATTACCCCCTAGGTTCATTCACAGGCCAATTGCACTGGCTGTTTACCAAGGAGGTTTAAGATAATGTTTACTGCTCTTTAGCGTTTTTCAATTTTCTAAGCTTACCAGCATTTCCTTTAAAAAAATCCTTGTGAAATTAAAGAAGTAACACCTTAACAGTTTGGTTTCTCTTCACAGTAGATTTTCTGTTATTCTGATTCTATAAGTTCTACCACTAAACTGGTATGCAGCTGCCCTCAAAAAGTTTTATTAATTTTATACTTGAAATAAATGACTAATGATGCCCATTTTCTTTAGCAATTTGGACTAAATCCAACTGAAATCACTGAAATTATTTTCATGAGGAATGAGAGCAGATAAAGCTTTTTGCAGAAATAGATATTGATGCATTTGTGCTTTTACTACACATATTGGCATAGTGTAACTTCATCTAAGCAATGCTTAAAAAAACAAAAATAGAAACATTACTTATTTAAGCACTAGGTAACATACAAAAGGTAAAGAATTTATTTAGTTACAGAAGACAAACTGAAGTCTTAGAAATTACGTGTTTGTCTTTAATTACACTAACTGCTATCTGCATTTTTGAGAGAGTATAAGGAAAAAATGGAAACTAGGAAAGTAGTCCGTCGAAAGCAAGTCATTACTGCACTGCTGAAAAAACGCTTTGATAAACTACACACAAGATATTAATCTACCAATTTATAGGCCAATGATCTTTCCAACAAACAGTGTGTACTGCTTATAAAATACAAAACCCAGCCTCTTGAAAATTCATTTGTTTTTAGCATGCCTTTTTGCATTTATATTTCATCAAACACTGCAATTCGAGAACAAGAAAATAACATTAATGAAAAAGCAGAAAGAAATTGAAAGATCTTCAAAAATTACACTGCTTTTATTTTGTAACACCACTTACAGTAATTTTTCTTCTTTTAGATTCAGGTTGATATGCTTAGCTGTGTTTTTCTTAGATGTGTAGTATTGAAGTTGTAAGCTAGACAGACTGACTGTAGATGTATTATTAGTGCTGACTCACTGAAAATTATGTCGTTAGATCAGCATCTATAAGTCTCAATTCTTCACCTATTATTTCCATTATTTTTATTTGATCCATTATATTCAAAGCAGGAGAATGACAGTCTTAAATTTTATAACTACAAATGAAGAAAAACAGCAGCACTAAAACTCTACAGACAAAAGTTATTTACTAGTCTTAAAAAGTACCATATAAATATCAGCACCTATATAAATTTATAGTATGAAATAATGAACTTGCTGAGATTTGTACACATACTTAAAATTTTACTATGTGAGTGGCCCCAGTGAAGTCGCTTACTGACCCCGATTTTGTTTTTCCAGCATTTTCCTACTGTTGGTTCTCAGCTCCATGTCTCTTTTGCATTTTGAAGCAGAAGAACATAAATTTATCTCTCAATTTTGAAACTGATAGTAAAACAATGTTTTCTGGACTCTCCTGTAGCATTATCTACCTCAAGCAAGTAAACAGATCCTCTACTTCAGAGAAGTACAGAATCATTTTTCTGGAAGACAAAGTTAGCAAATGAAAATTATATTTCCTTTGAACGCAAAACAGACAAATTGGTAAGTACTAATTCTCACTGTTTAATTCTTTCAGAGATACAGGATCCACCACTGACAAGCTTCTCATTCTTGCAGTCTTAAAGCTCAAGTGAAGTTTCTGTACCGAGTTACTGACTTTACCACCACTAAATGGAGATGCCATTACAATCATATCCAGACACTTAGCTCTAAGGAGTCTAAATTCATTGTGAATGCAATTGCTAAGCTATTTTCTTTTCTGTGCCCAAGGACAAAAGCTCCTACAACAATCTACCTCTTGCACTTTATCTTACGTAGTAGTTTTCCTTTTCTCTGTCATGAATTTTCAGAGGGGATACTGAGGCATTCATGTTTTGTCTCAGAAAAAAAGTTATAAAGACTTGGTTATAACACTTCTATCAGAAAACATGAGTAGAGGCTTGATATGTTCCACAGGAGAAAAATTTAAAATCCAATTTATGCTATCTTTGAAGAAATTCTTTAGTACTAAATAAAACTTCCAATGTCATATAAAAACTGTATTTAGAATATACATCTAAAATAAAAATGGGAGTGGGGGGTGGGGGGTGTCCCTTCCAGAAAAAATACATGCTTTCTGCTTTGACATGATATTTGCAAGACTGCTGCCACAGAAATGATGGATATAACATTCATCTGTAAGCAGATTTTGCTTTAGGATGAATTAGAAGAGAAGATGGGATTTGAAAAGAAAAGTAAATACAAACATAAATTCTGTGTAAATGATCTCCAGCACAAGAGGTTTTGGTCTGCTGTGTTAGGAAAGACTGCTGTGCTGGGTTAATAAAAGTGCAGGAGAAAACAGTATCCTGAAACAAAATGACAAAGTTGCTATCTGACAGACTGCAAAAACTAATGGGACTTAAGCATACCAATGTATGGCCGTACAACAGAAATTTACCTCTCAGTACTTAAGCAATGGCAATTCTGTTTGAATTTCTCCCAATCCTGTTTGTTATGTAAGCTTATTTGTGTACTCCAGAAGAGTGAAAGGACCTTTTATCAACTATGATATTATCACAGATTCACAATCTTACATTTTTATATTACTGGTGAGAATGGTATTTTTGATGGCGGGATTACTAATGATGCCTTCCTTTTGCCACAAAGTAGTTGCATTTACACAAGCTAGAGTCTATTGAAATACATTCTATAGTAACCACAAGTCTAGTTTCAGGGACAAGGAGTTTTGTCAGAATATGGCATTTCATTGTAGTAACTGGTGGAGTAAACAGCATAAACACATTAAGAATTTTAGGATTTGTGCCTTACTTCATAGATCTAGAAGGGTTCACAGAAATCCTTGAGAAACGCAATGGTAACACCACAGCAGGGATCTCCTAGTGCTTAAATACCTTGTCCCATGATTTTCTTTTTAATTTTTTTTTTAACTGAAAGGAGACTAGCACCTATTCAGGCCACTCTATCTCTTAAATATGGAGTAAAAAAATTACAGTAGTGATAGTAGGTCATTACCTGTATAAGGGGAAAAAAGCATATGAATATGATTTCATTTGTATTTTGAATAGCTGACAAAAAACCGCTAAAATACATACCGCATCTGTAACTTCTATCTCATACAGCTTCTGGAATGTCTCCCGATAAAAGAAAAAAAGCTTTCCACTGCCACCACCTTTCTTAACAGAGGTGCCTGTGACAAGTATTTTATCATCTGGGCTGAAACAACAATCTGTCCTGTTGAAGAAAACAAATCATCATATCGGGCAAATCAATAATTCACGTATAAGGAACTTATATATAAATTACACTCCTAAATTACACTCCTTAAAAATCATCCTATTTGTTAATTCTTTCAAGACTAAGATTTTTTAAAAAATCTTTTGTCAGATGTCATCTATTACTGTATTTATCAGACACAGTTCACGTGTACAATTACAGCTGTGACAGAACGTGCAAAACTGGCAGATCCAATAAAAATTCTCCTCCCAACAAAATTCTCCTCTGCTCAAAAGTCATGTAAATTTTTCAACATGAGAAACAAACAAAAAAAGTATTTTCAAATCTAGTTATCAACATTCAGTAAAAAAATAAACATGAAATCTGTTTTTGCTGATGATACATGCTTCAACAATGCAGGGCAGTGTGTTTATACAGTGGCCAAAAATGTTTGTCTGTTTGCTTTTCCTTTGTGCTACAAATTGCAGTCAAGACTGAGCTGTTCATGACCTGCCTTTCTAAGACCTTATTTCAAAAGTATAAATTGTCCATAGAACTGGATTTGGCTGTGCTACAGTTACAGAAATGCAGGTAATACCAATAAAAATATTAAATATAATACTCAGCACTATGCAGTACAATATAGTATTTCCATACCAAAGAACACAGTCATCAGTGCTTCTAACATCATAACCTGAAATCATACCATGCACCTTCATGTTATGTCTACTTTTCAATCCAGCTCTTTTTTTATTAATCATAGAGCAAATAAGAATGAGGATTACTTATATATCTCATTACACAAACATAAGGCAATGAACTGGCCTCCTCCTGAAAAGTTGCTAATCCAATTAGACAGAAGACATATGAGACTGAAAAATGGCAAAAAACAAGCAAAGCTAGCTATGAATTTTCACAAAAAATTAGACGTTTTAAAGCAATGTGAAGTCCTAAAACGGCCAAGAATCCTTCTTGCACAGCCCTCCCTGTGCAGTCCTTTGTGCACAGTTCTGGACCTAGTGAGAACTGAAGAGGAGAACTCCGGTAGACTCCCTCGCGTTCAGCACAACTACTGCTATTTCTACTAGCTGGAATAAATGACAGTACTTACATTGGAAAGAAGCTGGGCAGTCTTTCTGCTGAATTAAGAGGCTTTTTAAATTGTCTGATATCCCATATCTTTAAAGTATCATCTCCTATGAAATAAAAGGGAGGAAGGTTAGCAATACAGAATTTAAGTCATGAATTTAGATGTGCAGAAAATGTTACCCTCTAATTCAGACACAAAAAGAAGAGAATGATACAGTAGAAGCATTCAAAATGGAGATGGTATGGAAGTGGTTTTTTTGTCCTCAAATGACTATGAAAGTGCAAGGATGAGAAGTTCCACCTGCTGCACTCCAGTAGATCAGAAACTTCTCCTCAAAGGCTCAACTCCATCATGGCAATCCCTCCTACCAAGAACCATTATCCACAGTGAAATCAGATTCCCCAAACACTAATTTATTCTGTGTTTGTGAGCCTCGGTGCTTTGCTGCTAGGAGTAAATTTAAGTTTTAACATATCAAAAGAAATTAAAATGTTACCATGGATGGTCTAGATCAAAAACTAAACAAGTTTTATGTGTCTGGCTTCTACTTGCCCTGAAAAAATGATCAGGAAGAACAGAAGGCACATGAAGTCTTCCTCCTTCTTTGGCAGGCAAACAACAACAAACTGCAATGTCAGTACAGAGAACAGGCTCTGGAATCAGTCACAAATCCTTGGGGAAGCAGGAGAAGGGAAGTGAACCCACACTTACTATAACAAAACCTTTTCACACCCCTCTACACCACCTTTGGCCACAAAAGACAAAATCAAGGTTACACCAAGACATTTATAGCAATTCTCGTCTGTGTTTGATAAACATGGTGTGACTGTAGGCCAGTAAAAGTCAAGCTGTTTATTCCTTTCTAAAAGTTATGACATATTAACAAAGTGAGAACGGGGAGAGGGGGAAAGAGATTAGTTAGTTATTCTCAGAGAGATCTACATCTCTGTTGATCATCCCTCTGGGATACATATTTCCAGCATGAGAGGAGCTACAGAATTTCAGCTTTGAAGCACCTCACTTGGGCACCGAGACATCTCTTTGCACTTGGTATCAGTGCCCCAGTGCTTTCAAGGGTGAAAAGAAGGACTTTCAAACAGCAACTCTCTTTAAAAATATCCAGAGATTAATTTTACACAAAAAGTGACAAAATCTTCCTGTCCTAGGAGGAAAAGGAGGCAAGTGGCTGGTAATCCACACACCTGCTTCCTTCTAAAGCACAAACCTTGCAGGGAAGTAATTTTGTTGTCTAAAAGTATTTTGTAGATTCACAGACTTTGAGATCAAGAGCTTAAAGGAAGCCTTGGAAATAAAATGTTAAAAAAAAAAAGTAACATGCTATAACACAAGAAACCAAAGCCAGCAGTACCCTTTACAGGGAAAGCAGTAATGTGTGGCCTCATACATCATGTAAGTTTATATTAAAGACTAGGATGACTCCTTACTACAAAATATTTTTAAGAAACGAACTTAAATAAATGATGTCTACAGCAGAGTATATTTCTGTTCATTGGGAAGCTAAAAAATGACAAGAAAGAAAAATGCTGAGTCCCTATTTTGGGAATATCTCTTTTCTTATTGTTTCTCAGTAGACTCCATCCCAAGCATTTCAAAGCATTTGGTCTTGTAATATGAACACTCCCTTTTCCGTCCTACCCCCAACAAAAAAACCTACTTATCTGCGAGATGTTTTATCTAAAGCACCAGCACTTTATAAATGTATGCAAAGGATACCAATTGGCCATTCTGTAAATCTCCTGGATAGGGACAGATCTAAGGCTAGCAGCCAAGGCTGTTCTGTTCCCAGTGGAATGAGCCTTGACACGATCTTCAAGCTGTAGTCCTGCCAGGCTTTAGCAGGAGAGATGCAATCAGACATTCAGCTATAGCTCTTCTCCTTACAAGAAAATGTAATCTGCTGTTTAAAAAAATCAGAAGACTCTAGAAGGACTCAAAAAAACATGGTTGATTTCAAATCAACACGGTTTTACACTGTGCAGAAATAGATTATTAAGTATTTGGAAAGGGAGAAATGCTAGTAGAATGACTTGGCCAATGTTGTGAAAATCTTACCATCATTAAGAATTTGCCCAAATTCACTTTCTCTAATTAAAATTTTGTGTTGCAAATATAATATTGGTTCCTGAATCTAATCTGCATCTGGAGTTGAAATCACTGTCACTAAGAAAACAGATATATTAACCTTTCATAACACCCAAGGATTTTTTCCAATAGCATCCTTCCAACGGTGCTTAAGGGGCTTCTTTACGAGAGCTGTAGCAGTACTGATCTATTTTTAATTACTTCATACATGGACAAAAATAGTTACCCTTAATCAAAAACATAGGAACAGAAGTTGTACAGTCCAGTATGAAACATTCAAAATAGTCTACTCAGATCATTCAGTATTTTTCTTGATGGCAGACTTCTCAAAAGCCTGGCAGGATTATTTAAAGCTTTTATAGCAGTTTTAGCAGCACTTCAAACTCTATTATTTGCCATTTTAGTAAGAAGGATATCAATAAACAGGCTCTAGTCTGATAAAATCAGGTCAGACACCATGGCTCAATGGCACTGAGCACTGGATTTATCAAGAAGCAACACTTAGGTCCTAGAAAGCAGTCTTGGGTGAGCCAGGATAGGCATTTTGCAAATGGCTTTTAGTTAAAATAAGACAAATGTACTGATACTACAAAGATTTTACCAGATTTTTTTTTTCCCCCTCTTTTCAAAAGATACTGACCAAGAAGAAAAGTACATGGATGCAAATGGGCCCAAAAGAAGCAAAAGTGCTGCCAGAAACTCAAAAAGCCTGAAATCAGCTACACTCTCCACCAAGCTCCTCCTTTAAAGAGGGAGTCCTGTGTTGAAAGCAAAGCTTAAGGACAGAAATTCACAAACATATCAGGGAAAGCAAAGAAACATAGGAAATGAGAATTTAAAAAAGAAAATACAGCATAGGAATGGCATACCGTGAGGGAGCACCAGAATATATTATGTTTATAAACTCTGAGCCTTTCTGTGAAGGCTTATACTATATATATGTGAGGAGAGGCACCTTACAGAACAAAGTGTATGCTTCTGCATTCTGCACTGGTTCTGCAAGAGGAGCTGCAACATCTAAAGAACGACACTCGGAGGCATGACAGGTTGGGACCACACTCACGCCAAGCCAAAGGCCTTGAGAGGGAAGTCACAAACTGGGGATTCTGCACGTACACTTGGAGCAGCTGTCACTATCACCTGCATCCATACCAGCCCAGCCAAATATTTAAGTGCATCATCCTCTCTAAATATATGGAAGTGAAGCTTACTGGAAGATTTGAAAAAGCCATTTCGGCTCTAATTGTAACACATAGTTGACTATGCCTATTAAAGCTAATGAATGCATTTTTGACATTGTTTGAAATGAACATCGGCATTCAGCTCCTGAGAAATATTATTTGAACATAAAACCATTTGATTTTTGAAATGCTAATGTTTGTATTTACTACAAAAAACAATATATTATTACTCTGCACAAAATAAAAAGTCACTATACGTGCTGCTGCATAATCCTTAAGTATACAGGAAACTTTTCCACTTTCTAAACCAACTTCAAAATTGAATGTTTTGTTTTTCCTCAAGAACATTGTGAAAAGAGAAATACAGCTAAAACTAAAAAAACCACACTGAATGCAAAAACAAAACATCAAAAGGAAACATAAAAAATAATTTTTTGGCACAAAAGAAAGCATGTATCTGCATAAGCTATCTGATAGACTTAGATGTGATTATTTTTTCTTGGGTTTAACTATGGTGAACTTTTTTCCCCTATATATGAGTCTACTGATTAAGACGGCACTGAGTCTGCACACTGTTCATACCGCAGAAAATAAACTAACCATGAAACTAATAGCTATCATGAGATTCATGGAATTAAGTCATTACTCCATATTATGACAAAAACTAACTCCATAAATTCTGTACATACTAGAAGTCAAAAAAAGTGGTGTTTTTTAAAAATTTTTATAACATGACCCCAAGTCCAGTCCTAATGTTTACCTCTTCACTGCTAAACAAAGAACACATTCCCCAAATACTGTCTTCACTGTATTTAGAAAAAATTACTTTCATGGTATACAAGTTTCTGTCAAGTTACCTACCTAATACCCAACAAGAGTAAGACCGGGAACTCTCATAAGCAGCTCCTTAGCCTTCCATTTTCCCTTGTGCTTGCAGCTGAGCCCTGCCTTATCTCTCTCGTATCCAACACAGCATCTACATCAGATTCAGGACAGTCAACCAGGCTTTCAATGAAAGTCCCCATTCCCCAAACAACTACTCTCTCTTTGATCCTCAGCACTTGTCAGGTGTGTTAATCTATGAATGCTGGATCCACATCTGCTTTTGTTGGCACAGATCCAAGGCAATGCTCACACTAAACCACTAACCAAACAAGTCAAAATAAGGTATGAATCCTTACTCTATAGCATAGTGCACACAGAGGCTGCGTGTTTTTTTTTTTTAATACACTAGACAAAGGTAGCACTTTTATCCACACTGAAGGGCCAAATTTCCATACAGTCTCACATTCTGCAAACAATCAGTATTTTATATAGCTTGGAGCAGAGTGTGGTAGATAAAACGTGAGTGAAAGTCTGTTTAACGTGACACAAAAATTTGGAGACAGATGAGGAAGAGCAGGCAACCAAAAGTGCCACATACAATAAAAATAAGCAAAGATCATTTATGTGGTCTACATTCATAAATGTGAAACTTAAGAGAATTTACATAAATGGAGGTTTCAAGACGGCACCAGTGAATATTCCTCACATAAGTACTAACCTTGCTTGCCGTTAATATTTAAAAGCACACTGAGGTTTCTCTTTAAATCTTATAAAGTATGTCTGCTTGAATTCTTTAAGGGCAACACCACTGGTAGACAAATGCAGCATTTTACTTAGCCCAGGAGTGAAAGACAGATGGTTCATGTACTTTCCAAGGAGGAGATGGTTCTCACATAGTAAGTGTCGGGTTCAGTAAGGACCAGCAAGGTTGAGAGCTTTACTTCAACCACATAGGAGTCATTCATGATAAGTACAGTGGCAGTAGAACTCTGGATCTGGGAGTTCAAACAGCAATTAAGAAACAACCAAAGTGCCATTAGCGTGCCCTAGTAAGCTGTCACAGACAAGGCCACCATCATCCTAATCTGAAAGAAGTGATCTGGGGAACATAATGTTTGGAATCTTAGAAATGTGGCAAGACATACAAAGAAGTCAGAGAGGTAGCATCCAATAGCAGCTGCATACTGCTGTCAAAGCCACCAATGCCGCTCTACTCACTGGTGCCACTCTATAGGGGGAGGACACAAAGCAATTGCAAGCTACAGCCCTTGGCTTGGAAGCACAGCCTCTGCTTCAGAGCTTCTGCCATGTATGAATACCTCTATCCTGGTATTTTGTATACGTAATCTCATTCTGTCTACGTACCAAACTGACCAGATGTCCTGTACATATGTTAGGCACAATGTTAGTTGACATTAACATATACTCCCTCTCCCTAGGCCTGTTTATTTGGCCTTGGGGCCACACTAATGCATACACATAGCTTCTGGTTACAGCTGGTTTCCATCCAGACAGCTCAGTTTGTATGCCTGCACCTGCCTGCAAAATACTGGGTAGACAAATCTCTGTATGAAAAGCTGTCTTAGGCAGACACCATCCTATCCAATACATCTAATACTGGAGTAAATGAGTCTGCAAATACATCTTTCTCAAGACTTGTTCTGTTATCTAAGTCTTTTTTATAAAAGTTTTATCTGAAGTTTAAAAAACAAGCATTTTTTTCCTGTCCTGTAGACATTTCTTTTTTTCCTTTTTTTTTCGCCATTCAAGGACATCTTGGCCACTCACTTCCAGTCATCACCTCTTCGTGTTTGTAATATAAATTAGATAAAAATTCTAATTAGAACAGAAAAGAACATGGCATAAGAAAGCTGCTTGAGGAACTAATAACTCCAGAACAGAGATACTGTTATTGAGAGGCAGCAATCTTCCTGGAAACAACTAAGTAACAAAACTGGTCTCGTTTTGTTTTTAATTATGCTAGTAATTTCCTTTTGGTGTATTATTAATGCTAGACAAGAAGACATATCAGGAACTGTGTAACATAAACAGCAAAGTTCTCTTAAAACATTCCTTAGCTGTAAAATGTGCTTTCAGGAACACAGTATTGTATGGTGTATCAAAATAAAAGATGTAAATTGTGAAACACTTCAGGTTTAAATCACTAGTATCTGATTTCACTATCTTACCTCCATCATAAACAGTTACATTCAACGATGATATAATTTAAATGGTTTGTTTACCGAGCCATTTCACTTAGTAAAGTTAAAACTGTCTTACATTCAACACATCAAAGGGTTCTTTCAATCACATACCTCCACGGCTGGCCAGGACAGTACCATCATAGGAAAACGTCAAGCAAGAGGTGTCAGTGCCTGGAGCATGGGCTTGCCTGCAGTGGAACTTTGTGTGTACCTGTTTGTCAAATAAATAAAACATTAGAAAATTTGGTTATTTCAAGATGGGGCAAACATTTCTTTATAGCATTTTGTGCACTCTGCTGCTATTCCTAAGTTTAAACAGAAAACTCTACATTTTTAGCAGGTAGAGAAGCTAAAAATTTCTGCAGCCTTTTAAAAATGTCGTATGTGTTTCAGAATAGGCTTTCACAGTAAGAGCTTGAATGCAAAATTTGACTTTTTCATAGGTTTCATTATACAGCCCATGTTTACATAGCATCAGTACTCTTCGAAAACTCCCACTAGCACTGGATAAAGGTAGTTATGCCCGGTTAGGATAAAAACACATTTTAAGACAGTTCTCAACACTTCCCTAAGCAGGCTTATAATTACAAAAAAATATCAAAATACAATATACATACTTTGGAAGGGCCTTAAAAGAAGGATTGGAAGAATTTACTTTTGCTAAATTTAATCCCTGCCAAAATCAATGGCTTATATAATAGAACAAACCTCAGATATTCTGAGGTTTGTGTTCCATTTAGCTGCAATAAAATTCAAGTTTGGGAATGACATATGTTATTTTCAATTATTTCTATTTTGCTGACAATCCTAGAGAAAGGTAGAAATTACTTTCAAGTTAATATTTTGTTCTTGTATAGACTGACTTCTTATTTATTAAGTCACTATTTAGTAAAATCTCTAAAAATTCTATTAAAAAGGGAGGAACCTCAGTTACATTTTAGCACTTTGGTAAAATCAAGCTTTCCTACTTCCCAACCAAACTCAAAAGTCTCAGCTAAGATACCAAGATGCCTTTCGTACACAGGAAGGGAAAAGGGAAGAAAAGGGAACAGACAGAAACAGATGTGAAGGAATTTGAGACAGGCTGACTCCTTTTTTAACACCTAGGAAATTACACTTCTCATTTGCCCTCTTTTCCTAATACAAGTCAACTCACAGTTGTAAAAGAAAGCATTCAAGAATTAAAGATTGCCTGTGCAACTGTACCTCAGCTTGCCATCTGTAAGATAAGGATTAAAACATTCCCTTCCTCATACAGACAGGAAGAAAACAAACTGGTGACCCTGAAGTCCTTTATTTATCATAGTGATGAGCAAAACAGAAAAGCATACACAGAAGCATATATTTTCAGAGGAGGGTTTGAACAGCATGCACCAAATCAGATCTAGAATCACACCCTAAAGAGAAAGAGGACAAAACAGCAGCTGCTTAGCGATTGCTATCCAATCTATATATTAAAAGAGAGATAGTTCTACAGAACAAAAAAGGCGGATATGATCATGAAATGCAAACACAGCGACTGAATTAAGCTTGCACAGGAACACTCAGCTACTGTATCTTCTAATTTTTGACTATACACCTTACTAAGGCTCTTTGTTATGGGCTGTTTTGTATGCAAAAGGCCCAAGCTAGTAAAGTAACTAATGTTGTTTACCCTTTCAAATATTTATTCTAAATTTGGTCCAAAAGCTAGAGAATCTTTCTGTGATGACATTAATAATGATTGCAAGCTTATTTTGGTGTGCACATTTAGTCAAGTTCTGAGAGAAGTCACTGAAGTCATTCCCTCCACAAATGAATCTTCCACAAATAAAGGAGGACTTCAAACACCAAGTAAATGCTCCTTATGGTATTTGGCGATAGAATGTAATAGCCTACATCTAGCCGTAGTACTTGTTTTGAAATTACTGTCACTTCTAGCAAATTGTGCATATCCTGGAGAAACTCTATGAACGGATTGCAGTTTACAATTGTTTGTCTTTGGTGGGGGTGTTTATAGATACAAAGAAACATATTTTATGCATCCAATGACATAAAATTTTCCAAGTATGTGGTAACATATAAAGGATAAACTGTGAATTGGCTATCAGAAAATAAATTTTCTGTAATATTTGTTAAACATTAACAAGCAATTAAAATGATGTATTTTCTGTCTAAGAAATACCATGGACACTTGCAAAAACATCATAAATGGTTAATAATCACACCTAAAAAAAATGACAGAAAGATTACAATATGGTATTTAGCTATTTCACATAAATTGGAAAAACTTTGTTTGGGTGGCACAACACTTCTCTACTCAACACTCCCATCCCTCCCTGGCAATGTCACACTGACATACGTGTATTAAAATAACAGTTCTGTCATTTTGCTGCCCAACTTAATGCAAGGGTGGGTTTCCTTTTTCTTTTGTGGCATACTTAATCAATCTGAAATTCCTTCCTTTTATTTTGTTTTGCATACAAATTAAAATAAAGAAAAAGATTTGGGGTGCAACCAATGCTTTTTCTTTTATGTTTTACTACTAAAAAACCCAAACATATACATATATATACACACACACAGAGATAGACAGTAAATCCAATGTTTCAGGAGTTTTGTTATTTTTCTATGGTCAAAGATACTGATTCTATCTAGCTTGAATTTATGAATCCATTAATCAAACCTAAACCTTATCTTTCAGGAGTTAAACAGCGCACCCGACATGTGTCACCCACTATGCATCCTTTTCAATGAAGTACCTGTACTTTGACCAGTTCTTACCCTTTTTCAACTGTCCCATAGAAAAATAGCAACATACAGGTATCCAAAACTCAGACATTATTTAACCCTTAATCATAAAAATTAAAACAACAGAATAAATTTCGCCCAACTCTATCCAGCTTCAATGCCTTAGGATTTAATGTCAAATGAGACTCGCCTGAAAGGGACAGTAGGATTGCATGCGTAATTCTGCTTGTCTTTAAAAATAAATTTGCTCATTCTACCAGTAAAAAGATTGTTTTCCTAACTCTGAGCTCTGCAAGTTTGCCCTCCATATATTATTCGGCAAAGGAATATAACCCTGAATTGTAATACTAAATCAAATATTCTAAAATGATTGAAGGTTGCTCTAAAAATGATAGAAGGTTGAACAAGAAGTTTTTACATATACTGGCAAACGTTCATTGCAGTTTTCAAAGAAAATAATGTGTTTGGCCTCTGGCCTCTTAACATTTTTAACAGATGTCTAATCTTGCTAACAAATCATTAGCAAAAAAAATTGTTATCAGAATGTTTCTTTCTGGAAAGACATGAAACAACAGAACTAATGTACACAATTCAAAAGTTTGATTCAGGAAGGGAAGGGAGATAGCACTGAAACACCAGATAAAGATGTAAAGATAATTAGGGCAAAGTGTATCTACGTTTCTCCCTCATTACTCCTCTCCTTTCTTTGCAGAGGTGTCTGCTTTTACGGAGTACTAGTCATGTGCCATATAAAATTTGACAAGTGCATTAATCCTTAGAATTTCTGAAAGGTTTAGTTATTTCAGCAAATGCCACAATAACACAGCTATCTTCTGCAACTTGTTTGAAGGCTTTCTAGCAAATAACTCCAGCAATGTAAGCACTTTCTCTCTAGCTTTGTGTTAGCACATACATTTTTGTTAAGCAATTACAGCTGACTGGACTTGTGTGCAACATGAAACGACAGGGAGAAAACATGAAGCACATGTGAGAAAGGATGCAGTTGCAGCTATCAAAAAAACCTATGTAACAGGCTTTGCAATATTGCAGCAGTCCTCAGAGAGGATAAGAACCAGAAGATAAAAGGAAGCCAGGATTGGAAAGGAGGGATAGGGGGTAGGGGGAAGGTTCATGACTTGAGTATCAGTAATGGATATCCTTTGTACAAAAATTTGGCTGGATTGAAGAGGACCAATATAGGAAGTGAATAAGACAGTGGCCACAATTAGTGTTTATCACAAATGAATGACCTACAACAGAGCTGCACGGTTAGAGTTCTGCGTCACACAACTGTTCTCCTTCTCCAGAATTGTAAATAAAACACGTTCTAGGAAAAGTAGAAGACAGACCTGGTCAGTTTGTTCACCTCAGAAATCCAAGCCACGTCCATGAGAAAAAACAACAATACAGCTAACTAATGAAATTTTTGAACTCTCCGCGTTGTTTCTAAGATACAATATTTCACAGTAAGTCGACACTTTCCCAAGATTATAATGCTTCCTCCCTGCCTTTTTTCTTTTAAGAAAAAAACCAATGTCCCAGCCAAGACATTCTTCTTCCTTCTTGTTCCTAACATCTTCATGAGTTTTTTAAAAGCAGAGGCAGTAAATTAAGGAAGGCCTTGGGGAAAGTGAGATCTACAAAGATCACTATATCAGTCTTTCCCTGTATTACAGCTACATAACAAAATTTTACTCATTCATTAGTATGAACACAGTCAACCATGTAACCACAGTTTTACTCATTTATTAGTGTGTACACAGTCAACCACGCAACCACAATCATGTCCGCAGCAAAAGGAACTCCATCCAATACTGAGTGTGCCACTAGCAATGCGCGATCTGCTCCAGTTTGCTCCAGCACAAAGAAGGTGTATTCTGAACAGGGAAGCTCATCTCTAGAGATGCCCCCCACGCTCACTTACCAGCTGTTCCCCCTCTTTCACATCAAGCAATTTTTCCAACACTTCTTGCCAGAGCTAGAAATCGGGATTTACGCTGGTTTCAAACATGAAGCAGAAGGGCACGACTAGCGGGGCACAGATGCCAGACAGGCAAGTCCCAAGCCATGTATGGCTGTTTGAGATTTAAACGGGTGATTTTACCTGATTAAGATACTTTCAGCAAAATTAATTAGCTGACACTGTCAATATTCAACAGCAAAAATGATAATTTTTAATAAACATAAAAGCCTTCCAAGATAACATATTACCATAAGCCAGTCTCAAGGTGACAAAGGCATGAGCTACAAAGCTGCAAGAAAAAAAAAAAAAAAAAAACCAAACACAACCAAAAACCTTCTTTTTAGTCACAACTAAGCAAAGCTGTCTGGGTCTTTGTTGAAAGCGATCCCACTAGAGACAGAGAGCAATCTCAGAGCTGTGATCACAGCTGACAAGACAGACAGGTTCCCAGGGCACAAGTTACACTCTCCAAATGGCCATTTCCCCATCCCCCCTTCGGTCGTCTCCACTGAAGGAAGCGTATTTGCTTTGCTCTCAATTAGAGTCCAGAAAAGAAATGTAACTGTACTTTCTAGGTTTAGTATATCACTTACAAATTATCAGGTCTACATATGCCAGCTGAATTCAGGAATTTCTCAATTTTTTTCCCTGAGTAGGCAGTTGCAGACTATATCAGATGTTTTCCTTAAGCCTCTGTAAACATGATCCCTGGGCTTTCAATTCATGTGACAGCTCTTCAATACCACTTCCCGTGGTATAGAAATGGATGCTGTTTCAGTAATGACCATACTGATGCAAAACAAGATTAACTTGTGAAATTTGAGGTTTTAGTGTTTACATGATTACACTATTACATGATTTGCTCTTCTCTGTGATTTTCTAACTCAGTGACATCTACATGTATCATTAGCAGACATGAAACACTCCTTCCTTTCTTTCAATCCTAATTAACCAATTATGAATACAGTAACCTAACTTTATTTGCCACAACCACGACATCTGACCAGCAATTTAATTGTCCTGCGTGTGCATTATCTTCTCATCTGTTGCATCTAAGGCCTTTTTCTGGCTGGAGGGATGATATTCTAGGGGAGGCAAGTCTTTGGGATTTCTTTATCTCCCACACTCAGCAGTGGTTCAATACCCTTCAATAATCTTCCACATTTATTTCATAGAGAAGTTTTCCTAGCTATTTGCAATTCTGAACAGGTAAAAGACTTGGCTCTCCCCCCCCCCCCAATATTTT
>VFFE01007178.1:1518146-1535788 GCA_008921705.1 Burhinus oedicnemus | reverse complement strand
TTTCAGGCAATATTCCTATCTCAGTTTCACGGTTACTTCTTTGACCTTGCTTTCTTCTCACAATAATTTTATATAATTGAGTAGTTAAATAAGCAAACAAATAGGCCTATACATTTGTAAGCAAAAAAATTGGCAGAGTGGAAAAAATTTTCAAAAATTGTTTTCTGCAAGTAGTTTATACTAACTGAACACAGTGTTCCATAGGGAAAAGAAATAAATTCCCACTTAGCTTCAGACTCTGTAAACCCAAAGTTACGGATTTTTACAAGTAAAATATTACAGTGTTAATCACTGTTTCCATGCATACAATATACTGTTGTTGAAAGCTCTTTTGACAAAATGTGGTTTTGTCCAAATACAACAAATTACAACCAAATACTGCATTTCAATTCATCTAGCATTTAGCTCAGAAACAACATACTGTCTTAAGTAACTCTGGCAGTTCTAGTTTTGTGGTAGCATCAACTTCAACCTAAAAAAAAAAAAACACTTAAATTCTTTCATGATTAAAGATACTTTGTAAAATAAATTAAATTTAAAACCAGGATTTCACTGCTTCTGCAAGATGAGGCTCCAGTATACTTGGATTTGATTTCTGGCACTCAATATTGAACTGACTTGAAAATGAATGTTTCCATTTTAAAACACACTGTATATTCACCCATCTACACAGCACAGCACCCTGTCGTATCAAGTTTCCAGCTAGCCTACAGAGCAGTGATCCAGTACCTAAGCATTAGGTAGAGTGAAGAAAACTTGTAATATCCTTTAGAAAAACGTGGTTTGCAGTGAGTGCTGGAGCCCATCCAAAGAAGAGCAACGAAGGTGGTGAAGAGTCTAGAGCACAAGTCTTAGGAGGAGCGGCTGAGGGAACCGGGGCTGTTTCGCCTGGAGAAAAGCAGGCTCAGGGGAGACCTTATCGCTTTCTACAACTACCTGAAAGGAGGCTGGAGTGAGGTGGGGGTTGATCTCTTCCCCCAAGCAGCAAGTGATAAGACAAGAGGAAACGGCCTCAAGTTGTGCCAGGGGAGGTTTAGATTGGATATTAGGAAAAATTTCTTCACTGAAAGGGTTGTCAAGCATTGGAACAGGCTGCCCAGGGAAGTGGTGGAATTGCCATCCCTGGAGGTATTTAAAACACTTGTAGATGTGGTGCTTAGGAACATACGTTAGTGGTGGACTGGGCAGTGCTAGGTTAATGGTTGGACTTGATAATCTTAAAGGTATTTTCCAACCTAAATGATGTTACGATTCTATGAGATTCCTGAACATATTTCATACATGGATTGCTTTTAAAATTAGTTTTTGTTTTTAGTAGACATTAAAAACAGATTACTGTTTAAATATGAGAGGACAGAATGCCTTTGTTTGGAATTAAGGTCTTTAAATCAATTAATCCCTTCTGTTTCATTTAATATAAATAATAATCTCATTATTAAAGCTATGGTAATGTCAAAATATCCTAGTCAATATCCAAAAAGGGCTCCCTCAAGGGCTGCAGCATTTTCACACCAATTTGGCTGAGGAGTACAGAATCGTTACAGAATTCTTCATTCTGCACTTAGCCTTCTCTTCTACTGTTAATGTTGCTTCAAAACCCTCTTTTATCTTCTTTTCCTATTTCCATTTTTTTGATACTCTGTAGTACCTCTCCTGACTACAATCTCCTTTCACCACTAACCACCTAAAATTATTCTCCATCCAACAAAAAGGTTTCTTCCATTTGTACATCCTAGCCTTCCCCTTTCATTTCAGCACAATATTTCACACAAATGCCTGGCAACTTCTTATTTCTTCTCCATCAGCAGTAGCATCTTCAGAGCACAAGGCTGTATGTTAAAGTTGTATCTTAGAAATCTAATCTGCATAATCCACTTTTCACCAAACAGCTCCATGTTTCTTTCTCTCTCCATTACCATTTTTCACACTTTGGCCTTTTCATTCAATACTGCCTTCTCCTCCATCCTCATTCCTTGTCAATCCCACTTAAATTCCTTCCTGAATCTCAACAGATTTATCCCTGACAAATCCAACAATGCTACCTGATCCTCATCAGTCTTGGAAAAAAGTGCCTATTTTCTACTTCCCGTCTTCATTGTTTTATGAGGTCCAGTGTCTCCTGTACACCTTCTACATGTTGGCTCCCTTCACTGTTCCCTCTGGTGCATGACTCTCTCTCTTTCTCTGTTTCACTGGCTATTCACCATTACTCAATCCCCTTGGTCACTCAGCTTCTCACTCTACAATGTATTTTTAAAAACCTTATTCATAACCATAACTACCAGTATCTCCACACCATTAAACTACTTTCCAAGAAAAGGTACGTTATTCTCTGTGTGCTGAACATCTTAGTTCATCTTGACATCACTTTGTGAATGTTTAACTGGCAACTTGAATGATGAGCAGTATGATGAAAGCTGTTCCTGATTTTCTTACCTGGATTTCCTTAGTTTCCCTGGAAGATCTAAACTCTTTTAACCATTCATCATAAGACAAATGTCATTATATGCATCAGGCCAGTATTGTTACTTTTATTATTATTATTACTTTGACATCTTTTCCCTCTTTGTTTCCTTGATAACAATCTTTTTGACTTCTAGGGTTCACTGTTGCTGCATTTTGTCTTCTTTAACGGCTGTATTTTACCAATGAGTTAAATATATATTCTTCCAATAATAGCAATTACAGATCCTTCACTTAATCCTCAAGC
This sequence comes from Burhinus oedicnemus, assembly GCA_008921705.1. Classification (NCBI taxonomy): domain Eukaryota; kingdom Metazoa; phylum Chordata; class Aves; order Charadriiformes; family Burhinidae; genus Burhinus; species Burhinus oedicnemus. The sequence goes on along the minus strand of VFFE01007178.1, from coordinate 1,533,078 downwards.
ACATCTGTTTTTCTCACATAAAGAAAAACAAAGTCAAAACCAACAAAACCACCACTCCCTTTTTCGTAACACATACAGACATACAGTAAACTATCATTTAAAAATGACCAAAAAAGAAGGCAAGTAGCAATTGAGTTTGCACACTGCCTTGTTTTTGTTTGTTGGTATAAACCTCTTACCAACTTGACACCAAAGGATCCATTTTCTGACATAACCACATTTCCTTCAGAAGGCGAACAATCCAAGCTGAAGTTTGTTTTATACATGCAGACACACAGCAGCACACACTTGTGCAGCCCTGCCTTGTCTCCTACAACAATGCAACAACCAAGAAACAACAGTGCCCTGTCTGGAGTACAGAAAACATTCCTACACCCCTGTCAACTCCTACCCAGTTTGGCACCACACTTTCACACATCAAATGCCCAAATGAATGAGACATTTGTGACAAGTGCCAAGGCAAGGGCGGGCAATGCAATGGTTTCTGCTGACTAAAACAGGTGTCCCTACTTCTGAAAAATCACTCAGGCTGTTGAAGGTGGTCTTGAACATAAAGCAGTCCTCCCATTACAAGGGCAGGAACACACTATCCTGTACTAGCTGTGCTTTTGCAAGCCCTGGTGAAACAGCCTCTATGAAAGTCACAGCACTATACTCTGTACCTCAACAAGATGCAGTTTGCTTACAGATCTCAGGCTCAATCTGCTCTCCAAAAAAGACCACAGACCTACATACTGGTGAGGGCAATGAAACAGGCTAGGGAGCTAGGATACAGTGCCCTTTATATGCTCTTACCAGGGTATCTGCTGATCACAGCAGCTACATTCATTAGGAGCTCTTAGTGTCCATAAAAGACATGTTCCATGATTATAAAATGAACCGGATTTTTTCAGAATATTTCACTCTTTGTATGTGAACTAGCACAGTACTTTCAATTTTGGCCATCCTATCGCAACCTTAATAAAATGCATTACACCAAAAATTTAATATAAATTAAGTTTTAGCACTGATTACAGGTAACTGCTTTGAGCACAAAACAGTCACAAGCCAAATCTGTAAGCGATACATATACGTGGCAAAAATAACCATCAAGGCATTTTTTTTTTAAATGCTGCACATTGCTTAATCTGAATGAAAATTCCATATGTTGAATTATCTAAGATTACCTTTTTTAAATTACTAGAGCTTAGAATGATTACACATGTTCAGAAATTCTATTAAACTAGAATTTCATTATAAGTTTGTAGGTATACTTAGACACAGAGAGATACACTGTGTATGTATTTACACATATTGTGTGAAATATATAGGTAGTCATATCCAACTCCAAATCTAGTTCTCTATCTCATGAGAAATTTAGAACTTGGTTCGAGGAAGGCAGCTGTTCCACAGATGTATCTGATTTCAGTCTGTGTAGTATCACTGCAGTCACACATTAAATAAAACACAGCTGGACAATGCTCTACCTATTTCACCACCCTCTCTGCTAAGTGTTTAGCACTAACATCTGTTGAAAACAAACTTTAGGAAACAGGGAGATTATAAAAAAACCCTTTATTTTAAAATACTTTGCACTGGAAGAAATTCTACTGATTCATAAAGACAGACTCACGTATATTCAACTAGGTTTTAATTATGAGATTTATACCTAGAGTTGAAAGAAGCTTGCTCACCAAAGGCTCTTACAAAAAAATATACTATTATTACAAATACTTCTCATTTCATATGATTGGTTTAGTTCTGTACCTGCTGCCAAGAGATGGTGTAGTTGCGCAGTTTATCTTCTCACTGATAATCACGGACACAAAAATAAGTTCTTTGGTTTATAATCTTACTATAAATTTTCTACAAACGTCATGCAAACTCTTTTTAATTAAAGTTAACTAGACTTACGAGATGTTCCTTAGAAACTGAGGGTAATCTGTATTGTATTATGGCCAACTATTTAAGCACATTTAAAACTGTATCCTCACAGAAGTGCACCTTTTCATGGACGCAGCCAGGAAACAATCATTCTCTATGTAGAAACAGTTTGTTCTTTATCAGACTTCCTCTGTGTCAAGTGTATGTGACCTAATGTTACATACAAAAGCTATGCTTCACTATAATTTATCTTCTATTTTTTAGCTTCTGAATTTCTCATCAATTCATGAGGAATATTTTTATATTAAAAATGTGAGTATATTTCTTCATGTCATAAAACTGAGCACATTTCAAAATAAATCACTCATTTGAAGTAAAAAGATTTTAAAATACTGTCTCTCTTTAGTAAGTTTATTTTTTCTAAATTAAACAGTTGTGAAAAAGGTTATGCACAAGCACCACAAAACATTAAGCTATTTGTTTCCTAGGCCAGGATCCACTTTCTGATAGTGGTCAGTGACACAGGAATACACGAAAATCCCACAGCTCTTAAATGTGAAGAATTTGTTACCCATCTTCTACATTACACCTCTGGAAAAGTTAGAAATTTGGTAATATTTAAAATGAGAGCAGGAAAAAAAAAAGAAGTAGAAGTTTACTCTACTATAGTAATGAGAAGAATTGAGAAGGCGAATATAAAATAAATTGCAAAAGTTTAAAAATTCCAAATCATTTTAGTTTTGAGATTTTTATATTGTCTGAAATGACCATTTAATTTTTTAAAAAACCCCTACTTCTAACTTCCTTTTCTATTAGAACCTAAAACCCCAACCCAGCTAGCTCTTAGTATACTTCGGGCTAAAATTCACTTCACATTATACTTTATGAATACCCCAAAACAGAAAGCTTTCTAAAAGTTATGAACTGATGAGAAAAGTGAAGCCTGCAAGAGATACATCCAAATATGAAGCTGGAAGAGGGCAAAGGGCCCATAAATTAACCTAAGAAACAGAGCAAGCATATGCAGACAGAAAGTACCTAATCTTCACTCAGTATGTTCCACAGATCCTAAGTCATCATTTCCTATGTTTTTTGTTCTTAAATAAATCCACTTGATCAAGCTGTAACAGCTTTTCTTTTGTAATTTAAACTATGGGAGTTTTAGGCTTTTCTGATAAAACAAACTTAATGACCAAGAGTTGTACAGAAATACACTTTTCATTGCTTTCACGAAATTCACAATATAAACCTGCCGTTCATCTCCTCACTAGCTTCAAGAAATAGTGACATACTATGAACCACAATGAGAAACATTTGGATGCAAAAATAGCTTCCTAATACACACACCAAGCACAAAACTCTCTTTGCAATATACAAACCCTATCAGGCTCCAGACCAACAAAGTATTCAGCTTGCTTGAGCAGTGCATATACTACTGTATCTAAAAGCCATTTTTCTGATAAGCTAGGCAACTCTGGAGCTCACTGCTTGTTAGAACAAATGTAGTATCTGTACTTTTAACTTTTTCCCATTGCATAAAAGGAAAATTTTCTCTAAAATAACAAAGCTAGCTCAAGAAGGCTCTTCTATTTCTGTTTCGTTATTTTTCATTACTTTCTATTTCTGTAACATTATTCATGTTACATTAACATTAATAACACTACAATCTTAATAAAGCCAACCATGTTGCTATAATGCCTACTCTTTTCTTCTCAAATTGTCATTTTTAAATTACTTCTGTAAGCTCTACTGTTATTTTTCTAAATAGTAAATCAAAGAAAGATATATATAATCATGGTGGATAAGCCTTTTTCCTTTAACCATACATGAATTCAAAGTAAAATCCTTTACGCTATTTTCATTGGAGTGTGACAGACTTCAAGATTTAGAATTGCCTTTCATCACTATATTAGATAGTGCAAATATTTAGATAGTTCTTAACTATAAACTGTTTATTACATAAGAGAGAAATGCACTTAGAAATATAGCAGGGCACATTTTATCTTAGCATATGATTGTCAGATTCTTTACTGCAGCTCGCTTCAGGGTATAGATAGAGATGTACTGGTTAAACCAGACGTATACAAAAGGAATAATATATGAATCTGTTAATATTTGCTGCTGGCAAGCTTGTGTGTGATTTCCAGTTTCTAGAGCAAAGGTCTGGCACATATACATAGGGAATGAAAGGGTGGGATATTATGGATATGGAAAACTTCCCTCAAGTTTGAAAGGGGAATATAGTATATTTGGATATCTTTCATCTTGTATTTACACAAGAAATTTCCAGATGTAGCCAGACTGCCCTCTTCAAAGCATGTTACATACTTGGGGGTAACTGAAAGATTTGCTTGCTGTTTAGCTGTAGTAGTGATAGTCAGCAAATTTAAGAATAGTAATTGTAAATTGTTTCTATTAAATATTGACATTTCACGGGAATAATTTTAATTCTGTGAAGATACCAATATAAACCCCAAATTCTATATAAGCAAAACCAAAACAAAATATCCAAACAGACAAGTGAATATTCCATGGCCAAAATAATGATTAAAATCTAGATGGTGTGAAAAGGGCATAGTCCTGGAATGCTGTGATAGACCAGATGCTGAAGACAGACTATGATCTTTGCCTGGTAGAAATTGTATCTAAAAAGGCATATGCACACTAGTAAAGCTTTCTAGTCGACAGACATAAGACACACATTTCAAGAATTTATTACTGAGAGCTATGTCTTTTGCATGTCAGCATACGCAAAAAGCATCCTGTAACTGTGCAAAGATCCAACTCTCATCTTCCCAAAGCATGAGTATAAATCCCCTCAAAGGACCTTCCAATTAATGGAGAAAATACTTACAGCAAGCCTCAGATCTTACTACTAGTTTTCATTACTCTGTCTTGGCAGCATCAGCTGTAAAATCCATCAAGAACAGCAAAATAAAGTTTATTTAAAAGTTTCCAAATAAGATCTGGGCTTGGATTCCCATTCCAAAACAAAAGGGTCACCCAATTGGGGGGTGGGGGAAGTACCTTACATGATCTTTTTGCATTATCTAAATGTGACCTTAGTTGTAGAATATTTCTTCAAAAAGGCTGCAATATTTGTAAAAGTTTTCATCTCTGAAAACTCTACCTTAAAACTTCATATGCAGGCCACAAAACTAAAGCTTACAAAAACCCTTTCAAAGCAAACAATCACTAAATATAGAAATGTATTTATTTTACATCTATTAATCATGCAATTATTTGGAAAATACTTTTAACATGAGTATTTGTAATTAAAATGTACAGAGCTTAGATCTGCTTAACTTCAGTTCATACTGCAACATCCCACTTTTCTTCCCCTTATATTTGGAGGATAGGGTGGCTTAAGGGCATGTGGAAAAATGGTTATTGGGATTACCACTTGATCACACCACTTTTGGGGATATTCATGTGGGCAGTATATTAGTACAGTTTTGGATTTCATTATTATTGTGCATTTTAAGTTCTGTAAAATCACTTTGAGCTTTAGCTAAGTAATTTAAAATCGACCAAAATACATGAATTATTCTAGCAATTTAAAGTCAAAGTAAGGTTTTAAAACCAGGAAAAAAGAAAACACTAGCAAGGTAATAGTTCAGCAATACTGTAGTAGATGCTTACTGTAGAGCAGGAAATAGCTCAAGAATGGAATTAAACATACCACTAGGTCTTTTATGAAACAAGAAAGTAAAAAAATAGAAGTTAATGACTAGCTATAAAAAATTTTCCCTGAGCACTGAATCAACTTGTGTTTAATGAGAATTAAATTATGTTGAAAATCATAAAATATTGCATCTTTCCTGTTCATATTTAGACTACATAGAAAGAGAAACCTATTACAGATAGATCTGTCAAGGCTAATTCTTTACTACTTACAGTGCACCCATTAGATAGCTAAAAGATTATAAAAATTATTCAAGGTTTCTGAACAGACCCAATTTAATATCGCTAGAAAAAAAAACCAGACAAGATTTTGGCTGTACCAGCTGTTCTCTTACAGGCATTTAAAAGGTATCACCAATCCTTACAAACTCCGCCTCCCCAACATCCTTATCAATATTTTTGTATGTATGCAATGATATACAATAAAATAGGTTACATGTGAAACTGTAATGATTCAGGCTGCCATGTGCAGAGATGTTATTTATGCAGCCCTGGGCTGAATGCACCCAGGAAAACCCAGATAGAAAATTCATGTAACAGGTAGCCCCATCAGGTGGTCTGAAATACAAAGACATGCTGAGAAGTTTAGCTTTCTCACCCTAATAAATCCTATTTGTTATCAATGAAAAACATCTCAATCCTGTCCTCTTAAGTGTGGAAAATGAGGGGAGCTTTTGTGTTCATTAAAGAGACTTCTATCAATTTTAACTCACAATACATTTTTAACCTACCCACCAAGTGTACTAACAGTTTTACAAAAATTACTTCAGTCTTTCTGTATCTCTATGAATGAGATACTCCCACTTCTACACAGGAAAACTGGGAACACAGAAGTCTACTGATTCAAGACACACTTCATTCTCGATACTGAAGACTGGCTCCATGGACCAGCTTGTTCAGAAATAGGTATTACTAGTGGTCTTGCAAAAAGCTCTGAATGGACAAGCACAGGCAAGATGAGGAATTTGAACCACAAGTAAAACTAGTGGTTTTACTGCACTGCCCTGTGAATCAATAGTTTTCAAGATCCTGTCTTATTTTGACCACTAACACCCTCCAACTCTTCATATTTGCCAGATACTTCTCCAAGTCTCAGAACATTTAAATTGAGAGAGTTCTAATGTGTTATGTTATGATTGACTATTTCACACTATTGTTTCCACTATTCATTGGAAGTTTGAGGGAAGTTATTTTTTATGTCCTTTGAAGCTGTTATTTTAAGCCAAGTTGACAGTGTTCATAATATTTCAAACAAGCTGACAGATCGTTCTGCTAATGTGCACTGTAAATGCACATGTACGTGAACTTTAAAGAAAAACCATGCACTGACAAAATAACATACGTGAGAAAATAACACAGATTTATGGCAAAATGAAAAAGTCTTCTGAGGCAGGTGATTATAATGGATCATGATCACATTGAGGAAGTTTGGAGAAAGGCAAGGCAGAGCTGGAATGCATTTGGCTAACCTCAGCATTAGCAAGTTACCAATGTCAGTGTCATGAAGACGAAAAGAGTCTTCCTCCAAAAGTTCCAAAAGTGTTTTTACTCTCACTACGTACTGCTGGGAGATTTGGAATTGCACCAAAAAAATAGTGGAAGCAGAAAACTGAATGAAACACTCATGGTGTGCATTACTACTCAGAACTAAAGAAGGGAATCGATCACACATCAAAATCATTCCCTAGGCACAACAACATAATTAAAAAAAAGCAGATACTGAGGTGGCTCTAAATGGCTTGGAAAAAACAACTCATGACCCTAACTTACAAGAAACAGCTACTTTGACTTCAGCACAGATAATAAAACATGGGATAGAAAAGATCTTGTTTCTTTCTAAATAAAAAAAAAATATTCAAAGACTTACTTAATCACACCATTCTGGACCAAGTTCTTCAACACCAGTGAGCAGCAAACACAAGTGACACCATGGTGGTGATGCAGACACCACCACACTACAGGTTGATTTTTAATTTGTTTGCCCTTTGATTGACACATCAGTAGGATTCCTGTAGTCAGGTATAAAGCTATCAAGTCATGTGTGGAGCAGAGGATAATAAACCTATAACCAGTAGTCAGAAACTATGGCTACAGATTTCCAGGAGCTTCATCAGGGAGCTTCTGCCACCTTATAAAGCAGTACAGTCTTTGTGAACGCCCAGAGGAAAAGTGGCTTCCTACCAGCACTGCAGCAGTGTGCTTGCCTCTCATGAGCACCCCTTTTCTCTAGAAAAGGGCATTATCAGAACCTCCTTCCTATCAGGGTATCCGCTTCTGACCTTGGTACTGCTGTTTTCATGACCACCTTTTCATTTCCTGTGGGAAAGTGGAGGCTTTACATTTTCACTGAAGCAAAGAGAAACTTAACTCTCTCTGAAGTGGAGCCTGTGTTTGACAGGAACTTTTACTCTTGTCATAAATAAATGTGTCTAAAAAACAGTCAGAGTCATCAGGATAACAGGCACAATGGACAGTACGTAGTGTGAGCCATAGTATCTGGTAGAAACAGCTTCCTGGATTTAGTTTGTGCTGTTATCATATGCAGGAACAGTGGTATAGGCAATCAACAGCAGGGATGAAATATAATTTCTAATTTTGTTTAAGTGCAAAAATGAATTCAGACAGTCAAAACAGGCCTTTATCAGATCAGCTCTGGCATGACAGTACACTCAACTAAGTTACAGTTAACTTCAACCACCTTTCTGCTGCACGTGTGCCAAATCTATAGTCTAAAATAATGATGCCAGAATCATTCATAACTGATCAAGTATAAGAAATTATAGCAACTATTTTCTGCTTTCAAACACTAGTGAGTTTTGTTACTGATTCATAGAGCCATCTCAAGTTAAACACAAATGGTGTCTTAATTTTTGACTTGAAACAGCTGTGCTGTAGTACAGAAAAATCTGTGTATACAGCTCCACACTTGTTTCAATAAAGTCAAATGATATTTGCTGGATGGGAATTAAAAAGTTTCTTCTTCAAAAATCAGTAGTTAGTACTTCTACTATGTATTTCTTCAAGCAGCTTAACCCCCATGTCTTGATTCTCCACAGATTTACCTGTTTTCCTGTGTCACCTACATTTTGTACCTCCAGAACCGCACCACTTCGTCGTGACTTAACATTTTCTTGTTCGCCTTTACAAGCATCTCTGCATCCTGTCAGGCCACTAAGTGATTTTATCATTCCAGTGCAGGAGTCAATCCCATCATCATTCCAGTGCAGGAGTCAATCCCATCCTCCTCTTTGTAAATCCTACTTTGAACACGTTTCTTTTAGAATTTTTTTTCTTATCCCTCCCTTACCCCACAAATGTAAGATGAAGGCTTTCTCTTGTTTTAATTATTTCATCAAGATGCATTTTGAAATGCCTGATTTGAGCTATGCACACTGATTTCCAGAGAGTACTCACAGTTTTAGATAAGAATGCCACTAAAAAAACGATTTCCACTGCTCCTTTAGACAAAAATCTTGCACATTTCTTAATGACACCAATAAATGCAAAACCAAAAATTCTTTAGGCTTTAAAAATACAAGTCCAAGGACACTACTAACTTCATTTCCACTAGGAAATCACTTTAGTCTTGCATTGTTATACAGGGGTCACCAGTTGGAAATTGCACAAGATGCACAGGACATATCTTTAAATTATTCATAATCACCTTAAACTGCACTCAATCAGGATTGTAATATGTCATCTTATAGACACACAAAAGTTCAAAAGGAAAAGCACATGAAAAAGCAGACTACCAAGAGCACTATTGTTAAAACTACACCAGAAAGCTTAATATTTCAATACTGTATATGTTAAAATAAACAACATACACAGGTGATGAAAGCCAGTCTCTGAAAAATTTATTATTCTGTTAAAAGAAGTTTACACTTAGGATGAATTCTCAAGCTTCATGCCATTAGGAAGTTTTACTGGGTTTATAGTGGAAATAAAAACAGAAATAAAAATAGATGACAATCCCAAAATACATGCTGTACTTTGAATACGATCAACGGGGTTTCTTTTCCATTTACATCTATACATTTCCTCTTGCGCCCAGCAATCAAATTTTATTCAGTCTTCATGAAAAGTTCCCTAAATTGCCTGTTTTCCTTTTTAAAATCAAATGTTTTGAAAGATTAAGTTGAATAGGGTAATGTAACTTGTATTAGTTCAGTATTATTTCCTCAAAGCCATCCTGTTGGATTTTTACAGCTTTCAGAGATTTATGATGTCAGTTTGATTCAAAGGATCCTGCCCCCCTTGCCCCATTTCCTCTGTAATCTTACTTTGGCTTCCAAAGAAATTGACCCTAATCTCATTTTCTCTTCCTATGCATGCCACAAGTACTTATCCCACTGAAGTGAAGGGAACTGGGCCTCAATTCTTTGGGTAAGAGGGGCAAAAATAGCATATGGATGATTATTAGGATGATTAATTTTAAAGGCAGTAAAGCTTTGCCTGGTGAATTTGCACTCAAAATTGCAAAATTAAACTCTTGGAACTGGACTGGTTTGTAAACTATACTACACAAAGCAACAGGGAGCACTGATTGCTCTAATCTTCGAATTGTACAGTAGCAAGAATTGTATGCACTCTTTGTCAGTTAGATTACTAACTACTGGAAATTCAATTTTAAGTTCAATATGAACAGAAGAAATTACAGAGTATATTTCATAATTTTAAAGAATTTGAAATAGTTCCCATTCTGACTCTTTCTGACCACACTGGAGTTATATAAATTGCTCAAATTCGACTCAGTGTTAAATTTTTACATGTTGTACAATGTAATAAGGCATTCAATGTGCAGCATTACCCTTATCCTCACCCACTTGAATGCTATTCTCCTCTGCGTATTATCTGGATTAATAAATGATTTCAGTATGAAGTTTTATGACTTACTGCTTAATATCTCAAAATATGGAGGTATACATTTTATGTTTTACTTAAGAAGCAACAAGAAATTACAACTTTTTCCACAAGCATCGCATCTTAAATGAATAATATTCTAAATATAGGTATGTGGCCAACTTTTTTTTTTTTTCCCTTAAAAACAGACTGCCAAGAGTTTCCTCAGTGTTTTGAACTGAATAGCAGCTGCACACTGAATGATCAGTTGTAGACAGGCAGAAGAAATATTAAATTTTGCCTATGAGTTATTTAGTTTTCAGGGGGAGGAAAAAATAAAGTGTAAGTATAGAAGTACCAAAATTGATTTTATCAGCTTCAACATTCAGCACTTGATATATTAGAAGCATATATTGTTATCAAATACTTGACTTACACTCATATTCCTATCCCAGATCTGGATGGACCCGTCTTGACAGCCAGCTGCAATAAGTTTACCATCTCTGCTGTACGTGCAAGTTGTAGGAATCACTCGTTTACCTTGAACCGATCGTGGTTTAAATACGCTTTTGTGCTTTTTTTCATTGTTAACATCCCACGTCCTGACAGTTCTGGAAAAATGTTTAAATAAAGAGTTGTTTTGGAAAAAGTTAATATATATGAAATAATTCTTATGATATAATCAAACAACTTTTTCAGCATAAACAGCATACGACACTGTTCAAATAAAGTTCTAATGGCAAAATAACATTTAAGATATGGTATGGCAGTCATGAAAGTAACGTGACAACTTTCCAAGTAAGAAACACCATATTCACTAACACGCATGCAAAGGTTAAAATAATATTAATAAAAAAAAATCAGTTCTTCCCAAACTCTCATGTAAATACATAAAACTCTTTACAACTGGACAAATGACCAAAGGTTCATATGCAGGTACTACTACTGTCACTGGAAATCAGGAAGATGAAAGTACTCCGTCCTTTACAAGAATGAAGACTTCAGGAAACAGGCATGAATGCTTATAAAAATGCATTAACTAAACAGATTGTCTTAATTGTTCTGACATGACAACAACTGACAAACCTGCTTTTAACTGGCAGTATTGCAGACTGGCTGGTTATTCTTCAGACTTTATCTTAAAAAGGCGCTTTAAACAATTAACTGCAATATTATTGTAGTTCTTGTCCACTAATCCTGAAGGTCTTAGAGTTCTGTTGTAAACGCGTTCTTCAAATACTTTACAAAGACTCACTTATGTAATAGTTTTTTCAATTCGAGTTTTTCCCACATTATTAGCAAAACAAATACATTCTTTTTCTTTTTAATGAAAAAAGAGTATCTGCCTGGATCTTCAATGTTTCTTAGATACACAAAAACATCCAAACGAGAGAGAACTAAAACACTGAGACACAGGTGGACTCTTTAAACTGTCTTAGATACAAATGTTTTCTGTCCGTTTCATATGTTGAGTTCTTTCCATACAAAAATTCAAAACTCTTCTGGCATCTAATGCAGAGAAGAGTTTCAGAATCTGGCAAAGGAAGGAAGATCATTAATTTAGAAAGCAAAAGAAATCACTAAGTTCTCAAGACAACCTCATTTGTTTAAACTATACAAACATTGCCTATAATCCAACAGCACGTAATTCACTGGTCTCTAGCAAAGCAAGTATCACTTTAACAAAGGCTGCCATTTCTCCAGAACAAGACAAGACACTGCCGCGTAACACTGGGAACTTCCATCACAGCTACAAGACCAGACAGGCTAGAGAGTTGACATATATCTAATTCTAGGATAAAAGAGACAAGCAAATGAGCTGGAAATAGCTCATAGAAGTTATATTTAATTGCATATTTAAAGACAGTAATGAGAAATCAGTAACTGAACTAGAATGAATCTCCAGTTGTCCATAATAAAGTCAAGATTAGTCTCATTCTTAAAAGTCTTCAAATCCTGTATCTGTAAAGCATCACTTCATTGATTTATTTGGCACTCCAGCATAAGACATTCAACTGTCCTGATGGTTGGTTTGGGTTGGTTTGGGAGTTGTTTGTTTTTTGTTTGTTTTATTTATTTATTTTAAATGAAACATTAGATTATGATGCATTTTCTAGGGTCACTTAAATAAATGCATGCTGCTATATGGAACAGGTTGCGCAGCAAGGTTACGGAGTGGCCTTTCTTGGAGTTATTCAAAACCTGTCTGGACATGGTCATGTGCTAGGTGCCTAGGTGATCCTTCTTTGAACAGGACCGTTGGATTAAAGGATCTTCAGGGGTTGCTTCCAACTTCCACCCTCAACCATTATGTGACTCTGCGATTCCCCTTTTCCTCTCCATGTGTTGTCAATAATCTCAGACTCATACCTTTCAACAGGCACAATAACATTTTCTCCCATTCTGATATTTACTCAAAAATTGAGTTTTTTACAGTCCTTTTCCCTCATAATATTCAACCTTTCTAGAATCTCATTTGAATATCCTGTACCTCCAGCTTCTCTTCCTTCTCTTGTGATGACCACCTCTGCTGGAAGGCTGCTCCCCCTCCTATAGTGCCAGTTTTCCAGGACCGCCTTCGCATAGCCACTTCTCAGGCAGCCTACCTGGCGTAACATGGTTATGTGCAGGGAAGTTTAAAGCCTGCCTCCCCTTATTTGCCTTTTTATCTACGATGCCTCACAAGCATCTCAGCTGCAATTCCAAAAATAACCTCTGAGAATCCTTAACCATCCTAACTCTTCATTTCTGTTGGCACAGAAAGACTTTTTAAGACAGGAGACTTCAGTCTCCTCTTAAGGGCTCAATGTCCTGTCAAAACCTCAATCACTACACAACACTACGGTGTACATTCAAACCTTCCTATCCATTTTACCTTTCAACTGCAAAGACAGAAGTAACACTTGTATAGTTCTACCTATTACAACACATATAAAAAAAATGTGAGCCCTAAATCAACTGTAATACCAGCAGGTCACACAAAAAATCCTAGTTTCCTCAGCTGCTGCTTCTGCTGCAGGCAGTTGGCCACGCTCCTTCACATATGAGCTATGTGCCCTGTTAAAAATGACCAGATAGCCTACAGTATGTGTTTAACGTCCCCTCAATGTTTTCTTAATGCCCCCACACTGAATGTGTGTTCACTGTTGCCTTGCTGCTATTGGATCTAACTGTAGAACTTTTCTACTAAAATAAAAGAAATATTTTGTAAGAAATCATCTATACATTACTTACAAATTGATCAATTGATTCCCAGAGAGCCCTTAACTCTTGAGCTAAGACTGAGCTCTTTAATCTCTTCTTTCATGTCAGATCCTTTAAGTGTTTTTATTCTTTATGGAAACATTTCCAATTTTTATTTAAAAATAATGGACATCGTATTGCAAACACATTTCATAATACCATGATCAAAATTTCAGCTTACCACATGAATCAATTGGTCCATGGTTTCTGACTGAATCACCACCAACCAAAACATTAGGAACCATCTACAAACTATATATGTTTTACATTTTCCCTCAAACCAGTGACGGACTAGAAACACAGTGATCGCTGAAGGACCTCAGAGAGATACTTTCATTACCCCATTCTAAGGGCCTTCATCACACTGTCTGAGTATGACATAGACTAACTTGTTCTGACATTCCCCTTTTAGCCTCCAGCTCCATCAATAACTCTCTGAGCATCCTACCTCTTCTTTCAGCAGCTACTTTGATGCCTTCCCCCCATCTACAGTTTACACTTGAAACTTACTTGAAGCCTTTTTCCAGTCCCTTTCCCTCAAAACACCTAATACTTCTTAATATTTAAGTCCTCTCGTTCTAGCCAGAAGGAAAGGAGATAAACAAGAAATGAAGCACAGAACCCCAAACAATTTACCTCTAGGGAATAGGTCGTTAAACCAGTAATACAGCAAACAAATGCTAACTAAGGCTGCTTCTGTATTTTCTTTTGCCTTCTGCTGCTGACCCTCAGTCACCATACCATATCACAGTCTACTCAGAAAGCACAATTGGGAATTATGCCTCTGTTTTTTTACTGAATATCTTGTACCATTTAATAAGTCTCCCTCCTCCTCAGACATAACAAAAAAATAACTGAGCTTGCATTACAGAAGTCACATTTTTACTTTCTAAACTATTCTGGGTCCAATCTAATGTTGTTTGTGTTGAAAGGAATGCAAAATTTTAGCCCTGGATCAATCAGATCAGTTCCAGGCGACTCATTTTGGTCAAAAAAACCTTTTACTAAGAGTATCTCCCCAGGCCTAAGTAAGTGTGGGATGAAAGAATAACATTGTTCTATGCTCTATGTTGCAGTTTTTAGCAAAAGCATAATACTAATATTATCTGTTAATAGGTATAACCAAGATATTTTTGAAATTCACTGAAAACAAAAGGAAAACATTTCCTGAATGAAGCTTTTTTCTACCTGAAAACAAACTATGTTTAATGAAAGTCTGTTCAACATATAGGGATGTTTTTAAACTATCCCTCCAAATCATAATGTCGCTCTTTCATCACATCAAATTTTAATATACTGA
>VFFE01007178.1:1484622-1518096 GCA_008921705.1 Burhinus oedicnemus | reverse complement strand
TTCCACATCTGCAAAACAGATTTTGTAAAGTTCTTATATTTGCCAAGAGTAATTCAAAGAAACTTAGAAAAGGATGGGAATGTTCTTTTGGAAACATAATGTGGATATTTTCCTGACCACTAAGAAGTTAAATAACCCATAATAAACAACTAATTTAATTACTGGGAATCGTGTGTGTGTGTATTTGGTTTTTACCCCACAAATGTTTTTTTCTTTTTTTTTTTCCTTTTTTCTAATGTTCTTATGATGTTATTACTAAGTCAAAATTTCTAATAAAATTAATTACTGACAACGCTGCTGTATTACACAAATTTTTAAATGTATTTACATAGCTGCATTTCGCAGCCTACAAGCACGGAAAATTTCTCTAAGTCCTGATTCAGCAAGCCACTGTCCATTCTAATACTATTCTAATACAATCTGCTGAAATTCAAGGAGTGAACCAATTCAAACATTAAAAGCCTGACCTGTCAAATTCCTGTAAGCTTCTCTGCTTGTCTCACCTTCTGTGTTTCTACTGGACTGCAAAACTCTCTTGCACAATAATGAACGTTATTGGCATCTAATATAGTATAAATACATTAAATCTATTTTTAATAATTAAGCCTATTCCCATCACACTTAAAATACAAAAAACCCAACAGAATACATTAATGCTAAAAGTACAGATCAGGCTTAATGTTGTACATGTAGTAACTATATTATAATGCTTATGTTTGTAATATATTATAATGCCTACCTTTGTAATATAAGGTTTCCCAAAAAGGCTACCTTGGAAAGCTGTAACATACTTTAAAATCATTATACAAATACTGCTGCAATGGAATTTATCGGCAGAGCACAGAATTCCAAGTCATCTTATCAGTGATACAAAACATGTTTTTTAAAGTGTTAAATTAAGCCTGTTTACAAAAAACCAACCAATCTTAAAGCAAGGTTTTTTTGGTTTTTTTATGACATAAATCAACCTTACCTACATAGGAATGAAATTAAGATGCTTATATAATACAGTGAAAAATTACCTAAAGCAGAATATGTAAAGAGAATAGATAGATAAAAAATAGCTGAAAAGTTCTGTCAAGATGCACTTCGTGCACATGGTGGTACAAGACTATGTCAGCAAGAAAACTTTCATTATTGTATTCTCTTTGCCCTCTTTCAGCACAATTACAGTCTTTTTCTGTTGAGTACATGGGGCCCAATGAAGGTTGAATCACCTGCCAAATACTGAAAAAGTTTGTACACACAAACAGATGGAGAAATCCAGAGAAACTTTCCATATTTGTTTGGCAGAAAAACTTCTAAATAAGCTACCTACAACCCAGCAGCTGAACAGAGTTAAACTAACTTAAACCAGAATACAAGAAAAGTCACATCCAACATAAGTAAAATGCTAACTATGGAAGGAACTGCCAAAAAAATTGACATAGCTGAATAATTTATAATAATTCTTCAGCTTCTTTGTTACTTAAATAATCCCTAAATGTAAAAAAACAAACAGAAACTTTAGTAGATAAAACATTTTACCAGAGTAAGAAACAAACAAAACCATAAAAATTCATTTTTATGTGATATGCAGCAAATGGGTTGAAGTAACTATGAAATTGTATTTTTCCATATTTCTAAATAAAATTGTTAGCCCTTTTTTGATAGGAGAAATTACGAACATTTGGGTAATTACAGCTGAAACAATTCCTGTGGGGTTTTTTTGGTTTTGCTTGTTTGTTTGTTTTTGGTGTTTGGTTGTTGTTTTTTTTTTGGAGGGGGGGAAAACAGATTAAAATCTAATAACAACAAATGGGAACTACTCCCATTGTCCAGTCCAAATGAATTAAAAAGTGACCAACTCAAAATTGAAATGATACATAAGCATGTGTGAGAGAGCATGGAGAGTAGACGTTCTGATATACTAAGCACAAATCCTGTTGCTGGCCAATATATGCAAGATTTGAGGGAAACTAAATTACAAAAGGAGACAGAGAACTGACTATGAATGAGTATTAACTGCGCTAAGGAACCTCCTAATGGAGGTCAGGGAGAAGAGTAGAGATGGAAAGAGACAGACTGGGTAAGGAGAATAAAAGCAAGGAACAGAATATAACAGTTATAAAGTCATGCCAGATTTGAACCGCTTTCAAGTCAGCTGTGCAGCATGTTCATGAGAGGAAAACAGCAGCAGCAGCAAATACTAGCAAGTTACGACATATGATCACTTCTGGCTGAGAAACTGGCCAACAGATGCCTTCAGATATAAAGAGTTACCCATCAATACAACCATATAACTGCTTTCAGCTTATAATGAACACACAGTTGTAAAGACAAAGCAGAATACTTGACAACAGAACCTCTTACTTATGGCATAAGAAGTTTGATTTTATTGAAATGCAAAACTCACAAGCTTTCCAGACTGAGTAATTTTTGTCGTTTCCCAGATTAAACCACTGGTCAGGCTAACAATACAAAAAGGCATTCTCCAAAAGGGCAAAAAATTCAAAGGTAGCAACTAAGTTCCTAGAAATAAGCTAGTACATTTGCTTAAGTAATTCAGCCATCCAGTCCCTTCCTTCCTCAAGGTTATCAACAGGAAAAAATAATCTTTTCAGTCCATACAATTAGGCCCTAGACCATGCAGCGATGAACAAGGGGACATCATCTACCCATCTCTTCCTTGTTTCGGTTTTTGCATTACAGGAAGAGTACCCATGGAGAACATAAGCAGAGCTGGAGATACAACTAAGGTACAAAGCAAGCCAATGTGAAAAGACTATGTTTTCTCAGTAATTTTTTGAATCAGCAGATCCTGTACATAAAGTCATATTGTATTTGCATATGAATTATATATCTTTTCAGCTATTCCCTTCCAAGGGCCTATCCAAAGTGATGGAAAAATTGAATTTTGCACAAAATTTTAAGTACATTCTTACTTCTTTAAAAAACTGGAAATTTCCCCAAAGTATTTGCAGGTCAGCTCATCGAAATGACCAACTCCAAAATTCCATCTTTCTCAAAGTCAAAGATTATAGCAGACATTTCGCACATCACATTGGCAGACAGAAGGCATGACAAAATACAACACAGAAAAAAAATAATCCTACATTATAAATGTTGACATTTATCAACTATTGACAGCAGCTGTTAACTCAAAGTACACGAAAGAGCATTCAGTCACACAAATGGGAAGATTTCAGAATAGACCATAAAAGAAATGCCAAGATTCTGCTCTAGACTTTTCCTCTCCTTGTGAATTTCCACTGAACTATACTGCGCAATGAGAAATTCAGATAAATACCTTGCTATCTCTAGTCTTTAACTTCAAAGAGTCTGAATGCTTTAATTCAAACCAGTAAGTTTCACCTGGGACCTAAAAGTTTTACAAGATATTTTTTCCTTTCTAAAAAGAGTTTTATCTATACCTTCTTCACAGATTTTTCCAAAGACCCTCAAACTTTAAACTACACTTGCTCATAACACATCTAAAGAAGAATAAATTTGTTTTCTTATATCTGGTTTGTTTTGCTAAATGTATAGCTCTTGAAATAGTTATTTGTAAATCAAGTGTTCTTACATAATTAAAACCAGCTAGAAAACACATTACTTATAAAACATCTTTTTTACTAACAGATGAGGATACCAGCAATCTGCTCGGAATGTAATCACCATCCTGGAAGACAGTATAACATATTAAAATATAAATCTTATACAGAAAAGTAGATGATCAAGAGGAAAGTAAATGATAGAAAATTTTGATTAAAAACAAAAGAAAAACATTACTGCATGTCTTTTCCATTAACAGCTATTGAAAAGATAAGACTAGTTCCAATGTAGTTACTAATGCTCAGGAGAATTTTCCTCACATCAAAACAAATAGTCTGAACATAAGTAAAACAAAAGGCTTGGTGGGAGAAACTTTATAACCTCACAAGAAGATACAGGAAAAGAAATATTATGAGAATGAACATACAATAGCAAAAAAGAAAGCTAAGAAGCAATATGGAAGTGAAAAACAGATCAATTGTGGCAAAATAAAAAAGGTTAATTAAAGCTAACTGCTGGACAGAAAGCAGTAGTAGACAGTATGCAGGCGTGCAATTATTATGCCAGTAAGAGTCCATACTTCTAAGGAAGGAGGATTAAGATTCCACATACACGTTATATTCAGTGATGCTTAGAATACAGAAAAATAGAAGAAAGTTAAAAACAGTGATTATATCCTGAAGACAGGAAAACAGGGGGGAACAAAAAAACCACCCTTATCAAACCAAACAGCTTCAAGAACCAACGCACAAGAATAAATTAAATAAAAGGAAACCGTTGTTAAGTAAAGCTTTAGATATTACTGAGAGGAGAACGCACTACACTGAGCACAATCTTAAATACATTCAAATTCTGTAGAAGATAAATTGAAAGGCAAATCATTGAGGCATTTAAAAAAAAACCACAAACATGCCACAGAACACTACCCAGATTCCCAAAAGAGTGATACAGAAAAAGGCCTCTTCAGATTAAGAAACTGGTCTTCAAATTAAAGGCATATATACTGTACTGAAAACAGTGGTGGCAGGGCTTATAAGTTAATAAAAAAATAACTCGTTCCAAACTGTGTGGTTGTGATGGTTTCTTCCTTGAAGAATTTTTTCTCAAGTTTAACTCAAGGTAGTTAGAATAGACTCAGTCTATTTGACAAAACGCCTTCTGTAGGCCAACATACAGGCAAAAACTGAACATGCTTATTGTGCTCAAATTCCTGTAAGCCTTTCTCCTTTAGTTATTTCCTTAAATATTAAAGTATTTCCTTTCGTATTTCCCTAAAACACTGAATATATTTCATTGCATTACTGATGCGCATTTGAGCAACTAGTCTGCGCTAGGATAAAAAAAAGCTTGTTAGTTTTGAATTACTTTCTCGCTGGCACTGACAGCTAATTTGCTTTGTTTCCTGTGGCTGAAGTCTTCACATACAAATCTGACTGAAGAAAGGTTGTTTTTCTTCGCATCAGCAATTAGGTTGGCAGTCATGGATGCCTGCATGAAAACATATCACTTCTCCAGTTCAAATCAGCAAAGAACCTAAGCAAGTGTTCAGAAAACCATCCACAGAGTAGGTTAGAGAACCATCCCCCTAAGATCTTTTCATCCAATGAGTAACAGTTTCAGTGATTTTAATGAAGTATATCGAGGTCCATAAAGAGTAAATATGCTTTTGAATTCATAATAATTCAAAGGCTATGTTAAAGCTGTGGTATTTAAAAAATGTCAGCACTGGATTTTCCTGAGACTATGTAGCACTTGCACACAAGAAACCCTTCATTTACTATTCCAGCAACATCTAACTTCAATATTATTTTTTCTATACAGAACATTAGATAAATTACAGACATTACGTGACTGACTGCTGAAAGCTGTGGCAGTAAAAGCAGGTACAATTTTGTGTCATTTTCCAAATGGGGCAAGAAGGGAATGAACTGAGATCTCATCTCCCACTTAGTAAAGATAAGAGCGGGATGTAATCAATCTCTTCGCTATGGTGTACATATGATTAAGATCAAAGGGGAAGACTTCTGGTAAAGAACATCTCGACAGTTCAAGTTACTGTCACCTTCAAGAATTGAAATGACTCAAGAGCAGTCTTGCATGACACTCCAAGTAAATCACTAGGAAAACAGGATGCTTTCCAAAAAGCTGATTAGTCATGGCTATAAAATACTTAAGGCTCATTTGGATCTCAAGTTCTCCTTCACTCCAATAAATAACTTAGATTGGAACTACAACTCAGCAGAACCCCCCATTAAACCAGTAAGAAATCAACTGAAACTAAATTAAGGCAGTCAAGCAATTAAAAGCTCTCTGAAGCAACACCTCAGCTGATCCTATAATGCATGACAATCAGTTTTAACCATTTTTGCTGCCATCTTAGATCTGTCACAGCCACTTTTCTGCAGTTCCATTAGCAACAAATTGCAATCTAACAGACATAAATAACAAAAGAGCAAATTGTAAGTCTTAAATGTATTTTAATTTTTTAAGTTACAGAATCTTCTAAACAATGCAAAGTTTGATTCAGCTGTACAGATTAACTATGCACTTTGGGCTACAGAGAATTTTAAAAGTGAGTTTTATTTTGTATTTATGTATGAAGCAACAAATTTCGTGTATTGTAGTACGATCACCATAAGAACTTATGAAAGGCTTATAAAGACCACACCAAACTGCAGCATGTAAAGTGTAAGTAAATATAAATTAATGTATTTTTCACAGTTTCTATAATACACACCAAAGTGTAAGACACTTCCCTCTCCCTCCCAAAAACTCAGAAAGGAAGACAGTATCTTTTGAGGAGAAGAAATACAGTTCTCAGCCTCAGGTCTCCAAAGAGTCATGATACAGTCCCGTATCTGTCTGGATAACCATGGAGAGCATAATTTTTTCATATACTTGTCACCATGGTCTGTTCACATCATTATATTGCTGCTACTGAAGAAGCCTCTATATTCCTTTCTGACTTTATGTGAAGTTAGAAGTCTAAAGCAAAGATTAGTGGGCAAAGTATTATTCAATTTTTTTATTTCTGAAGATGAAAACTAAGGGATTTATGCTCCCTTATCAGTTATGTTATTCACATGGGGGGGAAATGTTAATTGTTATGCTGGAGTTGAAAATGTGTAGATTTAAAAATAGTAAAAGCAGGACAAAAACAACTAATATAATATGTTTTCCCTTTTATATAAAAAAGACTAGATAATTGACTTGTTTCATAGCCCAATGCAATAAAAAAATCAAGTATCTCTAGAGTTTGAACACGCTACTCTGTCGTTCCACCGGATTAGGCCAATTTGGCCTAAACCACGACAAGTGCTCATCTTCTGTTTGCCTTAAGCCCTGAAATTTCAGTCTGTTCAGAAATTCACCTTTTAGTTCACTGCACAGTCTGCTACTACCTGAGCAACCTGATCTGAGTTGGCATTGCACTAAGCAAGGGACTGAAATGGATGACCTCTACATGTCATCTTCAACCTAAATTATTCTGTGACTCCAGACAACTTGAAAGGGTGCTTTACAATGCATTTAGAGCATATGAATATTCTTGGCAGGGGCCCACACTTGTTACACCTAAAATTCTATGAACAAACACAAATCTGTTCAGAAGCTAGTAAGACTAGAACTAAGCCCAAATTAACAACAAAGACATACAAATAGCATCAATATCACTGATTTCAAGAGCTGTTGGGAAATGGATATTGGGAAAACTGCAGATGGTTCAATTGGTGTTTCATGTCCATTGGTCCTACATGTTGTAAACAAGATGTCTTACTTCACTCCCTTCTGCACTCATAAGCAGTTAACAAGCAGCAATCTCCACACCTATTTGGATACTCCACAGCAACCAAGGTTTAAGTTGTGGCTGAAAGCACTCCTACACAGGTCAATCAAGTAGTAGGAAAATTTTCTTTTTTTTTTTTTCCAGCTAGAACTCATGGATGCCTCCTCAATCATTCATGTATTCTTTAAATGAGTGTAAATGCCTAGCTCTACCCTTTCTTTTTACCTGGGAAACTGGCAAAATTTGTAATTCTTTTTTTCTTAGAATCGCAGAACAAGTTGAGCTGGAAGGGACCCATGAGGATCATCTAGTCCAACTCCCTGCTCCTCACAGGACCACCTAAAACTAAACCACATCACTAAGAGCGTTGTCCAGAGGCTCCTTGAACTCTGACAGGCTTGCTGCCATCATCACTTCCCTGGGGAGCCTGTTCCAGGCACCAATCACCCTCTCAAGTGAAGAACCTTTCCCTGATATCCAACCTGAACTTCCCCTGGCACAGCTCTACTTCATTTCCTTGTGCCCTGTTGCTGGTCACCAGAGAGAGGAGATCAGCACCTACTGCTCTGCTGCCCCCTGGGAGGAAGGTGTAGGGGTGCCCCCCCATGAGGACACCCCTAGACCTTCTCTTCTCCAAGCTGAACAAGCCAGGTGACCTCAGCCGCTCCTCCTAAGTCTTGCCCTCCAGGCCTTTCACCATCTTGGTCGCCCACACTCAAATAGTCTGATGTCCTTCTTATATTGAGGCGCCCAAAACTGCACACTGAACTCGAGGTGGGGCCGCACCAGCGCGGTGCAGAGTGGGACGGTCACCTCCCTCAACTGGCTAGCTGGGCTGTGCTCAGTGCACCCCAGGACGCAGTTGGCCCTTTGGGCAGCCAGGGCACACTGTTGACTTGTAGTCAACTTGCCATCAACCCAGACCCCCAGATCTCTTCCCATAGGGCTGCTCTCCAGCCTCTCTTCTCCCAGTTTGCATGTACAACCAGGATTACTCTGTCCCAGGTGGAGAATCCTGAACTTGCTCCTGTTAAATTTCATGCGGCTGGTGACTGCCCAGCTCTCTGGTCTATTCAGATCTCTCTGTAAGGCCTCCCTACCCTTGAGGGAGTCCACAGCTCTTCCTATTTTAGTAGCACCAGCAAACTTACTTAATGTACGTTCAATTCCTGCATCCAGATCATTTATAAAAACATTGAAGAGCATTGGCCTTAAAATCGAGCCCTGGGGAATCCCACTGGTGACCGGCTGCCTGCCTAATGTAACCCCATCTACTGTAACTCTTCAAGCCCGACCCATTAGCCAATTGTTCACCCAACGTATTATGGACTTGTCTAGCTGTCTGCTTGACATTTTGTCCAGAGGGATACTGTGACAGACAGTATTAAAAGCTTTGCTAAAATCAAAAAAACTCGCATCTGCTGGCTTCCCTTGCTCAACTAGATAGGTGACCTTATCATAAAAGGAAACTTAGTTAAGCAGGACTTCCCCTTCATGAACCTGTGCTGTCTATGACCAATGACTGTGTTGTCTCTCAAGCGTTTTTCAGTAACTCCCAGAGTAACATTTTCCATAATTTTACCAGGCACTGAAATGAGACTGACAGGCCTGTAATTCCTATGGTCTTCCTTCTTACCCTTCTTGAAAATTGGGGTGTTTGCCAGCTTCCACTCGACTGAAAGCTACCAGTGAAAAGCAAGTTCAGGACACTTTGCATGTTTAGCTCCTTCCTATTATGGCAAAATGCAGCTAAGGAAGCTCCTAAAAATACTCCATTTCTGAAATAATTTTTTTTAATTTTTGTATACTTTTATGTGTAAAATCCAAATACAATTTCTCTTGAAGCAGGAGAGCCATCAATAATAGATGCAAATAGGCCAGACTGGTGGTCCAGGGCTGAATTTGGCTCCTTACACAATTTCATCACTCCTGGCACCCTCAATTTTGTGGAAACATAACATAGCTTTTAGAAGTGCATGAGATGTCAAAACCTCCTCTTGCACATAGCTATGACTGGTTGTTTAGCCCCACAACCTACTGCTGATTTTACACAGCCCAGGACAGACATTCCTAAGCTGCCATTCAGTTCCTGCCACTGAAAAAGTTGAACCATCTTGTTTGAAAGTATGTACAGTAGCTGCAGAGAAATCAGTGTCAGAAGTGTAAGTTTACCAGATACTTTCAACCTTTGGTGAAATCATATTAAATTGTGAACTAAGTTTACAAAACCAGTTCCATTTCCAATGGAGAAAAAAGAAGTGTATTTTCATGTCACATCTGCTGTTTGCACATGAGCAACTTCACGTGCTTACTGAAGTTACTGCGTTTATACACACACTGGATATGTGTGCATGTATGTGTATTTCAAACTACTGTGAAGGAACTACAAATTCTTAATTTATGCTCCATCACCACTGGGTGAACTCCCTAGCTTTTGCTGTGTGAGTTTCTCTGTCTTACACTGACAAACAGAATGAGCCTCCCTTATTTCATATATGATAAACTTGGAAGCTGTGGGTAACATGAAATTCTAAGCTTATCACTTCAGAAAAACAAAGTGATCTAGTCTTGGAATAAATATGAGACTAGGGGCAGAATACCAAAACGGAATTGGAAGATCAAAGCACAATGCTTAACTGAAAACCTAGTCTTCAGCAAAAGTTTGTGTTTACATGAGCTGCAACGTAAGAACCATCTGACTAACCAGTTTCACTTCAACTATGATATGTGGGAAGTAGAGCTTTGTTCCTATGTCCGTAAACACATCTGGATTTTAAAATTAAAATCTTTCCATGGGGTCTAGGGACAAAGCACAAGCCATACTCACTTCCACAGAGCCACGGACAATATAATATCAAGACTTGCTTAAATAATTGAAGAAAAAGAATTGGCACAATTTAGCATGCTTCGGTCCCCTATTTTCTCTGCATTGCAGCAAGTTTTCTTTTGTTCTAAATTTTTAGTTCTTAAGATAATTTACCTGAAACTGCATGAACCCTTTAAAAATGAGGTAATGCAGTAAAAATGTCAGTTGAAAAAACTCTCAAATGCAAGCTGTTACAACTGACTGCATTTTTTATTGCAGTAGCTAACATTTTAATCAAGAAAAACTTTAGAAAAATATTAATATAAACCTACATAGTTTATAAAGACAAAAATAGCTCTACTAACCCTTTTGTAAACATACAGCTTTCAGCAAGGGCCAGCACAGTCATTATTCAAACTCTTCTTAACCAGGCCTGCTCATTTGCTGTGCTCTCTTAATCAGCTCTGCACTGCATATATATCTATAAATAGATAAGTTAGCCTAGAAAAAGCCATCCTCACGTATCTGGAGTGGACTTCACACCTTTACACATGTCAAGACAAAAAGCAAACTACTATGCCAGTGCAGTGCAAATTACTATACAGCCTTTTCTTGCTGAGGGCACTCTTGTATTACAAACAAGTCTCTAGAGGTGTTTTTTCCAAAGACTTATGATTTTGACTAATCAGGGAGATTTTCACAAGCGCAACAGAACTTCACCCTTACACAACCACAACGCTTCCTCTTCTTGCAAAATACCATGCTCCTTTGACAAAGGATGAGAACTCCTGCTGTTCCAGATACAGGAGAAAGAAAAGTCACCAGAACTTAACATAACTGACACATGTAACTCCTAAGCCTCATTATTCGAAATAGCTGAATTACTATGGCTGAAATAAAAAATAAAACATCAACTACCTGAGGACAGGTAAGGTGGATATACAAATCCTCCTATGTAATATGATTTTCATAAATGCCAATTCTGCTTTATTTTTACCTCCTGCAACTTTTGAGAACAAGTTTTTAGATCACCTATACTGTATTTCAATGTAGGTATGTAAGCAGTAACACAGAGTATACTTAAGGTTACTACCTCATACTTCAATATACTTATACTTTTTTTATACTTTAAGGTTGTACTACCTTAAAGTCTTCCTATATTATGGCACTGAATATGTATGGCATACTTTTAAGTTATATTCCATACAATTATATGCATTTCCAAACAAAGTGGGCAGATCTACCACATCTCTGCTGCTTTTGGAAGCACGGCAATATTTCGTACTTTCCCAAGACCTTACACTCTTGAAATCAGTAGACTGCACACGTATTTCAGCTTTCACTTGAAAGAACCACAGAGAGCTTAAAATATTAAGCAGGTTCAGACTAAAGGTTCAGAAACAAGGAAACAAATAAGCAATGTATTAAATATTTAATTTATTTGTATTTTGAATAAATGGATGTTATAATATATGTACTGGAAAAATCTACTTGGCATTGTCTAAGATGTTACCATGTGGCTGTTTCATTGCTAAATCATTCATTTGAATGTAACCTGATGAGAAGGCTCTTTAAATCAAGCCACTAACTTTCCACCAAAACAGAAGAGTAATGTTCACATCACTCATTCCACCATTTCTGTTATACGGGTGCTAACCTTCAGCAGAAGATTAAAAAAACGGAACTTTGCATGTGGAACAGCTACGTTACAACTGCATAGACTGTTCCCCAAAATATCAGAACCTGTGAAACTAAACTATAATACTATTATTTTTTATGTACAGTGCTCAGGAGACTATTAATGTCATCTAGATCCTTCTAAACATGGGTCCTGGATTTAAAAATTAGCCATTCTGGAGTCACTGAGAGAGTTGTTATTCTATGGCTAAACTTCAGGTAAATACATGTGAGCTATGTAAAATATACTAGACACCCTTTGTCTACTTGGAAAAGTTTTCAGAGCAAACAAGCTGTTGCCATGGACTGCACAAGTTCACTCTGGTCCTCTGAGGTAGTCTCCCTGCCTGAAAGAACTGGAAACATATTCCACACTGTATTTCAATGGCACCCTTGACTTAATGGTCCAAAAAGAGAACTACAAAAATGTATTTTTATATTAGTACTATACTCACTAGTATCCTTAAAAAAAAATTTTAAAAAAAATTCCAAAGGAAAAGCGGGTCATGCTGCGGACAGACACATGCTGGGATGAAAAATCAACTTACAGACAAGTAACTAAATCTATTTTCAGAGTTATTATAACTTTGATGAAAAAATAGTCTTTTTTTAAAAAAAACTACTCCTAGAAAAATGTTCTAAAGCCAAATTTTAATTCAAACGAACTCTGTTTAAAGTTAAATTATTTGCTAGGATTTACAGTAAATATGCTGATAGAATACTTAAACTTTAAAGCTTAAGTGTGTACCACCAAAAAAGGAAACACAACCTTTTTCTCTGAAACTCTTCGGTACCTGTTATTCTGCTATCCATTTAATTCACTGTGAATCACACAACAGAAGGAAGCTACAAATGAGTACAAGTATATTACTTATTTTGAAGGGAGGAATGTATATGGTCTAGTAAGTTTATGATGACAAAAGAAGATCTGCATCTTATCTCACCGAAAGTTCAACCTCAGGAGACTGAAATGTTTGCCAGCAGGTTCTAAATCATACAGACACCAATGAATGCAGATCTTAATTGTAGTGATTAGCTGACCAGAAGTTTCCACTACCGTTAATGAGCTAAACTGAAGAAAATCAATCACATGTTTTCTGTCCTAGCAAACAAAGTATTTCACAAATCACAGGTCTGGAAACTTTTCAAGAAGGAGATGAAAAGTTTCCAAAACCAAACTAATCCCTCTCAAGAGAAATGCATTTAATATAAAGCTTTATTAGCAAATACTTGAACAATAAAATTAGCTTACAAAATCAGCATTACTGCCATAATGGGACTGTAAAACAATCTACTGGGGAATGATTGGGAAACAGCAAGGGGGACTTCTTCCTAGCCTCAAAAAGTTGAGTAACACACATTCGCACCTCAAACCCCAAACCCTTATCCTCAAGTAACCAAGTCACATGTATGAATTGATCAGAATTTTTATCACCAAGAAATCTACTCGCTCATTCCAGTCTCAGGCTTATTAACTGGTGCTTTTTGAGCTCACTGGTTTGTTTGATGATTAAAAGAGAAATTTCATGCACCAATTTCTATGTGAAGGCTACAAATGATAAAGAATTTACTGCATTCCTTCCTTAATAATCAGTTCCACAGTCACATAATCCCTCTGTTGACAAAGAAACACTTTTTCTCTCCTATTCAAACCTTACTAACTTCTGGTCACTGGATCTAGTTATGTCTTTAACAATTTAAGAAATTTCAACTGTCAGACATTTTATCTCCATTTCAATGTTTCTTTACTATTGCCAAGTCTCTTAATATCCTATTCAATAAACTGAAGCATATTCAGCTCCTTGAGTCTCTATTAAGCAAAGTGTCAGGATTCTTCTCTGACATTTTTCCTTTTCACTCTTTCAACATCCTTTTTAGGCTGCTGTCATTGGAACTAGACACAGAACCCAACTGCAGTCTCAATGGTAATTGCTGAAAGAAAACATTAACATCGTATCTTTTACCAATGTCATTAGTAAAAGTTTATTCTCTGTGTGTATACGGATTTTTAAAAGATGTGTATCTGCTCTTCCATAGCTTGTTACTAAGAGCTTATATACAATTAACCTTGCATAACTTTCAGGAAACAGGTCTAATATTGAAAAGATTCTTCTCCATGCTTGTCTTCATCCAGTTCACCAATCAATTTGCTTTCATTACCAGTGACTAATGCTTAGTGTTCAGGTTTTACTAGAAATAGATTCACACTTTCTCTGATAAAATGCGCTTTAATTAAAATAATTTATAAAAATATAGAAGTTTTGAGGCAATAGTCCAATCTTCTGTAACTGCATTAGAAACATGTTGTTTTGATTACTTCAGATTACCAGTCGTATGATCTCTCCCTATTAGCCAGTCCAGATGATATATGACAAATGTCTCACATGTATTTACAAGATTAATCCTTTAAAAGTCACAAACAAAACTCACTGGAATTAACAGAAAAAGAATCAACATATTTTTGATTGTAATTTACTGCTTGTAACTTACTAATGGCTACTATACAAAAATTTATAAAATGTTTGATTAAATAAACAGAAGTTTCTCTCACAAAAACCCATACAGAATTTCCACGATATTCTATCCCGCTTGCGAAATGGGATTTATGAGCCTTAAACAGAATTTTCTGAACTGAAAGCATCTCCAGACCAACCATTACCCAGTGAAACCATACATCTTTGAAAAGACTACCAATTGAGAAACGCAACTTCAGAATGTTCCATTCATTTCATGGAAAACAAAAACCACCTGACATACATGTCCTCGGTGCTCAACAAGTAACTTGTCAGTGGAATTTTAACTAAAGCATACATTTATAACATGAGGACCCTGATAAGAGGAACAATTTTAAATTTCATTATGCAAACAATGAAATTACCTGCAATTCCAAATGTCAAAAACCCAAAGCAAATATTTTACCAGAACTGTGATCTATAGGATATTAACTACTGTCGCGGTTTAGGCTGGGCTGGCCGCTAATCATTAGTGCATAACTTTAATACAGAATCAGATTTGAACATTAATCACGGCAATTTAATTTTATTTTCTTAGACAGAATACATATTTTATCTTTGTAAGCAAATGTGCCAAAATAAATTTTTGTCTACCCTAATTTACTTTCTCATTATCAAACAAAAACATTTGAGTTTAGTTTACTAAGCCTATTGTACTTCCCATTATTACTAGAATCATCAGAAAATTCTGGTCATTCAAATAAGATGCATATCTCATGAGAAAATAGTCCTTTAAATTGAGTTATAGGTTAAAATAACCAGTGAATGCTTGTGAAGAAAGGATTTCATCTTCATATAATAAAAGACATAATAAATTCTTCATGGGAGAAGACAGAAAAGGAAATTGCCATAGTGAAAGACACTTGTGGAACAAAGTCATCACAACGGAAGCGTTTGTTCAACAATCTTTATATGACCCAAAAACATGGGAATTTTCCTATCAATTTTAAAAATAGCAAATTCCTGTCTTCCCTATCTGATATCAAGCTGAGCTGACAGAAATACTAAAACTTCCAGTCTCCCATCACTTCTATCCTGCCAGAAGTTACTTATCCCTCAGATCTGCTTAACGGGGCTGCTCAAAAGTGCTCATCTCAGTCAAAGCGAGCCAAGACCAGGAAAGATCTAATAATTGAACAGTTTTTCCAATCTGTCTCATTTTGACAGCAAGGGGTTAGGGAACAAGACCCAAGCAAAGCTTATCCATATAACCTAAGTTGTGTACAATATAGGTGAGAAATGAAAGACTAAGTGTTGTGGGACAAGAGAAGTAAATATATACATCCCTAGAAGTGTTCAAGGCCAGGCTGGATGGAGCTTTGAGTAACCTGGTCTAGTGGAAGGTGTCCCTGCCCATGGCAGGGGTGTTGGAACTAGATGACCTCTAAGGTCCCTTCCAACTCTAATCATTTTATGACCCTATGATACACACTGGAACTACTGCCTTCCCATGCTAAGCTAAGAACATTGCAATTGACTAGCAAAAGCCAATTTCCTTTGAAAAATTGTCCCTTCTTGCTCCACTCATTGCACAGTTCTAAAAGGAGAAAATTGTTGAGGAAGTACTGAAGTACTGTGAATATTTAAATTCTGTGCTTGCCAGATAAAACAACCAATTTTTTTTTAACATATATTTTCATCTGACACAAAAAAGAACTTTCAAGTTTCTTGCCATAATAAAAAACAACATTACCTTGGTATGACTAAGAATAAATCATTGAATGGAATTGTATTCTTTTATGTTCTAAATTAATTCTGAAAATTTGCCTAAACTGTAATATTGTCCTGGGAAAACAGTATCAAAAATCTTGAAGAAAAATTCTCAAACTTCAGAATTTCTTCTTCATATGGAATATTTACACATACATGTTCACCTCATGTGATACACACATATACACATATATGCTTGAAACAACTTGGTGAGAATATTTTTCTTCCTAGGATGGAACTCCATAGCATACTACACCACTGGCAAATTCAGTTGTTTCACCACAATATTATTTGCATTCCCTACCCTATAAAGCAGTATGATGCAACTAGATATAATTCAGGGTGACCTTTTTGGGGAGTAATAACTTTAGACCCCAAAGCAGATCTGATGCTCTATAGCACACAGCTTGTTTTAGGAAGTAAATCTAGAAACTGCACAAAAGCACTAGGCTAAGACTTTGCAATTAAACAAAGATTTTTAAATTATGCCCTAGATAGAAGTGAAACATTAGTAATTATTTTCAAGTATGCTTTGCCAACTAGTCTTCAAATTTGTGAAGATAGATGCAGTGTTGAAGCTAGGTTCTAACGAAAGTTTATACAAACATCTTGGGAGTAGCCTTGGCATTGCTATCTTAATGGTTTCAACAGTTTTTAAAGCTGCAGACTGATCAGTGTTAACTGTATTTATTACACAAAATGTTTAACACACTGAAGGAGTTACAACTAATAATATTTATTCAAAAAACTTTCCTCAGTGTTGTAGTTTGGTGCTTTTAAACAAAAACGTCAGCATATATAACAAGTTTAATTGTCATATTTCTTTAAATACATTATTCACAAAATCTACAAATTCTGCATAACAGCAAGACAATATAACTACACTTACACTGAACTGCATGTCCAGATTCTGCTCTCACCTATGTTTTCATATGCACAGTATTATTGATACTTAAAACATTCAAGAAAAGTAAAATTATAGCTTCAGTTCTCTGGTTGTCAATCAAGCTATTCCAGGCCTTAACAGAGTTCAGACAAACTCCAGGGTTGTACTCACTCAAAGTGTAATCAGCTTAAGATGAGAGGCTATCATCTTAGAGTGAGCAGACAGTATGTAACCTCAAGATTAGATTCTATAAATCCAGGAGAAATATCATGTACTCCCAGTTTCACAGCCAGTAGAGCTGTCCTTCACAGTGCATGGCCAAGCAGGCCAGAGATACCAAATCTCACATTCTCCTGAGAACATACTACCATGAAAAAAAAAAAACAACCCAAACTTACGGAGCAACTGTAGTAGGTGACTTGGCTCTAAAGCTTATGGGGCACAGTCCTCATGAATTGAATGAAAACAGGATCATCTGGGCTGAAGGGATCTTTGCCAATTCAAGACAAGCAGAATAGCACGTGGGAGGAAGAGCAACTGATTGCTCTGTGGGCAGCAAAAGTGACTGCTGGCCACCTTCAGCAGTACTATTCCAGACCTTGCTCAAATTTCTTTTCTGTCAAGCTATCAAGCCTTTATGCAGCTCTGGGCCTGACTAAAGGAACACTTGCCAGAAAACAATGATCATGAAGGAGAAGTCATATACTGACAGCTGTCACCTACACATACATAGAAACAAGGCAGCTAATGGGAGGGAGACAGGACAACAGCTATTCTAGATGCGAACTTGGTTAACGGAATAGAATTTGTTAATATATAAAAAGTAAAAGGTAGCTGAGATAAGAGTGATCATTGAACAGTACCGTTCACCGAGATGTATCAAATTTCAAAACCCCCACAAGTATTACCTAGGACATAATGGATGTCCTAAAGGAGAGAAAATTCTTCTAAACAGCAATGCTTGCAAATATTAGATGGAAGTCATGCAAGACTACTATCTACAACACTTGCCCTTCACAAATTACGCTTTACATGCTTTCAACTACAAATATTTGCAATTTTAATTAAGCTTATTGTCAACTGTTCCATTAAAAAAGATAGTTAAGCTACCATTGTCAAACAGCTAATAGTTTTAAACCTGAAAAGAAGGATTTTAAGCATGTATTCACTTTTCCTTTCTGAACACTCTCCATGGTCATCATTTATTCTAATTCCCACCACAAGCGTCAGAAATCTGTTTCATTAAGACACAGAGAACATTTACTAAGCAGCAGTATATGATTAACAAAATCCATTTAACGCTCTATCCCATGGAGCAGAGTAGCTTCATATTTGAAACATACGTTTAACAGAAGACTAAGGATTACATTCTACCTTAAACGCAAAATTTTATTTTGAAGATCTGAAGTTACTTCGCTGAAATAACTCCATCTATTTAATTGAAGACAGAGCTACACTGAAGCACAATTTATCCTTAAATAACTTACTACAAAAGTCACTTGGTGATGGCAGTCCAATATTCCCTAAGATACCTTTTAAAGAGTATGAACATGAACTTACTAGAAGGTGTGAGAGGGAAGCCTTGTGAGAGGAATTTTCTACAGTAAACCAGTTGTTAAGCAACCACAGCCCCAGCTGCAATGACAAATCACAAAGTTCAGGACTGCTAAATTTCAAGTTTGGCTGCAATTCTACTTCTAAAAGGAAAAAATATATGAAAGTAGGGACATAGAACACCTGTTGCTGGAACATTTAATATCACTGAGTTCTCTTGCTTATTCATACAGCACTACCTATCACATTTGTGATAAGAAAACATCCAAATAACAAAAACAATATAATCCATTTCCTCTTCCTCTTTTGTTTTAACATTGAATTAAGTCAACTGATATTTTGGAATTATATACACAAGGAGTTAGTTATGTCTTAAAACACGGGGTAGTTTTTTATGTCATTCTGCTCAGGTGCATTTCCAGAGAGGACAACAATTTTTGAAGTCTTCCTCTTTGTCAAAGTTTTCTTTCACTTTCAGGCAATGCATTAATGTTGGCATTTCTGTTACTATAAACTTTACTGCAGTTCTGTAGACATGCTCAACATACTGCTGATAAATTGACAGATGCTTGACTTAGTAAGTGCATGTTCCAAACAAGCCTGAATAATGTGGTAAAGGCATTATGAAAAAGACAAAGATGTTGTTGATCACACACCGTATCTGAGCCTTATCCACAATGGCAAGGAGTATATGCAATTAAAAGGGACTGATCTTTCAGGAACAGCTGTGGGGTATTTAAAGTTCTAGGCAACACATAGCCATAAATGGAAAGATAGCCTGTGCAAGAAGAAAATTTAAATCTTACCAATACCGAAAAGAGCTTTGTATGTATGCTTTAAAAACAGTGACAGGTTGGTATGAATTAACAACAGCCAAATTAGTGAAAATTGAAATTACCATACCTTCTAAAGACAGAATTACTGCAGTTCCATGGAGAAGACAATTGAGTTTCTATGTCTATCTTTTCTTTTGATACAATTTTATTCTAATCACTGGAAATGTTGGAAAGCTAAAAGCAACATTACGCAGTTCTAAGAATATATGCACATGATTTAACCTAGTTAAAAAATACATTCAAATAAAGAACCTAGCTAAATCTCTAGGTTAGCATTACTCATCCATACACTTAAGGTTAATCATCAGATTACTTACAAAAGCGACAAATTTCTTACTTCCTTCTGCAACTAAGAGCTAACAAACTCTGAACAACCTGTAAAAGCCCAATAAAATTATTATTCATTTCTAATTCAAGAATAAGTAAACTATTTGTTTGGAAAATAAGTGTTTTTTTAAAACTTACTATAACATGCAAAAAAGAAATTGTGTGGTATTATGTTTTAACAAGGTATCATCTGGAATATTTTCAAGGAAAACAAGATGAAGTGACCTACTGTAAGTTACATATATTCACTAAAAATTGCGTAAGTGGACCTGAACTTACACAAGTTAACAAAAGGAGTTTTCAGACTTATTCTATAATTGCTGGGTCTAGAGTCTGGCTCATTCCAGTGTGTAAGGTGACCAGCTTCTATTTCTCTCATATAGGAGTCAGAGGAACTCTGTCTTTTTCTTATGTAGTCTTTTCCGGAGTTCCTTGAACAGTCATACAAAACACACTGAGACTCCCTGCTGGTAACCCCTATGTCTGCAGTCTGAAGTAATAAATTTGCAAACAGCCTAATAACCACAAATTAGAATACACTACAGTCAAAAACCTAA
Organism: Burhinus oedicnemus; assembly: GCA_008921705.1. Lineage (NCBI taxonomy): Eukaryota > Metazoa > Chordata > Aves > Charadriiformes > Burhinidae > Burhinus > Burhinus oedicnemus. The sequence continues at coordinate 1,497,912 of VFFE01007178.1, read as the reverse complement.
TTATAGAGTAATTTTTTTAAATGTAGAGCAAATCTGAATGCCATGAATAACTCATAAGAAACAGATCATCTCCTAAAAGTATTTCTTTTACAACAGCAATTCTAAGAGCCTTCACTTGAATTACTTTTTTAGTTCAGGATACCACTACTGACTTAATCACCTGGAATCAAAAGAAACTGTCAAGTGTGTATAAAGACTATCTCCAAGGAAGAATTTGAGTTATAGAAGTTTAATATAAAAGAACTATGTATTTAAAATATTTTAAAAGCATTTATTTAAAACACATTTAAAATGTCTTATTTTCCTTTGACTCTACAAGTCCATTTGCAAAGTTTGCTTTTTAACTTATTTATGCATCATGAAAACTCCTGCTTTCAACATACCAACCAGAAAATGCAATCTTTTTTCCTTACTTTATTTTTAAACTGTATGCAAGTGACAACCATTCAATTAAAGAGACAGACAATGCAAATGCTACAGTAGTCGGGTAAAATATACTCCACAATTTTTAAACCGTTCTAGCATTCAGTTTATGAATGACTGTTTTCTCTAGAGGTGGTGCAATGTTATCTAGAAGCACAGAATATACAGATTAGGGTTTAACAGTACACTAACCTCTCCCAGGTGCTCCCCTGTGTCCTCTTCTCCTTCAACTTCAGACACTGTCATTTGGCATGCCTCAAGGAGTATGAGACACATGCTTCAACTGTTACTTTCAGCAGCTTCCAGACTCGTAGATGATAAATGGAAAACTCTCACACCTTTTCTTGCAAGCATCTTTAAAAATAGGTGTTGGTTCTGGCAACCAGGTTTGGAGTACACAGAAATACTGGTCAAGAGAGTGAAGTCTCTATTTAAGAGCTAATACTGCCTTGCTTTAGTGTTTTGTCTGATGTCCAACAGAGGCTAAAGCCATCAAAACGGGAACACATTTGACTCTCCTTCATGCCTATTAAAGGCAACACTGGTTTCATTCTCCTGCATCCGTACACTCTGGATTGCCCTTCCAAAGGGTCCCATTTTGGTGCTCGGTGTTAGCTGCCCTTCTCCACACATGCCACTTATGGCAGGTCCTTTTGCAATGTCAGGATTAAACCTCAACATCTAGAGATAGAGTTAGCACCACATTCCGTATTAAAAATTCCAGAGTAGTCATCACAATTCAAGTATTTGATCTTACATCCATGTCTAGTACAAATTTTAGAACAAAACTAACAAATCCATTGCAAAATTTCCAGAGCTCATCTTCACCATATACAAAAGCAGCAGTGCACTGTCAGGAGAAAAAAAGCTTTGAAATGAGTAGATGTTTGATTTCACCTTTCCCTCTGGTGTGCAGTACTATAAAGCTTTTCATTTCTCTTCTTAGGAATATAGATTTTCTTGATAAAGTATGACAGAGGAACATGCTGAGGACTGTGAATGCCAAATCACATCCGTGTATATTGTCAGGAATGTCAAAATTGAGTACAGGCAGGTCCCCTGCCCTGGAGAAAGACCGATTCAGCACTAGGATTTTTTTTTTTTTTTTTTTTTTTTTACTCTAGCAACACAGTCTTACCCAAAATCTCTGTGTACCAAAGCCACATAAGGATATATTGGGCTTTGACTCCACATCTTCCTCGAGACAGAAAACTTTACCAACAGTTAACCTATTTGCACGAAAACCACACCAACACTAGGTATAACACCACTGCAAAAGCATTGTATATTGACAACAGTTCACACGCTACACTTCCAACAGTAGTACAGCGTGAAATTCCATCTTACTTATTAACTGTCACTGAAGAACATACAAAAATATAAGAAACATCCAACTAAATCTGACCATAGATTCATTTAACCCTGTATTCAGTCTTTGATCACAGCAATAATGTTTACCAAGTCTGGCCATTATAGTTTATTCCCTTCATTCCCCTTCGCTATCCACAACTGTCATATAAGAGATGTTATAATGCCTGTTGCATTTCCTGGCTGTTCATGAGCCCTTCTAAACATGAATTTTTCTCATCCCTTATTAAACCTACCTCCACAACCTCCTATCACAACACATTCCAGTATATGGACAGTATCCAAAATGAAGTATTTTCTTTTATTAGTTTTAAACTTAACTCTAGCCACTTCAACAAATGCCTCTTAGTATAAAAGAGTTTGACAAACAATTCCACATTCAGCTCATCTACCACCTTGAACATTTTGCAAACTTTGATGACATCCTATCCCCATTTAGACCTCTTCTCTCTGAAGACTGTCAGTCTTTCGGTCTGATGTGATAAGGCTGCTGTCGCCAAAATTCAAGTTCTGTTACACTTGTTTTGTTTGCTTTGCATGCAACATACACCAAGTTTTCACACAGACTCTTCAATAGTTTCATATTTCTGCAAGCGTTTCATTAAGCGATCTATTGACTCAAACAAAAAAGCCAACTTTACAAATCAATGAAATACAGTTCTTCAACACGTAAGGGCCAGGTGTAAATACTTGATTAAATGAAAAAAATTAGGCAGGCAGATAGATAGACAGCCAGCCAGTTGTAACATCTAATCACATCCATAAACACATTCTACACATGATGTAGAATAATTAGTACAAAACACAAAATTCCTCATTTCTGGAATGGTTGGTATAAATTGAATTGGTTTTACTTGAAATTCAGAAAACCTGTTTCCTTTAAGCACAAATCAATTAACAGTTCTCAATCATCTCTTGCTGGTACGGCCACTTGTTTCTTTAGCTTTAAACATCTCTGCTCTGAAACCTAAGTTTTCTAATGTTACTTTGCTGACCAAAATATTCTCTGAAAGGTGGAAGGAATGTCCTGTGAAGAGCAGCTGAGGACTTTGGGCTTGTCTAGTTTGGAGGAGAGGAGGCTGAGGGGCGACCTCAGTGCTCTCTACAGCTTCCTGAGGAGCGGACATGGAGAGGGAGGTGCTGAGCTCTTCTCCCTGGTACCCAGTGACAGGACACACGAGAATGGTTCAAAGCTGCACCAGGGGAGGTCTAGACCGGACATTAGGAAGCATTTCTTTACCCAGAGTGTGGTCAAACACTCTAACAGGCGTTAGAGAGGTGGTTGATGCCCCAGGCCTGTCAGTATTTCAGAGGCATTTGGACAATGCCCTTAATAACATGCTTTAACTTTTGGTAAGCCCTGAAGTGGTCAGGCAGTTGGAATAGATGATTGTTGTAGGTCCCTTCCAACTGGAACTATTCTATTCTGTTCTAGTTTATAGCTCCAGTCTTAAGACGAATTAGTGATTAAACTTTGGAGGCTTTATAGTTTCTGTTATTATTAAATTTCACAGACAGAATATTGTCTTTAACATTTAAGTCCAAGCAATCCAAATTTTTATTTTCACACGACGCGTCCAAATCCTGAAAAGACCTGTCACTAGGCATGAAACAAAATGAAATGGGTTTAAAATACTTTTCCTGTAACATCAGCCACATAGTATCTCTGAAAATGCAGTTATGCAGCCATTTATAGTAGTGTTTCTCTGGATTTCACTTACTTGATCAGACCATTTCAACTTACAGCAATTCAAGCACCAGGGATGCACTGAATCCATATTTGGTATATTAATTAGGCACTTGCTTAGACAGGACAAAATCAGACAATCTTCATAATTTATAATATCTTACTCTGTTTCTCACTATCTACAAACTATTCAACCTAATTAAGAACCTGTACTAATGTCTAAGTACATTCAAAAGAGCAACAAACTTTTTAAAGCATCCATTCTACCATTTAATAAATATTTCTACTATGGAAGTAAAACCTTTGTGTCTACCAGCCAGAAAAAACACATACTTGGCTTCACTTGCATGTATTTTTACAATTGAATTGCTCCATAAAACACACTGTAGCATTTAAGTCTTTTCTCTTCTGCCACAGTCTTAGCAGAAATTGTGAATTTTCCTGTTAAAATAATTTTGTCATGTACCTGTGTGTTAAACCAGTAAAGTCAGTCCCTTTTAGAAAAAAAAACCAAAAACATGTCATTTAAAGTAATTGATAATTGGACTCTTCTGTTTACCACAGACCACACTACAGGCACATTAGTGGGGCAATGCAGTCTTCCCACTCACTGTCAATCTGGTGTAAAGGAGATTGCATATTTGAAATACCAGTTCACAAATCATTCATGATCTTGCTATTGTCAGGTCCAGTAACTTTATCAATTAATGCAATTGCCACAGAGACATTTTGCAGTTTGATTCTAACCACAAAGATCAAGACTGAAGCCACAAAATCATTTCAAACAGTCTTCTTAACACATCCATCAATATTCAATTACACAACATAAAACTTCCAACTTCTAATTGAAATATTCTATCTTCCCAGCAAATTCAATTAAATTTGAGTCTCTTCACAGGAATTATTCTACTCTGAAGATATACTGGGTAAAGTTAAATTTTGTCCCAGAATTTTTGTAAAAACATATTTAACCAACAACTTTCATGAAATATCATTAAAAGTCATTTTAAATTACACAACTAAAATAATACAGACAGAATACATTCATTATCTAGAGCCAAAACAAAATCTTTCCTTCCAGACCTCACCTAACATTGTCCTGAGCACTTGCTCAGGATTTAAAAGGATATTTAAAGCAAATTAGGGCACAATACTAAAACACAAAAGCCAAACGAGCCTCTAAAAAACACCCTGACAAAGACAGACTTCAGTACTCACCCATCATTAGAACATGTCAAAAATTCTTCCTTTATTTTTGGATGCCAACAGCCTGAATTGAGCATTGCTGTGTGACCCTAAGGAAATAAACACAAAGAGGTCTTACAAGGTTTTCTAAGATGTCTTACAAGGTTTTACAAATTTTACTCCAAATCCTTCAAGCGGAATCACACGAAAGCTGAGGGCTGAATCAGACCCTTATGACCACAGCAATGGCTGATGGACATCACAATGATTTAACAGGTTTTATGTACTTTAATACGTTTCATCCTTGCTTGTTTCCATTTTCAAAACATAAAAACCCTGCCATTCTTCTATTTATATTTTTTTCTTTCAGAAAATGGCATGGAATTGTACTTCCCCTTTTTCTCTTGGGAGAACTGTAACGCAGAGAAAGGATGAAATAACAGGCATCGATATGGTGGCATGCAAATTGTTCCAAGCTACACGAAAATAACAGGAATAACAAGAATTACAGGGTGACACAATATACATACTCAATACCAAACTATGCTAGCCAAAGACATTTTGGGAGAAAACTGAGGAAACAGAATTTGAGAGCCAAGATGGATTTAACCTCAGGTGAGTTTTTCACAGAAGATTAGAAGTTGCAAATTGAGTAGTCAGCCCTGTTTCTCTAGGATGGAAAAAACAGAAGGTAAGGATTTTATCCAAAGTAAGCCATGGTCATTATGGTGACTATGACTATAAAATGCGTCTATGAATATAACATGTCTTTGTCCAGTTGGCTTTACTTCTCTGAAGTACAGCCAACATGCTCATTGACTACATTCAAAGAGAAATTTGGAAACTGCTCCTGCAATGCTGGAATTACTTGTTTGCTTTAAGCACAAATATGGAGAGAAATACTGAAAAGTTAATGAGGCGAGATAACAAATATTTTAGCATTTTGACTGTTGGACCACAACACACTGGAATTCTAGAAGTTTACAAGAGAAAGAAAATCTGAATTATTTTTAAGTAAACAAGAACTAAAGCAGATGTTACTATTTGATGGTTTTATACACATACCACTAGCCAAAAGAAATAGTCATCTGACAAGAATAGCTTTAGGCAAAACAGTATTTAGCCTAGTTATCTGGCAATATACTTTACAAGCAATAAATAAATAGATTTTATAATCAGTTTGAGCAGTAGATTTTACCATTACTTTTAGGCCTAAGCTATTTAAAAAATTGACCTGAATTTAAATAATTTATGTAAACAGAATCCTTGTCTCAGTTTGTAGCGATATGAAGGCAAAGTGGTTAAAACCCAATCAACAGTTGTTAAAATATTTCAAAACCAGGAATTAGCCCTTCCCCATTTGTATTTTAAATACCATTAAAAAGGTACACATTGTTGCTTATTAGTCTTACACTCATGGCATGCACATAAAAATAATAACAACCTCAAACCCCTGCCTTGAAAGAGGTATATGGTATCAGCAAAAGAATGGAAAGTTGAAGAAAGCAAGACACTAGAACAGCTCAATAGTTTCTAATTATTTTTTTTTTTGGTTGGTTGGACAAGGGTACAGGGGAAGCTGACAATTTTTACAAGACACACTTTAAAACAGGTGCATTTGTTGTAGCATCATAGAAACATTAGTTGGAAGAGACCTCTCTTGTGTTCACCTAGGTCAACCTTCTGCTCAAAGCCAGATTATAGTCAACACCAGATCAGGTCAGCCATGGCTTCTTCTAGCTGGGTCTTGAAAACCTTCATGGATGAAGGTCCCACAATTTCCAACATATATCAATATATGGGATTTATCGCATCCCAGAGACAGGGCTTTGCATTCTTCCTTACTGAACTTCATGAGGTTTCTCCTTAAGAGCAAAAATACACTATATTGTCAGTCTTCTGGCATTCAATTAATTTCTGACTTTACCTTTGTGTTTGTCATATCCACAATGTATTGGTCTCCTTTTATGCATTCCATTACTGGGAAGCCATCTCTGTCAAGAACTTTTGCCTGGGAGTTACCAGAGACAACAAGAATGACATCTCCTGTGCTGCTATACTGTAAAGATTTGATTTGGTGACTACAAGAAAAAAAAAAAAAAAAAAAAAAAAAAGAAAATGTTTCAATTACCTTCACTTCCTGTAAGCCCACACTATGACAAAAGTGTCAATTCTGAGAAAATGCATTGCAAGAATAGACCCATATAAGCTTCTACACTAGAAACGTGGAAAAAAAAAAGAATCTGAGATTAATGGATTAAAGCTTTTATTCCTCTGTGTATGTGTGACATTTCCTTCTTCAACCACACAGCACATCAAACAATATTATTTACAAAGCTGGCACCTAACATGTAATTTCTGGCAAGCATATTTAACTTTAAGAATGCTCTTATAACTCCAAGTGAAAACTAGTACATACCAAATTCAGTTCTTCAGGGCTGAAAATTCTTTTTCGTCTTCTCAAAAGCAACACATGGATTTACAGTAATCTATAAACTACTATAATAGGATGTTGTAGTCCTACTAAAATTCCACTGTATATTGTATACTAGCAAATTAGTCATATGTCAGCATTCTTGCATCTTTTTCTACATTTAGTGCTACAGCTTCATCTGAATCTTAGATAAAAGTTAAATATACCATCAGCTCTGGAAACATGACAGTAGACAACAATCTCCCTAGTCTACTTTGTCTTAGATGATTGTTCATTTTCTGTAAAGGTTTTTTTACATATGTCTTCTATTGACTGAGAAAGCCTGCTACAGAAGTCATGGAATAATACCAAGATGACAAAAATTATTAACTGAATGTGCGAAGACGGCTGATGAGGGAGAAGTGCATTTCTAGTTTCAGCATCTTCTCTCAGCATTCTGCTTTATGAACAAAGTTCACTGCAGTTGCTGTATCTGAAACGGATACCCTTTTGATCCCGTATCCAGCTACACTGCATTACAAGGATGGCAAAGAATGCAAAGCAGAATGCACACCTGATAGAATTTACATCCTGGCACATTATCAGAATGTTACTTTATATTAATACAATATTATATACAATAATGTTACTTTATATTAATGCTTCAGCTCTGCAGCTAAATTAACATCAAATTAAGGACTGGAATAAATTTGTCAGCTAGATTTGAATTCCCATGGCATCCAAACTGTCCTCAAAGGAGTATCTTCCGTTTGGTGAAGGACATAACCATGTGCGTTCAAATCCTAGTAACTTTAAGCAAACTACATTTTAACACAAATTCACATCAGTAAAATTAAAACTCAGATGATCAACAAGACTGACTATGCAACTTGTAACTTAATAATTTAACATTTCGTGTTTCACACGGTAGTGATTTCATGACTGACTCAGTAGTAGCTACTATCTGTTGAATCTGTCCTCAAACTGTGAGTTACTACACAAAACACACAAAACATTGTAATATGTATTTTAAAAGTTCTGCATTGATCATAGTAATGTAAACTAAGCATAAGTTCCTCATTCAAAAAATGTTTGTTTGGCAAAACTGATTACATTATAATTCAAAAGCCAAAAATTGTTTCAAGCACCCTATTATGTAATATGAGCTGGCAGCCAAATTGGCTGAAGTATTATAAACTCTGATTTTTAGTAGAAAGGAGACACTCAAATCTGGGAATTTCCGAAATAGATCACAGGCGATGTCTGAAAACGCATCCTGAGCCTCAAGAGCAAAAATGGATACTTGCTCAAAAGAGGGGAAAGGCAGCCAGCCGCATTAAGCTCAGAGGAAACACTGAAAAAATTAACAAGAAACCCACAAGAAAACCAGTATCTGAAGTCTAGGATATTCTCTGCAGGCAGCTGATAAACCTACACTAAAGAATCCATCAGATTCAGCTTTAGAGCAACAAGCATGTCTTAGGAATTAAAAAATTTTCCCCAGTAGTACTTCCCAGCGCTCTTGCTGTATCACCCGATTCACACAAAGCACAAAATATTCCTGAGTCCCACCTGAGTACTCCATGCAGAATAAAGTACTTACATAGTTATATTTCTCACATTCTTATGCTGAAATTGTCAAAAGAAAATACCCAACACATCTCCAAAGCACAGATTCATGTTTTGCACTTTTGTTGTTGAAACATAAGAACGAAAAATAAACATTTAAAAACTACACTAAAAGATTTTATTCATTTGATGCATGTCTCATGCATGACGAGGATTTGGCCACTAGATATGATCAAACAGCTTGCCCAGTAAAATCTGATTTCTGAGAGTCTGAGAAAATTTTTTCAGACACTGAAGTACTGGAATTAAAGCTACAGACATTAATACTATTAACAAGGCATTGTTAATCATTTGACCAATATAATCTCATTGTTTCTCTGTAGTTCCATAACAGTGTGTTTAAACAAACTTTGTTTTCATTTTAGATTTAGATTTAATGTTGCTTCTAACAACGAAGAGGACCTGATTTTACAGTGCCTAGCACAATGGGATCATAACTAATAATTCATCAAATCAGACATTTGAAAAAACTAGTCTGAGAGAAAAGATTTCCATAACCTTTATCTAAAAGGAAAAAACCCCACCTTTGTGACTGTGCAATATGAATTTTAAAGACATGTCCAAAAATTGATTCTGCAAGCAGGGTATTTGCAAAGCCCCAGAAGTTACTGCTTTTCAGATGTTTATTGGAGTATGACCAAGAGTGAGGCTCTGCAGTGGCAGTTCTTAAAGAAAACATTTTTGGTTCTTATTAATGTTAAAGCAAAAGTCTTGGGAAACTTACAAAAACAGTTCCCTTTAATAGCATTAATCCAAGTCATTTTGGTTTAAAGCTGCCAAATGTGCATAGTACTTTCTGCCAGGACCTGCAGAACAAAGCTACATACATGGGTAGAACCGTGACACACAAATAATTTCTACACACATAGCACACCTTTGCCTTTCGCTTGCCTTTGCCTTTAACACCGAGGTGTGGTTTGAACATACTATTTTTTTGTCAGGCTGTGTTTTTTTTCCTTACATCCCAAATCCAAGGAGAAATTAACTAAGTAACCTGATATTATGCTACAAAATGCAGCCTGGACAATATAGAATTGTTCTCAGGCTTTTTTATTCTTTAAATGAAATTAAATTTATGGCTCCAGAACTGGATTTCTGCTAACACCTAAAGCTTCCATACCAGAACTCCTCAGAATTCTTTGAAATTAAGGTCTGTGAATGCTAACAGTTCTTGCAATAAATTCCACAGTGAAAAAAAATAATATAATATTATATATACACCTGGGCGTAAAGTTATATAATACTCCACATAGTGCTCAACAGCATGCCTCAATGTCAGCATTAAAGAACTTCTTCCTGAGTTTGAATCTTTTTACGAGACAGAGCTACAGTTCCAGTTTTATGTTTACAAAAAGGTACAGAGGAGGTATTTAAAATAATGTATTTTTAAAAATCCAAAATTAGTACATGAGAATTGCAACATAAGTGACATTCCCAAGCTTTTCACTGGTCAATTATATTTTTACTGTTATTTTTACTGTTATCTTATATTTATATTTTTATATATTTCATTTATACTTCAACATACTCCAACCACAAGAATGTACATTTCACCAACAATATTCATATAAAAATACTTAGGAGATACTTGTAACAAACTAAATGACTAGTGTCAGGGATAACAAGCACTTTAAGCTCACATTTTACCATCACTTTTTGCCAAAAGGAGGTTACAAATGTCTTAGGCAAGCTGCTTTCCTTGCTATACTTGCAGTTTTCATATCATATTTATGTTTTATACCATTATTACCAAGTACTACTAAATTTGAATGTACTCTTCTGCTCAATTTGGAAATGGTTCACTTAAAGTAATCTCCTACTGTGGGAGTGAAGACTGTCAGCTCGCTCTTACTGCTCAGTTATGACGGAAGAGAGGAAAATAACATTTGTATCCTGCTAATTAATCATAAAATAAAACTCATGCCAGAAAAGTCTGAATGTGACTTCACCTTTGGAGAATTTTACTTACTTCAAAACAGCATGCTTACTAACTTATGTTTTCAAAGTAAATGTGCCATTCATTGCTTTATTATAACAACGTAAGTCTCTCAGAGATTAGAATTGAATAACGAATCAAAGCATACTTCTTATTTTCCTGATTTTTCACAGTTTAGAACATCAGTAGAATCCCTTTCTATTTTGCTCCTTTTCAGGCTAACAGCCCCAACATTTTCTCATCTTTCATTATCTAGATTTTTGGCACATCTATAATTAGTCATACATATTCTAACCTTCCAAACTGACCAAAATTCAGCTGCAGCTTTTAATACAATAATGATTAAAAAAAGACATTCTAAGGACTACTTACTATGCATAACAAAATTCAGTCCCTTTTTCAAGGGTACCCAAGTATCTTATGAAGTGCACCACATTAACTAGAAATTAGAAAGTACCTTCCTAAGAACAACTGTATTATTAATTACTGAATGTGTTTATCTGAAAGTTCGCTGTGCATGTTCGCTGTGCATGAGACACAGCGATCATTCTGAAGGAGTAACATATTCCAAGTCTCTGGAATGGACTCAGTTCATTTACTGTTCACTAGTAATTCAGCAAGTAAATGAACTTGGTTTATTTACTTGCTGAACTACCACTGAACAGTATGCATAATATGGAAATCACTCTCTAAGAAATGCTTCCTTTTTTAAAAAAAATTTACATATATAAATATTTAGATAAATGTAAATAAACATACAGATTTTTTACTTTAAAACAGACAACACTTTTTTTAATGTACACTATGTAGCTATTCAATTATCAGTGCAATGCAAAGGATCAGTGCCTCCACAAAAAGGATTTAATGAAAATTAGATACCCCTGAATCAGAAATACTGTCAGCAACTACAGAGGCTCTCCACAAAGCGGTCAACTGTTTTAACTTTCTTCTTTTCTTCATTAATTTTATATAAGCAGAGTACATATGGAAAGTGTCTTCTATTAATTTCATAGAATCGTTTAGGTTGGAAAAGACCTTTAAGATCATCTAGTCCAACCATTGACCCTACTCTACCAGATCCACCACTAAACCATGTCTCTAAGCACCACATCTACACAACTTTTAAACACATCTAGGGATGGTGACTCAACCACCTCCCTGGGCAGCCTGTTCCAATGTTTGATAATTCTTGCAGTGAAAAATTTTTTCCTAATGTCCAACCTAAACCTCCCCTGGCACAACTTGAACCCGTTTCCTCTTGTCCTATTGCTAGTCACTTGGGAGAAGAGACCAGTGCCCATTTCACTACAACCTCCTTTCAGGTAGCTGTAGGGAGCAATAAGGTCTCCCCTCAACCTTCTCTTCTCCAGGCTAAACACCACCAGTTCTCTCAGCCGCTCCTCATAAGACATGTTCTCCAGACCCCTCACCAGCTTTGCTGCCCTTCTCTGGACACGCTCCAGCACCTCAATGCCCCTCCTATACTGGGGCACTCAAAACTGAACACAGTACTCAAGCTGCGGCCTCACCAGCGCTCAGTACAGGGGCACGATCACTTCCCTCCTCCTGCTGGCCACACTATTCTTGATACAGGCCAAGATGCCATTGGCCTTCTTGGCTACCTGGGCGCACTGCTGGCTCCTGGTCAGCCGGCTGTCCACCAGGACCCCCAGATCCTTTTCTGCCATGCAGCTTTCCAGCCACTCCTCCCCAAGCCTGTAGCATTGCCTGGGGTTGTTGTGACCGAAGTGCAGGACCCAGCACTTGGCCTTGTTAAACCTCATGCACTTGGCTTCAGCCCATCGATCCAGTCTGTCCAGATCTCTCTGCAGAGCCTTCCTACCCTCAAGCAGATCAACACTCCCGCTTAATTTGGAGTCATCTGCAAACTTACTGAGGGTGCACTCACTCCCCTCGTCCAGGTCATCAATAAAGATATTAAACAAGGCTGGCCTCAAAACTGAGCCCTGAGAACACCGCTTGAGACCTGCCACCAACTGGATTTAACACCATTCACCACAACCCTCTGGGCTTAGCCATCCAGCCAGTTTTTAATCCAGCAAAGAGTACACAGCCACGAGCTGCCAGCTTTTCTAGCAGAATGCTGTGGGACACTGTGTCAAAGGCCTTACTAAAGTCCAAGCAGACAACATCCACAGCCTTTCCTTCATCCACCACGTGGGTCACCTGGTCAAAAAAGGAGATCAGGTTGGTCAAATAGGACCTGCCTTTCATGAACCCATGCTGGTCAATTATGAAAGCCAACCTGTGTCTTTGAGAGGTTCATAATCTATTTGCTGATAAGCTATTAACAATTTTATCTGCAAATTCACCTGTAGCTTTCTAAAAGGGGAAAATATGCAAGTCATTGGAAGAAGCATGAGAAGACTTAAGCAGACAAGTTCTTAAGTTCACATTCCATTTACCACAAAAAGTACAATGGAATACAAAAGCCTTCTAAACAAGCTATCTTACAAGGCTTTTGTGCATTCAATTAGGAGCTTAACATAGGCACAGTCTCAGGTTAAAAAGGCAGTCTTCAAGCCTACCATTCACAAGGCTGGAGTGACCGAAAAGCTTGGAGAGAGGCATCCATTCCAGCAAAATCTCCAAATTTAACATCACAGTCATATCCACCAGTTATCAAAT
>VFFE01007178.1:1448733-1473339 GCA_008921705.1 Burhinus oedicnemus | reverse complement strand
CCAGGAAAAGACAATACCTTAAATTTCTCATTCCCTTTCAGGATAAACAAAGGAAAAGAGTTTTGGCATTGACATACCTCCTAATACTTTTACAAAAATTTTCAATTCCCTGGCTTACATAAGATTAATATATATTAAATCTGTGAAATAGTGTATTCTAGGAGTTCACAGTTTTTCTCAAAAATGAGAAGTCTTACCTTTTAAATAATTTCTGCAAAGGGACACTGCAACTCAGGCACCGCATCTGCAGTTTGCAGTTACATTTTTTCACGGAATTCCAGCCCTAGCTGACTGTTAAGTTCCTGTGCCTGACAACAGTCTTCTATTCACTGCACCACTGTCCCTAAATACTGTGGATTTTTTTTTCTTGTTCCTTTTCGGGGCTTCCTTATCCTCAAGCAATACTCAGAAAATATACCACTGGAAACCACAGGCTGAAACTAGGTCAGAGTCTTCACGATCTCTCGAGAAAAATCAAAGGCAAAAATAAGAAAATCAAATGAACCAATGATGCAGGTCAAAGCAAACAAGTGAGAGGATAGACACAAAAAGGAAAAATCAGGTAAAATCTAGTTTTCTACATACTACAAGATATCCTTCAATATCCTCAGGATTGTGAATAGGGGCAATAATAACCACTGGGACTTGGCAGAAAACAGAGGAAGGATACAGAAGGTGGGAAAAGAATGGGCTGGTATATTTATGACAAACATTTAACTTGGGGAGAAAGTTAGGTCCTATGGAAATAATAAAAAAACTAAACAGTATCAGAGAGAAGACCTTACAATTAAAAAAAAATCCCTCAATGTTTACCATTAGCCTTTCTAACAGACTAATCATCCAAAAGCTATTTTAGAATGACTCTAGAATGACCATTAGATTATGTTCACAGGCTTAAACATATAAAAGCAAAGACTATGTAAAACAAATTACATATTCTGCTGATCTCAAATATACACTAATTGCGAACTGCACGTGGTGAAAAATAAATTCATCCACTAGAATCTGACCTCTCCCCCACTAAAAATACCCCTACAAGTTAGAATATAGGTCCTCAAATGACTCACCTTTTCATGGCCCAACCAGAGAAGGGCAGAATGATGCATTTATGCCTAACAGTACCTTTACTGCTCTATTTGCAGAGGTCTGCATTTCACCAAGTGGAAACTATCCTCTCTGAAAGAGACTTGCAAGTTATAGGCAATCTTTCCACACACCAGGCCCTTAAATGGGAACTTTCTGGGCACCCAGAAGACTACAATTTAACAGAGGAAACAATACAACTTTTTTCTCTCTGTGTTTTCAACTGTCCTTAGATTCCAGTATAGAGGATCTTCCCTTCTCTGAGGATTTCAAGATCACATGTTGCCCTGGAAGAAAATACGACTTTCCTTTTCTGGATAGCTCCTGTGTTCTTAGAGCTCTCCTGAAATGCTGACTTACTGGAGACTTGAAGAGACTTTGTATTTGTGGGAGCAGAGCTATAGCATAGCATGCACAAAAACACTCAAAACTACAACTGGTTAAACTGAAGGTGAGCGCTCTCCCTGTCTTGAGAAGGAGAAGAGATTAAAGTTGGCTTCGCTACTACTCACTTTAAATACCTTAAGTACTGTACTAAAAAATCCCTTCTGCCAGAAGTGTAAACACTCACACCCTGCTGGTTTGGATCTCTGGTTTGCTACACTCCACATGGAAGATGCTGTCTGTTCATGGGCAGGAGTGAAGAGAAGGAGGCAAGAGCTACACTTTACAGAGACTTCTCCATTTCTGGTGAAACTGCACATTTCACAGAACAATTTTAACAGAGGTCATCTGACACAGATGATTGCTGCCTCACTAGAAGACAGATGGGATAACTAGGTTCCTAATGGACAGCAGAAACAGCTGGTGGAAGTGGGAGGGGGACAAAAAACCCTAGCATCAAATGGTGATGGAATTACCTTCACCTACATCAGAAACTGCAGCAATTCAAATTCCCAAATCATGGAATCATGGAATTTTCAGAATTGGAAGGGACCTCCAGAGATCATCTAGTCCAACTCCCCTGCTGACGCAGGAATGCCTAGAGCACATTACTCAGGACTGCATCCAGGCGCGTCTGGAAAATCTCCAGAGAAGGGGACTCCACAACCTCCCTGGGCAGCCTGTTCCAGTGCGCTCTCACCCTCACCGTAAAGAAGTTTTTTCTTGTGTTTGAATGGAACTTCCTATGTTCCAACTTGTGCCCGTTGCCCCTCGTCCTGTCACTGGGAACCACTGAAAAGAGGCTGCCTCCATCCCCCTTCAACCCACCCTTTAGATACTTCTAAGCAAGAATAAGGTCTCCCCTCAGCCTTCTCTTCTCCAGCCTAAAGAGTCCCAGCTCTCTCAGCTTTTCCTCCTAAGGGAGGTGCTCCAATCCCCCAGTCATCTTTGTTGCCCTACGCTGGACTCTCTCCAGTAGCTCCCTGTCCTGCTTGAGCTGGGGGGCCCAGAACTGGACACAGTATTCCAGTTGTGGCCTCACCAGTGCCGAGTAGAGGGGGAGAATGACCTCCCTCGACCTACTGGCCACACTCTTCCCTATGCAACCCAGGATTCCATTGGCCTTCCCAGCGACAAAGGCACATTGCTGGCTCATGGATAATTTACCATCTACCCAGATCCTTCTCCTCATAACTGCTTTCCAACAGGTCCACCCCTAACCTATATTGGTGCCTAGCACCAAATGAAGGACTACCTGCAGTAAACCATGTTTTAATCATCCAAATCCCAGGCTATCTGGCAATTAAGAAAGAACTTTCTATTTCCAAGCATTTTGTTTAAATACATCATGTTCATGTTTTCTTTTAAGCTTTTTTAAAGCCTCCTCACTTCTTCTCCAAAATGACTGTATTGCATGGAAAAGCAAATACCACACCACTGGGGGACAAGGTGGGGGGAGCAGGAAAGTTTGAGAGCCTTTGAAAGGCTTTTATTTTAGACTCCAGCATACAGACTGACAGTCCTGAAATCTTCCTCCTCATCACCAGACAGTAGCAATTTTCCGTGTCTTCCATTTTTCTTCAGGAAAGAGTTTGAAGTAGTAGGCATGATTAAAAAAGAGTAATCAAGAGTGACAAGAGTAGTTAAAAAGAGAAGTGTGATGTCTCCTAATAAAAATGTTCATGTTGTAAATTATGTAACATATTGAAAGAAAATGTTCTTAAGAAATTTTAAGAATAAAACAAATGGGCAGATAACTCATCAACAACCACAACAGAAAGGATGGGGTTTCTGACACGGTAATTCCCAAAGCAGAGAGGTACACCACCACAACCCCTTCAGTTTAGACAGATAAAATACCATTGAAAACCACTGAATTGTGCAGATAAACTTTCGGAACAGCCTCACAGAAATCCAGTCCAACTGCTGCAGTATCTAGACACAACAGTATGCTAATACCAATAGCAGAAGGCTTTAAACTACTTTTATTTTAGAAGTTACAACAAAAAAGCAACTCCTGTTTGCTGGTACTTTCTAATTCCTGTATCAAATGTGTTCAGTTTACAGGTCTAAGTATTCTCTCTCAAATATCACCTAAAATACAACCCCAATGCTTCTCTTTTCCGAGGAAAGAATTCCATCAAACTTCATAGGATGACACTTGCACAACCTCCCTCTACTTCAGTTAAGTTCAGAGCCACAAACACGCAGTTTTCTTTCTACCTCACATCCACCTTTGACAGGTACTACATCCGTGTAAGTGAAAGAAATCAAGAGACTATTCTACTGATGATGAACGGAGAGAACAGAATCTTGTTCCACCCTTCAGTATTGAGTCTGAAACACTATTAGAAGAAAGATAAAAGGGTATGGAGGGGAGTATTTCACAGATCTGGAAGAAAACATGCCTCATTCCTCATTCCAAACTAGAAAAATGTTTTAAGCTGTAAGGCACCCAGCTGAATTTTCCATGACAGCAGTGAAAGCTAGACAGTAATAAGAGTTTAAATTGATTTTTTCCTGTTCTTTTTTAAACTCTTTCTGCAAACAAACACACACTGATGTTCATGTTTTGCTCCACAAGTTACACCTCACGCACTGATTAAAAACATATTACTTGTAAAACAGGCAAGTTTTCTGACTCACAATTTGAAGTTATTTTCCTCCGTAACTTAAAGTGAAAAAAAAAAGTCTAAGATAAACACTAAGGCTCCAAAAGCGTACACTCAAGAGAAAGATGGAGTATGAAAAACCACAATGTGAGAGACGGGCAAGACTCTCTTTTACAGCAACAGAAAAACAGAAATGCTTTTGGTTTTATAGGAGTGCATTATCCACAAACTTGCATGCAGAAGGAAGCATCCAGATTTGACAGGAAGTTTCAACAACTTCTAATCTCCTCTCTTTTAGGTGTTAGAGTTGACATATGTATTCTGACGCAAACTTGCATGTTATTAAACTCAGTTTGGCCCAGATTCATATAACCTGAGCTTCCGAATGTGATGCATCTAAATATGGAAAACACTTACTTCAGACTTCCTATACAGCCTTCAAAAAGAGACAGATAATTCCAGAAGAAAAATCAGTGTTTCAAAAAACTGAATCATCTGGAGGGCTCTCCTCTTCATGAATTATTCAGGGTGTGCAAGGCAACTGAATTCCTAACCTAGGGGCCTTGATTAGGTCGGATGAATCAGGGCCTATGCGTGTGTATTATCTAAAACTTTGGCCCAAATAAGATAAGGAAAAGAAAATATTATGGAAAACAGGAGGATACACTCAAACACTGGTATGAATCATCTTGGCTGATATTTGAATGAAACACCCACAGTATCTGTCACTCATGGAAAAACTTAGATAACTCATAACTCCATGACAAATACAGAAAATCTTCAAAATTAACAGAAATATTGGAAGTGCCCAGCAAAATGCTATCTCACCCAGTTATCCTTTAATTTGGGTAACACTCAAAACAGCACAGAGCTGATGCCTTGAATTTTAAGTACAGCAAGACTAAGAAGAGCTTATGCTTTTCTTTAGTGAGCTAAAATGCATTACATTCCAGGGAACATTCACAAATTAAAGAGGTACTTAAGTCGATGAACTTTCTTTCAAATGCCTACAGAATGTAAATTTATTTATTCAATATGGAAACAGTACTGTGGCCAGCTTCTCTCAACATCATCTAATTCACAGCCTCATGAAATTTTTTTCTTATGATCGAAACCAGAGTGCTTTGTCAGGTTTAATCAGCAAGGGAAAAGACCTTAGATTATATGTTCATTCCAACACACGACTGCCTCAAAATAATAAATTTGTAATGGTATTATAGGTCAGATAGAACATATTTTATTAGATGATGGGTCAAATGGTAATTCAGAGACTGTTCCCAGACACAGTTAAATCTCCTCTTCCCTTTCATGCCACTTACTGGCATGTCCCCTTCTGAAAAGACTCCACTGGCTTAACAATTTAGAAAAGGTATTGCAATTAGAGTCTCAGCATGGTTTGCAAATACTTTTTTTTATATGTAAGCACCATACTTCTAAAGTACAGCAAAAAGCCTGCCAGATCTGTCTCCTGGGAGATAGTTTTAGATAGATTTCAGGAGGTTACTGTTTTTCACCTAGATTCTAAAATCTCATTCAAATAATTTCTAAATTTAAAACAAGCCCTTGATTTATGAAGTCATAGTTTATATTAACATTTATAACCTGGGAATTGTTCTCACCATGCATACCAGAGAAATTCTCTTGAGCCTTTTCTAATGCAAGTTGTAATCACTGATAAAACTGATTTAAATCTAAAATTGCCTGCAGTCGTTCAAGTTTCCTTTGCAGTTTCTGGGAGACAGATTTACTTAAGCTGAGTGTTCTGCTGATATTTCCAATATGTTGCATTCTGCTCACATAACCACCTACCTATTCCATCATCTCAGTTTCAAATACATATAAATACCTCATATTTGCTAAAACAGTATGCACAACTGCCACGTATCACCAAAAAGTACCCATGTTCTGTCCAGACACAGTTTTACTACAGCAATTACTACTACCTACCATGTTAAGAATGAAAAAAAGTCACTAGCATTTTCAGTCAGACATATCCTTTATTAAGATTACTCTTTAGAGCTGAATATGGAGTATTTCGTTTTGACTTAAAGGAATACTTGTATTTACTTCAAAACAGTAAAACAGCACACACAACCACAGATCAGTTGACAATGAGGAGAAACAAAATAAACGTGCAACTAACATCTTTGCTCTGAAAACTCTGCTCAGCCTGGCATGCAACCAAAGAATAGCTTAATTCTGAAATCAGAAAGGACAAATAATTGTAAACTTTCAAGTCTTTGGAATCTAAGTGCCAAATGCTTAGTTTAGATGCAAACAGGCCTCACTTGCACATTCACATATTCCACATCCAGCTGGATAAGACTTTCTGTACCACACAGATTCCATGTGCGATTTCTACCACAAGGAATATGCCCTAAAAAAGAAAGAATCCAGGATATAGGACCAGACTGAACCTAACTTTTGTTAATGCATAACATTTTTCAGCTTGCTTGCCAGTTCACTTAATTATTTACATTAAACTCACTCTAAAACATCCTTTATCTAAACTATAGACACTTTATCGTTATCACCTTCTGGCAAACATTAGGAAAAAATGTGCGTGAAGTTCTTTCACTTGACTGACCAAGTGAAACCATGAAAACCAAGGTTACACTAAGAATTCCAGCAGCAGTATCCTGCCTTTTAATAATCAGAACACTTGTAGATTTTTTTCAGTCATTAAAACAGCTTTACTGTTCTCCAGATTTACTTTCTGTCTTAAAATAAAATTACGTATGAAGTATTTTAGAATTTAGAAACGATACATGTACGAAGTTTAACATCTTTTGCAGAAAAAAAAAATGCCTCCCCTCTGCACTTTAAGAGTCAGTGATACTATTGAGCCTTTGTCATTCATGCAGTAAAAGGCAATTTTAGTTACATGCACTTCTGTGGAAGTACATTAAAATAATAGATGCAGTAGAATAAGTATTACTGTCTCTTGCAAGTTTTGTAAGCAGTGGAGTTAAGTCCATGAGCAGCACTACACTCTAAATTTTAGGTTTTGGACTCATCAAAAAACCAATGTAACCAATAGATGTTCAATATTTGGCACTGCTGCCTAAAACAGACATGGAGATTACTACAATTGAAATAAAATTCACTTTTGCTCTCATCAAACAAGACCCCAATACTCACTTTAAGACTTCTGGTGACCACGTTAGCACAAAATTTCTTAAGCATCAAGGCGACACGAAAAAGAACCTCTACACCAATATAATAGCAACCTCATTAGTGAGCCACCTCTTTTAAATTATACATGTTTTACTGACCAAAGTAAAACAATACAGTGCTGGTGTAGAGCAATCCTTGACCTTTGACTTCGTGCAATTTATTTTGTTCCTGCATACCCCAGTTTCCTCATCTGAAAATTTTTTAATAAATAATACCTATCATAAGGAATCTGCTACAAGGTTTTATTCAGCAATGTTCATTAAGTTTCTCAAATTCCTCAGGGATCCTGTTATTCTTAGCAAACACACTACAGTCAGCAAAACTAAACTATCGCATCTCTAGAGACAGTTGTCCACAGACTATACTTTTCATCAGCTCTCCAATTGTGATTGTAAAAAGGTGTTCATTCAGAAGTTTACTGCAGCATCTTGAGAGACACAAATTTATACATACCGTCCCACTTAGTGACAAATATTCCAGTGGTCTACAAAAGTACTAATCAATTAGGATAAGGAATTAAAATGGGGGGGGAAAGGAGGAAGGCATCAGCTAGTCATGCAAAGATCTACAACCACAGGGCAAAGGTAGCAGGGTGGGGATTAAAAATTACAGCATGTTTAAGTTACTGCAGGAAGGAAGGACAATTTCCTATCTAGCTCCCACAGCTGGTTCCAATTCTATTACTGTTTCGATTACTAATTCTCCCATGCCACCCATAAATTACCTTCAAAACATTAACATTTAAGCTGTCTTATAGCAGCACAATTTTATGTAATGTGACATGAGAATAAATTCCTAACTGACTTTAACTATGCATCTGGAAAGAGAAAAAGATATATTTACATTGTACACATGTGAGGTCCACGCTTGGAAGAAACACACCTTTCTCTACGCTTCACTCAGGTATATTCCTTTAAGTGAAGCTTATATCAGAAGAAGGTAGTGCGTTATGGCCAGATGATGTATCTCATATCATTAAAGCTGTTTTAATACCCAATGACACTGCAAATAATTTTCAAAATGTTCAGGGCAAATAATAAGCACTATGTTAAAAATCACAGCCACTGTGAATATCTTGGTTTTATTTTTCATCACAAAACACATCATTTTTAAAAGTTTTTCCCAAGAGTTATAAAACATGCTTATCTTCTATGCATTTATATGACACGTCTTACTATAGCATCTACAAATACTGAGACGCCTCCAGCACACCATATCAAAAATACTGATGTGTATAGACTAATGTCTATACACGTAATGTAGTCTGAAAATTCCAAATGATTACAATTAAACCTGACAAGACACACAACTGAACAGAGAGCAACTGATTTCTACATGGCAATTAAACAACTATTATTCAGTATTGCTCAGCTGTGGATTATACAAGAACAGAGTAAAGACCCCAATCCATTTTGCAGTGGAATGATGCCCAAAGGTGAAATCCAACACTTAATATAGTCATTCCTCAAGGAGCCTGAGCTATAAAAGCATTCAGAAGCAAGGCTTTTACTTTTTAACCCAGACTAAGATAAAGACCCATTGTCTAGACCATACACTTAATTTTAGCTGTGTGCATGGAGAAAGAAGGCAAAAACTCAAAGCATATCATACCTTACTGAAATGCCCCATTTCAGACTTTTACTAAAGTGACATCAAGACCTCAGATATTTTTCTTACTCCGTAACTGTTAGAAAATTTAGACTATTAGATACATCCTATGAGAGCTTAAATTACTCAGTAGGCTTCTTGATCTTCTCCAGAAGAAGCTTCTGCAGATACTCCATACTATACAAAGATTACAGAAAAGTCTTCTTCATTTTACAATCTACAATTTAAGTTTGGATTATGTGATTCAAATTAAGTCACTATTAATCGTGTACAAAATTACCTTGTTAATCTAGCTGACAAGGATTAATAGCAACATGCATCTTCAACTTGGTCATGATAGTTAACAATATATTTTTAACTCACACTTACATAGTGCAAAGATGACAATTTCAGACGTTCAGATGATGCTCTGCGATTACTTTCTTTTGGAGTCAAGAAAGAAAAGCATACTCCATAGGTAGAAGGAACTCGGTATTTCAGATCACATATCTACCACATATCTATTGTGAGATTTTCAAATAAGACAATTGTTTGTGTGTCTGGGTATCACGGCTCAAATAGGATAAAAAGTCCCATCTTGCAGGTGTGCTACAATGATACCTTAGTAAGTGAGGTAGGTTTGTTCATGCATTTGAGCTGCTCAGACTCTACCAAACCAGAAGTCATTATTAATGCCTATTAATATATAATCATAGAATAGTTTGAATTAGAAGGGACCTTTGAATGTCATCTAGTCCAACCCCCCTGCAGGAAGCAGAGACATCTTCCACTAGATCAGGTTGCTCAGAGCGCCATCCAACCTGACCTTGAATGTTTCCAGGGATGGGGCATCTACCACCTCTCCGGGCAACCTCTTCCAGTGTCTCACCACCGTCACCATAAAAATTTTCTTCCATGTACCAGTCTGAATATACCCTCTTTTAGTTTAAAACCATTACCCCTTGTCCTACCACTACAAGCCCTACTAAAAAGTTTGTCCCTGTCTTTCTTATAAGCCCTCTTTAACTATTGAAAGGCCACAATAAGGCCTCCCTGGAGCTTCCTCTTCTGCAGACAACCCCAGCTCTCTCAGCCTGTCCTCACAGGAGAGGCGCTCCATGCCCCTGATCATTTTTGTGGCCCTCCTCTGAACCTGCTCCAACAGGTCCATGTCTTTCCTGTGCTGGTGGGGTCTCACCAGCGCAGAGTAGAGGGGCAGAATCACCTCCCTCCACCTGCTGACCACGCTTCTTTTGATGTGGCCCAGGATATGGTTGGCTTTCTGGGCTGCAAGCACATACTGCTGTGTCATGTCCAGCTTTTCATCCACCAGTAGCCCCAAGTCCTTCTTGGCAGGGCTGCTCTCAATCCCTTCATCCCCCTGTATTGATCCTGGGGGTTGCCCCAAACCAGATGCAGGACCCTGCCTGCACTTGACCTTGTTGAACTTCATGAGATTCACATGGGCCCACTCGACCCTGTACAGATCCCTCTGAATGGTATCCAGTCCCTCAGATATGTCATACTTTGAGGTACCCTAAATCCCTTACAAACTCTTTTACAAAACAAAGTAAAACCAAACAAAAAAACCACATTAGGAAGAAAAAAGCACTCTCTGTATAATGCTCATATTACATGTGAAATCTTGCAATTGTTGAGAAAATAGATCTGTGGTACTTCATAGCTCCTGGTTGACTGATTGGTGAAATTACCAGGCAACACACAGTTCCATAACTACGGTTTCCATAAAGACACAAGCTAAAAAAACCCTCCAGCAGTTCTTCCCCTGTAACAAGCAAGTGCTTAAACATAGGCTCAACTTGCTATTCTATCAGAAGAGAAACAAAAGTATAAAATAAGCCAAAAATTCACTTGAGAGAAGCAGAGAGCTTATAAACACTTACTGGCTTTCCACAGGAAAAGCTGAAGTGGTGGGAAGGAATATATAAACCATAAAATAATCTGAATGAAATGCAGTCCAATAATTTTTGCTCAGATTTGTTCAAATTCCCTGCTATGAACATTTTCCAGACAACGAACAACAAAGCCAAAACAAGGATTCCCAATTTTGCATAGTTTACTGGACTTGGGACAATTTAACTCCTGTTTCTGGAATTTGCTCTGTAGGCCTGAATTCTTCACATAAACCTTGAGTTTGACATCCACATTGGACATGTGATCCATGAAGTGATATGGTTTAGTTCTGGAACTAACGCTATCTCACACAACACCTACTGCTGTCCCGGGCTTGACTGTTTCCCAGGCCTTTTAACAATTTACGTTTCACCTCTTGGGAGCCACACAAAATGGACAGCAGATAAGCTTACAAAACAAATTGTTTTGCCTTGACTTTTTCAATGACATTATTCTGTTTACAGATAAAGTTCAAAGTGCAGAGTACAGATCACTTGAAGGCACTTTTCTTTACATTCATGCTTGTTAAGTTTACCTTGCCTTCTGGATACATTCTAGTACATTCAGGTACTCTGGATACTCACTTCATCTGGGTACCATAGGGAATACCCAGTCTGAGATAGCAAAAGTGGACCTCTGAGAAGAGAATGATGGCATCCTCTTGTCTTCAGGTTCCTCTCATGAAATCCTGATAAACCTCTACAGACAGGGAGAAACTCCTCCCGGGACACTTTATTTAGGTGAAGCCTCCCTTCATAAACCAATTATTTCAGAAACCACTGTATAGGGCGATATATTAAAATGGGAAAACCCTGACACTGATGGCAACTTGTTCCTACCTGTGAACCACTTGCCCTTGGAATTTCAGTGTAATATAGAAGTAAGAAAATAGAGAAAACAAAAGATTCCTGCTTTTAATACTCAATCATCAGTTTGACACAAACATGTAAAAAAACTAAAACCCACCATAAGCTATTCATGCATTCTCAAATCCTCACAGTCACTATGATACCGAACAATTCCAGTAGCGTGGACATAAGTGAGGGAACAAGCTAGTAAGAGTGAGCAAATGCATATAAATAGATTTTTGCAGTTGGTTGTCAGTATCAAGAGCTTAGAAGTATCCATTAATACTGACAGGTGCAGGGGAGATAGACATTGCACTGTCAAAATTTTGCACAACAAAGGGAGTGGGGGAGTTCTGGCGAAGACACTGGAATTTTTCATAAGCTTAGATATTTGCTCTGAGATGATAATTACTGTTCAAGTGATAGGCTTGTTTACAAACTTGCACTTAAAGAACTCAAATAACCCATAAGCTGTTATTTTGAACTGCATGCAATTTAACCTATCTACCCCAATGGAGGGAAGACCTGAGATGACCTCCTTGGAACTTGTAATTACAACAAGGTATGGCATGTTAAGCCTAACGTTTACACAGTAAGCCCTTCTCATTGTAAAAGTGCCAAGCTGGGAGATTATTGTCAGTGTGCCTCAGAGCTTCTCCTCCATGCCTTTTCAGCAAGAACAATGTCACAGAGCGAAGTCAGGCAGTGTATTAGAAGGGGCTACCATACAGTGTTTTCAAAAAAACTATGAAATCAAAAGCTGAGTTGTTTTCTTTGATGAGAGATGAGTGGTTACAAAATAAAGATAAATTAAATATTATTTATTCATGCTATTTCAAATACAAACATTTGCACATGTAAGTGTTTGGATTCTCGTATCAGCTCCTGGACTGCAAGACGTATTTCCCAACAAAGAAAGACTAAAACCACCAATAATTTTTCTTTTAGACTATTTGTGCCTCAGTCACTCCTGATTTAATTTTTTTATCTGCAAAAATATGTACAAACAGCTTTGAACCAAACCCAGTTATTAGGAAGTTCTCCTGCTCGATTTCATTCTGAAAGTGCGCCAATTACATTAGTGGTTATGCAACCATCAGAGAAAACATAGCTTAAAAGATATTTTCTTGCCTTCATATAAATTAGGTTTAAAATGCTCCAAAGAAAAGTTGTATCAGTAACTACTATTCCAAAAAGGTGAACAAACAGGAAGTGCCAAGGTTGGCTCCAGAAAAAGAATAATCATCTTCCTATACTTAAAGTAGCTTTGATACATACATAACCGACAGAAGGAAACATGAATCTTTGCAATCCCAAGTTTTCATTATTTTTTTCTCTCCATACTTTTCCGAGTAATACTTAGAGTAATGCTAACTCTTCTTCTGACACTTCCCTCCCTCACAAACAGCAGAGGATCCATATTCTGTTCTTATCCCACTGATTTACTGTATTGTTAAGTGTTTCCTCATATTCCTGATCCTTACTTGCCTAATTCATCTCTGTATCATTTAAATGCTGTGTACGATCCGCATTATAAAACATCTGCTGTTATAAATCTGGCTTTAGACAGTACTTCAAGACACAGCCAGACACAAACTGTTCTCCTAATCAACCAGCGAAGTTCAGTAATTTCTAAGATACTCTGCCACTCACACAAACCTGGTTGCAGAGTCCATCATGAGGTTACTCCCTAAAAGTATCAGGCAGGGTTGCAGCTTCCATTAGTTCCTACACTGAGACAACTCCAAAGAGGTAAACTAATGCAAACTGCATTAAACTACACAGAATTTAACTACAGCTGACAACTATTATTTTTTGACAGGGTAGAACTAGTTTTCATAACTATCACGTGATTTGGGCAGATGCTCATTTAAAATAGTATTATAAATAGCATAGTTATAACTAATTTAGATTTAACAACATTCATCTTAGTCTGGGGAGTTATTATATTTGCTGAAAATGCAGTGAATTAGTTGACTACTGCTCATTCTGCATTCAAACACTGATTGCAGTTTCTTATTTGGGCTACAAGACTTCAGGAAATCACAGAAAACTACCATTGAGCCTTCTCATATATTCACTGTCTATTCAATGTATCACAACAGTCTTCCCTAAGAAAAATACTTTATGGACAGCAAGTAGACTAAGCCTGGTACTATTTATACCATTACTTTAGAGATAATTTAAAAGATCTGCCCTTAAAATTGCAGCTGTTAAATACAGACACTTCCTTTATTACTCTATTACTTATAGGCTTGCACTATCACAATACAAACATAAATGTTTATTTGGTATTTTAAAACCCCCTTTTTTAGAGATCCCTTTTCAGAAAGGAGAAAAATATGACATGGAGTCACCAGAGATAGGGATCCAAGCAGGAAGGGGACACAGAGGATCAAGAGGATACCTGATCCCTACGAAGCACCTTCAGAAGAAATATCAATTACAACATAGTACAGGTCTGTTACAGAGGAAAAAAAAATGATTCAAAACAACTGGCTGCCCTCATCAAAGAAACTGCTAGATAAGGCAGCATTTAATCAGAGAACAGAGGAACAAGTCTGAAGTACTCGTGTGAAAAGAAAGGTAATAAATTCCAAATTAAAACAAATGCAGTCATTAAAACAAGTTACTCTATCATTGGCAGAAAAGAGATCCATATCAGAATTGTTAAACTATTTTCTATCAAGATATACTGTGAGGTTTACTCTGGCATCGTTATTTCTAGGATTTCATTTTGGATGACACACATACTTCTATCCACTGAAGGGGTTGTCGTTAAAATGATACAGCACTGTGTCACAGTGGTCTTGTAAAATAGGTATAAACAATTTACAGACACTGAGGATGATTAAGCTAGTTATTTTTTAATTTGAATTTCCATTCATGATATTTTTGGAACTTAGTAGAAAAGGTAGTAATACAATTAACGTACTTAAAGAAGGAATGTCACTGAGAAATATTTTTATTCTTATACTTAAGGCAACAGAGCAGTTACGTCATGACATTCACTTTGCAAGAGACATACACTGACTATTTGTACTGAAAAAGGTTACAAAACTGGTAGCACTGAAAGCCAGCTGATCCCTACAGATATGATTATAGACTAATACGTAAGTCTGCTTTCTTTGCAGAGAACAGCATGTTCCAAGACACCCTAAGTAACAGGTTGGTCAGAAAAAGGCAGATAAATCTCTATAAATCCAGATGATGCATGAAACTTGGAAGATTACCGACTTGAGAAAGAAACAGTAATTATTCTATGAGCTATGATTCTTCTCATCCCAACTTATATTTTAAGCAAAGCCTAGCAAGTTCTTGATATATCGAGATCTATGTTACATTATATCTTAACCAAAAAGTTAAGATTCTAGTTTGAAAATTGTGCACTAAAATTGTGAAAGTCTGAAAAATTGTTTTAAGTGCCATATTGTTGTCATTTAAATGTAGTTCAGAAGTTTAAGAATTAATCAGTTTTCCCCTTCTGCTTAGAATATTCTCAATGTGAAAAGTAAGAGTTCACCTCTTCCAAAGAATTGCAAATTCGCCTTGAAATCTAACACTGACATAATTTGCCTTTTCAATTGAACCATCTGCAACAGCCAAAACATTTATGGATAGTTTGGTTTTTGAATGACATCTGATCTTTTACTCCTAATTCAGCTCTTTCAGTTCTGTCAACTCAGCATTTTTACAAAATTTGCTTTGTGCCTGCACATGTGTAGCACAACAGCAGTATTTGCAAGCAAGACATTTACTCAACCTGCAGTAAATATAAAGGCAGGCTTCAAAGTAGGCCCAGGGATGAAGGTTCAATAACGTTCAGAAAATACGTCACCCATTTTTGGTAGTTGTCTTTTTGAGACAATGACTAACAGCAAAATAAGCAGGCAATCTCTGTGTATTCTGAGAAAATGGAATTCTTCTATTACTTTTATTTCTAGTATTTCAAAACAGGCATGAACTAGCACAGTTGTACACTGAGGGGTCAAGGACGCTTTAAGTCCCTCTAATTAACTTTGACTAATGAGAAAATGCCAAGTCACAGGACAGAGCAGCAGAAGTGTGCTACTTACAGACTCCTTTTTACTGTGCTTGCATTTGTCCTGCCATTAGATTTTGTTTGCTCTGAGACTCCAGAGATTTAGCATCATCACAGCTTTCACAAGACCCAACAGGTGAACAGTGAACATGGCGAGCATTAGTCACCTGGTTAAACCTAGAAAAGATGGGTATCCTGTTCTGGCCTGCATCACCCTGTTTTCTAATACAGCACTGGATAAGATGCAGTCTGTGGGTCTGATCCACTTTACACGTGATCAATACAAAGTCACGCACACCACATTACACACGTAGCTGTTAACACAGAGACTGACTGCATTTTGGCAACGGGACAGATTTTTCCTCTTATACAAGGAAACGTCTGAAGAATGAAGCAATATGCAAAAGCCATATAGTCAAACTCAAAAGATCTTTCATACTTTGTTTAATAAACTGAAATAAAAGAAAAGAAATTTGACACGGGAAGTCTCTGTTAAAAATTCAGCTCTATTTTCTCACTCCTTTTAAAGATGTAAGTTGCTGCAAAAATCCTAAGTAACTTCTCCATCCTCCAACTAATCTTCCAAAGTTGACGATTCAATTTTTTAACCGGAGGAAAAAAAAGAAAAAGGCTATATGTGTAACAAAAATATTTTAAATTCCCCCCTTTTATACTGAAGAAAAAGTATTAAGTCCTGTGGTTTGCCTATACTACATGATAGGAAAAGAACGGCTAACTCATGTAAGCTAGTAGAGGCAGACATTAATATAAAAATTGTGGTAATTCATAGGACATTGGAACTCAAATAAAGGTTCTCAGCTCTTCTGACACCTCAATTAATCTACAAATACACACCATACAGTAAGCCATAGGGAAATACTACCTATCTTGTGATATTTGTGAAATACTTGACTTAAAAAAACCGAGCCAAGCTTTCTAGCATTTCCATGCAAACAACTCACATATTAATGAGAACTCTGGCTTCTCCTTTCATTACAGATATGATTTGAATTAATTGATTGTATGTTTTAACTCTTCAAAACTGTTTTTTCCACAACAAAAGCTTTGGTCATGCATAGAAAAATAAGTTATATTCCTAATTTCTATAGCTCTTCCAGGATTTATTTCCTGCATTCATACTCATTATATGAAAGATGACCTATGGGGCCTCTGTATTGTAAAAGGTCCACCGTGATTGAGTCCAACCCTTATTTAAGAACTTGTGTTTCACCACATGAGAATGTACACATGCTTACTGCAATGAATTCCACACATCCAAATAATTGCAATCAAAATCTTTACATATTACTTACTCTGTAAACTGGTTCCAAACTAGTTGCTAAAGAGGGCTGCAGAAACTATGCAAAACAAATACAAGTTTCAGGAAGGCTGGTATGCATTTAAGATATTTTCACTGCTCCCTAGTGCAATTT
Source organism: Burhinus oedicnemus (assembly GCA_008921705.1). Classification (NCBI taxonomy): domain Eukaryota; kingdom Metazoa; phylum Chordata; class Aves; order Charadriiformes; family Burhinidae; genus Burhinus; species Burhinus oedicnemus. The sequence goes on along the minus strand of VFFE01007178.1, from coordinate 1,456,259 downwards.
TGGGAAGGAAAAAAAAAAAGAATATTGATATTAGCTGGCAATATTTGGGTTAAGGTGTATCAAAGAAAAAGGAAATTTTTTTTAAGTCAAACATTGACAGCATCTCTTGCAGACAAACTCACGCTGCGTATCAGCTAGGTAAATTCTGTATAAACTGCAATGCAGACACAGCAACAAAGAATGAACAACCTAGCCTGTGTGGAGTTCAGTGCTGTCGCAAGCTGCCCAGAATGCAGAGTGGTTATTTTGGGAGTCCGTCACTATTCTCAGACAGACACATAGATGACTCTTTAGTTCCATAAACTCCTATTTGCACCTTGAGAGCACACTTTGCTGCAAAATACCATACATTTTTATTTACTAAACACTGTTAAACTAATTAAACCTGGAAATAAAACTGGAAGTCACAAACCACCTTCCTTCTGTTAGTAGCAAAATATGTTTTGTCTACGTCTTCTGTCTCATCAATAGTGTAAAAGCAAAGGGTGTAAAAGCAAAGGTACAATGCTGGTAGTTCCACTGATTATGCGTACTCAGTCCCACTTACAAAACTAGAATTCCACATCTGTAGCCCCACTGAAGTCAACACAAGTATTTAAATGGAAAAGGATTTAATCCTCCAGCCTTAAATAATGAACCTGAGCTGCATGAGATAGCTATTCATTAGCCATTTCATCTAAAAAACAGAATAGAAAGCTCCTTATCCCTACTGCATAAAGGTCCTGTCTGAATGACGTTTTTCTCATATTGGCAAGTAAAGGTTACATAATTTATCACCTTTTTACTGTTCTCGCACATTATGCTTATGATATGAAAATAACTTCTGCTTTACAAAGTAATGGTTTACTTGAAACCCAAATGCTACATCTAACTCAACTGACCTTTTAAACTACATTAGGGTCCTCATATAAATAGATTTAAGATCTTAAAGGCTTCTTTTTCAGTTTTCTTCAATCTTATCTGTCATTAAGTAGGTAATCTTTGAGACATTTCAAAAAGTTTTTCTACAAAAACAACAGATATAAAACTGATAATTTTCAAAATTAAAATAAAATGCTTCTAGCAGAATAAAGGAATAAATAGTTTACAAAAAAGCAACAAGTGCATTCACTGGAATCCAACTAAGAGCTTTAAACACATTTCAAAAGCCTTAGGACTACACCATGAAAGGGGATGGTTAATAAAAATACATACTAAAGATTCTTTATGATTCATCAGTTCCTTTGAAGAAAGTAATTCTTTTGGTTTATGAAAGGAAATCAGAAAAAATTTCTAACACATTCCTGTAACATTTGTCTATATGAACATTTATCAATCCTTAGTTACAATGATGCATCAAATAAACATTTATAAACAGTAGACAAGGTAAACCAGTAAAATACTATTCAATATCCTCACAATTTGAGAATAACTGCATTATGTATTATAATAAAAAACAAAAAGATAAGCCAGAGTAAAGGAAGGAAGTTCAGTATGATTGTTGTGCAATCTGGACAGTGTTAGCATCAAGTATGTATAGTCCCTGTGTACTGCTAAGTGCCCACCTGTAAATAAGAGATGCCACTGCAGCAGTTGTAAAACATTGCGTGTGGTAGTCTCACATTAATAAAAATCCAAAGCCATCTTTTAAACAAACAGCAGACATTCCAAGAGTCTACAAAATTACTCTCCAAGGATACCATTGCAGCAGTCTGCAGTTCAACAGTTTAATACAAATAATTTGTTAATTGAAAATCCTGTGAAGATTTGTTTTGGAAAGGAAATGTAACTGCGTGTCACTTACACTCTTCCTTCAAATATAGGCCTTCTAAATTATTTAATCATCCCCACTGTAAATATTTCAAATACTTATCATCCACTTTATTTTCCTCTTCATTCACGCATGAGTTCTCTATACCTGTACGTCTCATTATTCTGTTTGAAGCATAAACAGTTGCTTCAAAAAGATAACATTCACATGCCAGACACAAAGAAAACCTGCTGTCTTCCATTTATCTATTCCACAGTGATACCAACAGCATCAAACACAGTGTTAGCATCGCTGTGAGCCCCCTTTCCAAATTTAGAAATATTTTATATATTCTAAAACTGAGAGAAACACTATGCTATTTGTGCTTCTTTATAAAGGTACATTGGAATTTTGTTGCAATTGCCAAGAAAAGCATCATGTAAGATTGTAGTCACCACTTTCTTTTGACTTTGTAAGTGTTTCAGGTTTGCAAAGAATAAATTCACTTCAGCCTCTTCATCTTCAAAGATTCCAACTTCTACTGAAAGTAAAGAGAGTAGTATTTAGGATCAGATGTTCACATACCATTGCATGAACGGAACTTCCTAACATTTCCAACTAGATATTCTTGTTAAATACTACTATATTGAAAGTACAGTCTTGTGACCGATACGCATGTAAGAATATATGCTCAGAAAGACTTAGAAATTTTTGTCTTAGAAGGTAGGTCACAGAATTGTACAGCCTCAAGGTTATTCATGCCTCAAACACATCTGGCAGAAAAAAACCCCAAACATTTCCACTCTCCCTCTAAGGACAGTAGAGGACATTAACTTCCACAAAATCTGGCTATAAAGAAACCATGGGTCTCAGGAGAGATGAGCATGAAGATCCCATGTTTCAAGCATGGGAGCTCTACAGCCACAGTTTATCTGGCCCAGAGATGAAGAACACTTTGCATCACTCTTTGCAGCGCCCTTTCCAAATACCGAAGTGGTACCAGCAGCTCCTAAACAAGCTTTCTACAGGCTCCATCATGTCAGACTGACCTGATAAAGGGTCTCTAAAGGAACTAGCAAAGAGTAAATACGGGACATAAGATCTGTGAACTTTGTTAAAAAGGATCGTAGTAACAATAATTAGGTTCTATATGACATTTTATTTAATACTACTAAAATCACATCTCTCTAATTTTGAAGTACATTGAAGTCAACAAATATATGCCTATTTATTTTCTCAAAAAATATTTCTAGAAACAAACTCATAGGACTAAGTAGCAGAAACATTCCAAAACTGCTCATATTCAGTCATACTACTAATTAATCAAAACAAGTACTGTGCCATCAAAAAGGCATAGCATGATACACAGCAGAAGTCTTGGCATTACTATGCTCTGCAGAATTGATAAAGAGATCTTGTAAGTACATTCGTTTTCTCTGGGGACAACTGGTAATCACAAACACTGGGGCATTGGGTTGGAGAGGAGAGGAGCAAACACCCCGTGACTTTTTATGAAAGACAAACATTCCCTAAGGGAATTACCCTGTTAGCTTCCTCTGGTACATTGTCCACATGATGCTCTCAGTTTCTTACGTTAAGTATTCCTTCCCTTCCAGCTTCTGACTGATACTCTCACATTCTTACACTGAGATTCATTACACAAAATTTAGGGGTTTGATTTTGTTTTCTTTTAATTTTTGTGGAGCTTGAAAATCCTTTCTAACTGACTTTTGACATAATCTCATTCTCTGCAACACCAGTAAACACATCTATGATCCTTAACAAAAATTCCATTACTTGTTCCAAGTTTAATATAAAAAAAATACATTTTCCTGATTTTTACAGCAGAAATCCTGTCAAGACCTAAGAACATACTACACACATATAGGACAAAATTATTTTCCTCCTGACTATATAGGAAGATAATACAAAAGGAAATTGAAAGTAATGGTAATTGCTACCTATTTTTCATCAACTCTCGGTGACTAGAAGTAGTTAAAAAATAATGACTCTCATCCTCAAGCCCACACTTTTCTGTCTCTATTGCGTACACAAAAATCGCTTTGTTCAGCTTACTTCACTTTTTCTTCTTTACATAAGATGAAACACAAGTGGGTAAATAAGATTCAGTGGTTACCAGGACAGACAATCCTCAGCGTGAATGTTATAACTCCTTAGGATGACTAAAAATTCCCATAACATTTATTTATTTTTACAACATCGGGATTTTTAGCCTGGTACCATAGCCAAATTCTAATTGGAATAATTACGGTCTACTTAAATACTCCATCTAAATCAGCAGGAAATAGCTTTCTTCCATTCTGAACAAATGAGTGTTACTGGTATGTCCTGTTAAACCTCTGCAAAAATTTAAAAGTGTCTCAAACAATTCTAAAACTTGGAATATGGCTATGCTATCATTCTGGAAATATGCCCAAACCAGAGTACAGCCTTGGAGAGGCCCAAGGCTGTACTTGTTTCAGGGACGTAATTACAACATGATTAGTATCCCTTTGGTACTGTAGGGAGAAATAGTTCTCCATTCCAAAGAGGGATCAACTGTAAATAAGCTCCAGACAGAAGATAAAGCCTTGCAAATCCATCCAGCAAATTATTCCAACGACCACCTCTATACCTGTTGCTTCAAGTGAGGAAAAGTGTCACAAGACACTAGCCCTCCATTAAGTTCTGTTAAAGATCTCAGCACATTTTCTGATGACACGTAGAAGTGAGTATTAATAAACACACACTCTCTTACAACTGTCATTTAATAGGTGTCATGCATTACCTTGAAAAATGCTTATGTCCTGGATTTAAAGCTGTCCACCCACCAACCCTGACATGACTGCTTTGGCTAGTCTCCTATCCCCAGATTTTATTTTGATTGCACTGATCACAATTCAAATAGACAACTCTTCTCATTTTCTTCACTCACCAAATTAATTCAAGTCTTTCATATAAAAAGGAAAACTGTAACGCGAGGAAAATATCAGAGGGAATTGATACCAAGTGTACCTATTATCCTTAAAAAAAAAAAAACAAACTTGATACAGCTGTATGCCTTACACTACTACAAAACAAGCACTATAAAATATCTGTATAAGTACTTACAAGCATATTGTGCCTTGTTAAGAATCATCACTTCTGGACCAAATGGAGGTGAATTATACTAAATGACTAAGTCATTAAATCTAAATATTTGTTTGTTAAATGTAACTACCATCAGTATTAACATAGAATTTAATCAAACGCAGAAGAATACTTTGCAACAGCTCCCACAGACTTGAGTATACAAAATGAACTTACATGAATTCAGCGAAAAAAGTAACTCAAGTCAGAATTCACATATGTAATACAATACCTATGGCTCTCCTCATAGAATTCACATTCAGTCTGTACAACATGTAAATTACAGAAATGTATAATACTGAAAAACTAACAGTGGTGATTCAACACTTTCGGCAATTAACTGCTGTTACTCATTTTCCTATAAACACACCAATAAGGTATGAAAAATTCTCAAAGATAATAACCACCAGCTACTCCTTCCACCTGATGATTATTCAATAAAATACCCAATGTGAGCTGGGCAGTCCTGGACCAACCCTAGACTCAAAAGATGCTAACCTCATAGCAAGCAATTTTGATAAGTGTCTCTATTGACAATCTCTCATAAGAAAGAAAAAACAACTGAATAAGCAATGGTGGAAAAACAACGTCCCTATAACATAAACCACATCTAAAATTGGGCTTGAGAGACAGTGGCAAGCTACCAGGGCAAAGCCATTATTTTGATGCATTTTATGTTATACAAAGTACACAGTACTTCAGAGTACAGAACTGCAACTGATACAACTTTAAAGAAAAATTTGTTTCTTTCACGGTCAAAAATATAGATACTTGTGTTTTAAAGAAGTTATTTCAGCAGCAAAATATGATAACAAAAGAGAGACAGTCTCACCGTACATCTGGAAACAAAACAAAAGAATTATTCAATGGAGCTTTCTGTTTCTCCTCTCCCTGTTCTGCCCCCATGTGTACCAACCAGAGCGTGATGTGCAAGCAAGAACAAGGAATCGCAGAGCTCTCATAACAGCAACACCTGCCTTCCTTGGGGCTCTCAGGATCATACTATGATCACCAATCGATCAACAGGAAATCAGGAAAGCACAGCTGCTTCCTGATTCCCTTCACAGGAAAGAAACTAACTGAGTTCATGAGCAGCAATAAGGGGAGGCTCTAGACCCCAAAGGCCTCTGGCATCCACGCTGACACAAAATCTTCCCAGTTATAAATTAACTGTTTAGACTGAAAACCCACAAGTCTCATATTTCTGCTGCTCTGCTTATTCTCAACCAAATCTATTCTAGACTGTTTTGTAACTATTGTCTTAAGTTCAGACAAACTTAAATCACACCAGTCTGCAAGTTACCTTTCTGTCTGAAACTTTTCACTGGGGTCTTTTAACTCTGGTTTCCAGTAACTCCACTTTATCGAGCCAGGTGCAGCATTATTCAAATCCATATAAATAAAAAATTAATAGCACAATCATGCTAGAAATTAAAACAGTCAACCAGCAAACAAAGCAACTACTGAAAAAGACAGGTTGAAGCAAAATCAGCTGTTTCCACACACTGTTTTCCCTTTGGCACTCTAGGGAACTTTACAGAACTAAAGCAAGAATTTCGCTAAACAAGATGCCCACTGCCCTTTGGAGAGACATAATGAAAATAAATTATATTCAGTGCTCAGAATTCATAAATATGACAGGTATACAAGCAATTATATAAAAGATTTTTAAAAATCTGTATTTCACTGGCATATAACAGACATCAACTTAAAGTAACAATGCAGATTTTTTCCAAAATTATTTATATGCATAATAGACTGCATTTTAGAGATTTCAATGCACAAAGCCCTCCTAAGGTGCAGCCATCTCTGATGGAGGACAACAGAAAACAGGCACACAGCACAGAGAGATTAAAAAGAAATGGGTATTTTCTATTACATTGTTGATAAGTCCCTCTTGTCTTCATAAACTACCACTACTACTAAAAGCCTTACCCTGTTTTGTGGAACATAGGGACTGCCTCCAAAAATGTAGTTTTACCACTTATGAGATGTTATGCATCTTCCTGCAATTTCTCAATTATTAAATAGTACTGTTCTCCCACACTGCTATGCTATGTAAATAAGTGCTCAGAATTTAGTTACTTTCTCCTACAAGACCTCATTTATTCCATAAATATGAATAAATTAAGGAGTCTGCTACAACTTGGCACTAATCTGTAGTTTGACCATGATTACATTTATGAATCCATATAGCACTCACTACCAAGACAAAAGAGATGATTATACCATAAACTGGAACAGTAGTATGTATAGGACTCTTGATTCATGTGAACCTAATAAAATTACTCAACTAAAACTACTCAACAAAAAAGATGTCAAAGGATGCCAGCCTTCCACTGATCATGCAATAAAACAGATGTTGACCATTTAGTGTATTTCCGTTACAGCTTACTTGATCAATGTGGTGAAACTTTCTTTGATGCAACTGAATAATTTTGCTAATTCAGTATAAGTAGACAAGAGTATTGCCAATGCACTCAGTTGAAAAGTATATACATATTTTACAGAAAGTGACATCCCTAACAGACCAAGGAATCAGGAGAAAAGTCTTCCCAAATTTTAACCCAGTCTTACAGCAAAATGATGGTCAAACAACAAGCTACTTGTATCAATTCTCATTTGCAAAAGAAAACCCTAGTAATTTTTGGCATGAGTTACAAGAAAA
>VFFE01007178.1:1432548-1448683 GCA_008921705.1 Burhinus oedicnemus | reverse complement strand
AAATTTATGTTTTAAAGTTCACAAGAAGCAAGATAAGAGATTTTATAGGAAAAGAACAAACAAACTGAACATCTAGTCAAAACTAAAGAGGAATTAACAAGAAACCTTTAAGACACCTGGGAATTTGGTTTTTTAGGATCAGGTATATATTTGTGTAGCAGGACATACAGGTTTTTATCTGCTACTGAATGGTTCAAAACAGCATAAGTAAGGCCTTTTTTACAGGGACTTCTATCATTGTTGCTAAAAAACAATATGGAAACCACCATACAAAATCCACTGTCATAAAATATTCAATCCAGTAAGTTTTGGAGAATGAACATCAAATGATTAAACTTTTAACTAAATAGAGAAAGATTTGTCAACTGATTATCTGTGATACCAAGTCAGGCTGTTAGGGGTTTTCTTGTTTTTAACATAAATAGAAAGGACAATCTACAGTCAGTCTAACAAATCAGTCTGGCATTTACTTAGGTTTACAAAAAAAAACCCAAAGGAAAACAAACAAACAAAAAAAAAAGAAGCCCTCAGTTACCACAGTTCTTTTTCTCGCAACAGTTTTGGCACAATTGTTCTCCCTAGATTCAAGCCCACGTCTATTTCCTGTTTCTTGTAAAAAATTCTACACATGTTTTGGGAAAAAAATCATATAAAATATTTATAATACATATTTATGTAGTTCTTTCATAATGTGAAAACAAAAAAGTATAAAGAATGTATACTAACTGATGATGAATTTCCCTTGAGATTCACATCCATACTTCTTTTTAAATCCCCGTACTTTTAAATTAAAATAATTATTTGCATTTGTTGAATAATCATTAGAAAAAACACAAACAACAGTCATATTTCACCCACATATTCCATCATAAACGGAAGGGCACACTTGGTCTACTCAAAGCATTAAAACATTAAAGAGGAACAAAATACTTACATTATCTTCCTCCTCTGCATCATCATTGTCATTATCATCATCACTATCCTTGAACCCAGGCGGAAGTGGTGGCCCAATGAATTCATCATCTTCATCATCTTCACCAGTATCCTGAGCTGGACCTTGAGCAGAAGTCTGGGATTGCATGGAAGGACCAGTTAGCTCTTCATCTGAACTATCTTCACTTTTACTAGAGGCTGTCCCTCTGCATCGAAAAATTTGAAAAATTAGTATTTCAAGAACATCAGCACTTCCACAGGAACTTTCAGACAAAAGTGCACTTTTGTAAATTTGTAAACACTGAAATTAGCAGCAAAACCTAAACTAATTTTCATTAACAGAGTATAGGCCCACCATCATCTTGAAAGCACAAACAATGCTTTAAAAAAGGAATACCATAGTGACAGACAGTTCAAAAAAACAGACAAAATAAAACAAAGAAAAAGTTAGGTGGATTGTAAAATCAACAGTACCACGTCACTAGTATGGATTTCAATATTGCTTAGAAGCCAACAGAACATATTGTTACAGAGCATTTTCAAGACTTTGCTTCAAGTTGAAGCTTGTGCAGATGCTCTGCACCTCTGTTGGCTGGGTGGAACTCAGAACACTAATCGTCCAGGCTCACAACCAGAGTGAGAATCCAAAGCATGGCACTTGCTTTATAATGCTGGTAAAGAGTAACAGGGAATCAGGCACTTTTGACGAAATATTTGATACTGTCATAAATCTAGATTATAAAAGTTACATTAAATCATCATTTTGCTGTTGTCCAAATCAGTCATGTGAACACATTATTTTTGGCACTGGAAAAATTCTGAAAAGTAGAGGTATTTAGTCCATGTTCATTCAGTTTATTCAAAATAAATGTGCTCCCTCTGCTGGTAGTTACCAAGTAGACGGTACTCTAACTGGCAGAAGGTCTAAAACCGGTAAGCAGAAAACTTTGGCTTCTGACTAGATACAGAGTAACATTACAGCGATACCTTGCAGCAGAAATCACACGTTCCTTTCAGGTTCAGTGCAATAAGCTCAAATTGCAAGAGTTCATTTAGGAGCTTACAGTTTAAGAGCATGTATGGGAGTTTTTAAGTGAACAGACTGCAAAATATAGTTTAACAAAGAAAAAAAGACAACTACAGAGGTATTGGGGTTTTTTTAAAGTTTAGGTTATCACTTCGAAACTATAATAAAAACACAGAAGTTTAAGAACATAATAAAGGATTAAGAAGAGATGTTCTAAACTATCTAATTATGACAGAGAATGCAGCCCCACTCGGCCCCCCAAACCAGCTGTACACCAAGCAGGTAGTAAGATACACAGCAAATATTCGTGTTGGATAAGCAACTGAAATTCTAATTTAGGAAGAAATCAAAACAAACTAAAACCAACATGAATCAGCTCCTCAGACGTTACACTGATGAGAACGGTTTGCATGCCTGAATGCTTGTCTAATTTTTCCAACTATATTTACTAGCCTAATAAAAGATATTACCTCTACTTACAAACTTTGTTTTGCATCGTGATGAGAGACATTTAAAGACCTAGATCAGGATATGATTATCTAATAAATCTAACACAAATAAAAAGAGCTTCTCTTACTCTACAACAACGGGGCAGTCAATATCCTTTCACCAAAAGGAAGCTTTTCCAGCATGTGAGGAACAGGTTGGGACCTTCAAAGTTCTTCAAGTTAGGTATCCTCAAAACTAACAACTTTACAATACTATGTGCATAAGACTTGTGTTTTAAGAGTCAATATGCCTTCCCAGACTAGCAAATCACATACCTTTTACTCAAAAGCCAAACTATTTAACTAGTTTTGGAATGGAACCAAATACACACTGTAGATGCCAGTGAGAATATAAACAACATAATGATTCAAGGCGGCCCTTCCAATCCTGGAGTGACAGATTTTCAGATCTTTCCATAGACACCCAAGAACAATACCTAGCGTCCTTCCTAATTACCTATCCTTATCATTCCCTCATTTGTTAGGAAAGATAAATCAACCAAATCAAACATTTCAGTATTTTGAGGGGCAGTGTAATCACCCTGCACGTGAAATGACCAGAACTGCAGTGCTATTTTTTCACCAGACTCCAAGCTTGGCAGAGACAGCCAAGTACTCCAGCTACAGCTACTGGTCTCTGTCCTGACTGGAAGAAAGTCAAACCTAAAAACATCCCAATGCAGCCAGACTGAAAGCCCATCTACCCTCCCGACAGCGACCAGGAGTGGTCCTGATAGAAAGGACAAAACAAGTGGCATTTCCTTCAACTTTCAGCCTTACAGTTTTACTCTACCAGAGGCTGCAAAGAAAGAACCGGTTTGCCAGCCCCTTTCCCAGGATTCAGAGAAGTGTAAGGAATCATTTTTTGCTTTCCCTTATTACCTCCTCAGTAAGTGATACAAACTGTATGAGGGAAAAAAGAAAGCTGCATTAGAGCACGGATGGCACACAGACAGGCAAAATAATAAAAAACATTGAGAGTTGTGCAAATATGTGGGCATAACCTCCCCACGTGTTCACTCTCCTCACGTCATCCACTATATTTCTCAGGTTTTTTTCTTTTTACATACTAGCAGATGCTTTCATTTCACAAAGCATAATTATTACACTTAAGCATAAATACATAAGTACCATAACTATTGTAAACATTCCTCTACAGCAGAGTAGCTCAAAAGTAAAAAATATCAGTAGCTATTCTTCCTATCTTTTTGGAGTGAACAATCACATTTTAACAACTAAAAAATTAGTATGAGGACTACTATGATAACTGAAAGCACCTGGAATTTTTTTAAAAAGTAATATTCAAGTGTTGCCATTTTCAGAGAACAGAACAAGCTATATATATATTAGATCAGTTTATAGTAACTGAAATCTATGTTCTAAAAAGAACTACTGAGAGTCCTGCATTTCAGACTTAAATTGTCAGTTATAGGAACGTTCCTCTGAATTCAGGCTGAGTCACAACGGCACGCCTCCTTCATTAGTTTGTGGTTTTGGCACTAAGTACTAAGCTACATATCAGATTTTACGAAGAATTATAAAACTTCAGGAGAGCTTTTCATGTCATGCCCTCCCTTCTCAATGCTTGTTAAAAAACAAAAAAGAAAAACAAACAAAACTTAAAATCAGCAGAACCCTGGTGATTTATGAGAGCCTACCCAGTAACTCAGAATACTGAAAGGTATTTGTTATCTTTCTTTATACAGAGTCCCTGGAGTTCTCTTCTGTGAAGTCCATTAGCAAAATGAGATGATTAGGCAAAGGCTTTATACACCTGACTGCTTTCCACCTTACCATTTGTTTTAATTGATTCTTTATATTGAAGTTACCCATATACAGTACACAATCACATTACATTTAAGTTCTTGTGATCCCTCATTATTTCACCTGATAGGTATCTAAGATCATCAAAAGCAAATGGGAGCACAGAACATTTTTTCGTCATACACAAGACATAACACAGAATCTATAGGATGGTATATTGTGCGATCAGTTATTTCAGTGAGAGTGCGCGGCTCATCTGAGTTTTCCACAGAGCAACAGGCAAAAACTAAATTTTGTAATAGAAATTTCTTCACAGTCTGAAACACTGGAAGTTTGTCTAACAATAACCTGACACATACATAGTCTATCAGCCCATAAAATTAGTATGTATCAGTCTACTAGAGTCTTGTATGGGTTATTAGACTTCCATAGATACAGAAGTCTAAAATTTTACAGTTCACTGAGCTCTGCAATCCCTGCCATGCAGTAGGGTTGTGTGGCCTCCATTGCCTTCAGCTACTTTTGATTTCCCAGCATTTCAGAACTCAAACTGTCAAAGCAGCAACATTTATTGTTCGCCAAAAACAAATGTTGGCAAGTTTGAGAGTAAATTTCAGGCTGAAGTCAAAACAAAATACGTTATTAACTCCATCACTACTCTATACAATGTGCATACAGAGGCTCTGCACTACTTTGCTTTCTTCTTCAGCAGTCATGAACAAGTATATTCTGTCTACAGGTGGGAAAAATAGCTGCTCCTTAAATCAGCACATGCAGTCATTATATTTGCCCTAATATTTTAAAAATATGCACAGATAATGACATTGTTGTTAATTTTTTAAAAAAGTATGCCAAACAGGATTAGGGAGAAGACTGCAAAATTAACTATTAAATATATATAATGTGAATATTTACAAATATTGACACATCTTTAAGAAAGCATAGATAAAAAAATTAAAAACCAGTATTTCCACTGAAATACTTCAGATAACAGACATGTTCACACAAGTTAAATGACACTCATGCTCTCAAAAAAAAAAAAATCCCTCTTCAGATAAGAAAGCTGTTACCTGGAATCTCCCACCACATCTACGTACCTTTGGGTTAGCGTGGATGCAGTTCCTGTTGCACTGGATGCTGAAGCTGATGGATCGGCACCTGGACTTCTAAACTCTTTTTCAGCCTGCTCTTCCTTCTCTCTTTCACGAGCCTCTGAATACAGAGAGCACATAAATGACAATCAATCAAGACTTTTAGAAAATAATAAAATTAGAGGCTTGCTGAGGACAGTAAAACAATTTTCTACATTTTCAGACCTAGATAAGATATCTGAAAAGCTAACAGCAAATAAAGGATTTCACCTGAAAATAAATTATTTCTCCATGTAAGTCAAATTTCCATTGCAACTGCAATCATCACTCGGAAAAACAAAATGTCACAAGGAAAATGCAAACACCTTCCAGTTCTTAGTTTGTACACACTATCAAACATAAGTTGATCATATAAGGATGCTGATATTTCATATTTTCAACACTATACTAAAACAGTATGATTGGTTCAGAGAGTTCTTAAAGTTTTCATAGTGTAGGGAACTAAATTAGTAGATAAGTATACACAGGTGTATAACTAAGTGAACTCTAAATATGATTTACAGAGAATAAATTCAAAGAGTTGTTTGTATTAAGAGTTCATTCCCACTTCACTTACTGAAAAAGAATCCGTGTGGAACACTGCAACAAAATCAAAGTAAACAGAATTTTCCATTTCAAAGTGTAAATAAGAATGGTAAGATTGTGATAAGGTAATAGATACAACTACCGTACTTCTAAAAGTCCTCAAAAAACTTCAGTTAAGCAGAAAAAAGTTACTTCGTCTCTATACAAGAAACATCACTTCCTTTTTTTTGCTCACAGTTTGTTAACTAAACTAAAAAGAAGAATATGTTTTGCAGCAAAGCTAGGAAACATTCTCCTCTGAAGAGAAACACAAACACCTGCAAGATACAGAACCAGGAAACGTATTCTGATCTCGGTTCTTTTTATCCACACTTTGGGTACCACAGGAGACTTTTCCAAATGTTACCATACGTATTCCAAAAAGCTAAAAGTCAACAGTGTATCTTAAGAAATCTGAAAATAAAACGCTTGCATTACCCCACCCCCACAAAAAGCTGTAAAACTACACCTTTTTGATTACTATGTTCTGGAAACCAAAATTAGTTTCTAAGTTAAACAGCTGATTTACATACAAACCTTTGTCAGTTTTGGTTAAATGATCACCCTTATAAACAAAATGTCTTGTGCTTCCTTTATGGATCAGAGCCTAGAAAGCTGGGGTGGAGGGAGGGGAGTGGGTGCAAGGGAGAGGACACATTCAAGATGCTGTTCAAGATGTCTTCACTTAAAAACATTGTGTTTTTGTAATTGCTTACTGGATTTCCCTACTAAACTAAAACATGTTGTAAGCAAATGATAACCCGTAAGGAATGATAGCTCAATCTTAACCAGTATCAAACATGAAAAGGTTTCCAACAACATGGAAACACATTGTTGTGTTTAGATTCAGCTAACACAAAAAATGGTCCTAATCAAGTTTTGGAATCCCTTTTAGATTTGAATTTCACAGTGTCTTAAAGCCCACAAAGGCACTGAGCCTCCACAGAGGTCTGTTCTTGTGGTTCTGTGCAGAATCAAAACGATAAAAACAATCAACATCATCATTATCTCACTCTTTCATACAGAATTTCTTTCTTCATGATAAGGTGGTTCAAGTCTACTAACTTAATAAACTGCAAGACTTTAGAGAGCAGGTTAAGGGTACTCTAGCAGGACAGAGCGGCTCAACTATGATGGCATCACGTGAAAAAACAAAACAAAACCAAACCCCACATATTCTGCACAAACTGTCCAGAAGGAGAAAGCATGGACATTTGGGTTGGCAAAGGGGCTTCTAACACACACGAGTGTGTCCCAAGGAACTTCTTTTGAATGTTGTTTGCTTGGATACAGGGAGCAAGAGATACGATTTTCTCCATCTCACACTCTTGAACCACCATCTTGAAAACTTACCCACTCCTAGCACAGCAGAAGACAGAGACAAATTTGTGGGCTGCTATATAACCTGCTGTTCAGTATAAGACACACATTTTTTCTTTCTTATTCAGTTATCTCTAGATTAAAGCTGTCTGTACCAACTTCCCTCCAAAATAAATACAAAGCTAAATAGAACAAGAAAGGAAAAAGTCTTGTGTTCAAATTACCTTTTTCCTCTGCCTGTAAGCCATGCCTCACAACAGGAACCTCGGACATGCACACTACTCTTAAATACTCAGATAATGTCCATAAATTAATAACTTCACTATTTACCAAGCCCCAAGCTGTTTAGGACTGTCTTCCTTGAACAAAACTGCAATTGCTTTTTGTTCCCTAGACAGGCAGTCTGAGACACTTCAAACATCACCCCAAGATGGAAAACCAAAACACGGGTTAAGATGTGTTAACTGACTACATTCGTGTATCTTACCCAAGACCTTCCTGCTCCTCTCCACTGCAGTTCTTCTCGTTTGCTCAAACATGGCTTCGAGGTCGAAAGTCCGAGCTTTCTTCCCTGAAAATGAAGAAAAAGGAGGCTGGAACACAGACTCACCCTGGCCACAGACACTCCAGCAGTTCCAGGCCGGGCGTGGGGGGGGCACAAGTAACGACAGGCAGGGCTGCTTCGTTCCCACCTCCACCCGCCAGCCTTCCCCGGCGCCCCCCCCCCGGCCCCCAACCAAGGGCCGCCGGCCCCAAGCGACCGCCTCCCGCGCCCCTCAGCCGGGCGCCCGGTGCCTCCCGGCCCGCATCGCAACGCACCGAAGCCGGAGAAGCCCATGGTAGCCGCCAGCTCCGGGTCGGGTGCCCCAAGCATCTCAGCGTCTGCAAGGAGAGGGGAAAGAAAACCACGGGGGGTCAGCCGGGGGCGCGGGGTGAGCTCTGCCGGGCCCGGCCCGCACCGCCCCGCCGCTCACCGCCCTCCGCCGCCGGCTCCATGCTGCAGCTGCCCCGGAACCACAACAGGCGCCGACAGGAAGCGGCCGGGCGCGGCCAGCGGCACCGCGACGCCCGTCCGCCAGCGCCGCCCTCCGGCCCGGCCCGCGACCCCGGCCTGTGTCCTGTGCAGGCTTCGGGCGTCAGCCGCCGGCCTTGTGCCCATCTCCCTTCGGTGCTCGGAAGGCCTCGACTACATTTTCTTAGAATCACAGAATATCTCGATTTGGAAGAGTCCCATGAGGATCATGTAGTCCAACTCCGTACTCCTTGCAGGACCACCTAAAACTAAACCACGTCACTAAGCATTATACAGACACGTGTTCAACTCTGACAGGCTTGCTGCCATCATCACTTCCCTGGGGAGCCTGTTCCAGGGACCGACCACCCTCTCAAGTGAAGAACCTTTCCCTGATGTCCAACCTGAACTTCCCCTGGCACAGCTCCATTCCATTTCCTCGTGCCCTGTCGCTGGTCTCCAGAGAGAGATCAGCACCTCCCGCTCCACTGTCCCCCCATGAGGAAGGTGTAGGGGTGCCCCCCCATGAGGACACCCCTGGGCCTTCTCCAAGCTGAACAAGCCAGGTGACCTCAGCTGCTCCTCCTAAGTCTTGCCCTCCAGGCCTTTCACCATCTTGGTCGCCCACACTCAAATAGTCTGATGTCCTTCTTATATTGAGGCGCCCAAACCTGCACACTGAACTCGAGGTGGGGCTGCACCAGCGCGGTGCAGAATGGGACGGTCACCTCCCTTGACCGGCTGGCTGGGCTGTGCTCGGTGCACCCCGGGACACGGTTGGCCCTTTGGGCAGCCAGGGCACACTGTTGACTTGTAGTCAACTTGCCATCAACCCAGACCCCCAGATCTCTTCCCATAGGGCTGCTCTCCAGCCT
Organism: Burhinus oedicnemus; assembly: GCA_008921705.1. Classification (NCBI taxonomy): domain Eukaryota; kingdom Metazoa; phylum Chordata; class Aves; order Charadriiformes; family Burhinidae; genus Burhinus; species Burhinus oedicnemus. Next base: position 1,439,549 of record VFFE01007178.1, on the reverse strand, counting down.
CTCTTCTCCCAGTTTGCATGTACAACCAGGATTACTCTGTCCCAGGTGGAGAATCCTGAACTTGCTCCTGTTAAATTTCATGCGGCTGGTGACTGCCCAGCTCTCTGGTCTATTCAGATCTCTCTGTAAGGCCTCCCTACCCTTGAGGGAGTCCACAGCTCTTCCTAGTTTAGTATCATTGGCAAGCTTAATGTACGTTCAGTTTCTGCATCCAGATCATTTCTGAAAACATTAAAGAGCATTGGCCCTAAAATCAAGCCCTGAGGAACCCCACTGGTGACTGGCCGCCAGCTTCTCAATCTTGAGAAGACACAGGGGGAATTTTCTGCTTTGCCGTGTAAATCCTGCAGGGTTTGGGGCTCAACTTCAAAGTTCTCCCTTTGGAAAGCTGACCAGGGGGGATTTCCTTCCTCGTGCCAGGTGCCTCTCCCATAGACGAAGCTTTGCAGTATGGGCGCTGGACCGATCCAGGAGCAGAGTCGGTGCAGTAAGGGAAGCAAACATGATTTACAAAACAGACCCGTTCCCTGCAGCCCAGGTTTCACCCAGCCCCGGGACATCCTACGAGGGTTTGTGCCTCTGAGGGCCGTCAAGACAGACCACGCCTGGCCCTCGGCTGACCCACAGGGATGGCGCGGCGGCCCGGCAGGCTACAGGGCCCCGCGCCGAGCCGCCGAGCCACCGAGGCACCGCAGCCCCAACGCAGCCGACACAGCTCTGCCCGGCTTCGGCAGCGCCTCCCCAGCCCCGGAACTGCCCTTTCAGACAGGCCCTGCCCGGCTTCGGCAGCGCCTCCCCAGCCCCGGAACTGCCCTTTCAGACAGGCCCTGCCCGGCTTCGGCAGCGCCTCCCCAGCCCCGGAACTGCCCTTTCAGACAGGCCCTGCCCGGCTTCGGCAGCGCCTCCCCAGCCCCGGAACTGCCCTTTCAGACAGGCCCTGCCCGCTCCCCGCTGCCCTGCCCTTCCCCCCCTCTTCCCGCCAGCCGAAGCGCCAGCCGGCGCGGCGGAACTGCGTCGCGCGCGCAAGGCCTGCCGGGATTTGGCGGGTGGCGGAGCGGCGGGTGGCGAGCTCGCGCCTCCTGGCCGTTTGCGGAGCCGCCTACCGGCCCGGGCCCTGGCCCCGCCATCGCCATTCGATCTCCATCGCCGTCGCCATGCCCGCCGCCATGAGCCCCGCGGCGCCCACTGCGCAGGAGGCGCTGGAGATCGCGGGCCGCATCATCGACCGGCAGATCCAGGATGATCGCTGCTACCCGGACCTGTCCGAGCTGCTGGCGGTGCCGGCGCCCGGTGAGGAGCATTCGGTGGCCCTCTGCTTCCGGCCGTCGTCGCCTCAGCCGCCCCGGTGCCCCCGCCGCACCGCGACCTCCTGCGAGGCGGCCTTGGCGGCTCTGCTTGGTCGGTCACGCGAGGGGACCCTCAGCGGGCAGCCAGCAGGGCACGGCTCCCTCCCCTTGGTGACTACCGCCTTGGCCAGGTCCCGAGGACAGCGGTTGCTGGCCCTGCAACCCTGGGAGGGCGACAGGGCCGAATCTGGTGGCTTCGCAGGCTTGGGGGAGGCGTGGGGTGTCATGTGGTGGACGCTTTGGTGCCTGGGTGAAAGTTGTGGATGAGGGATCTCTCCCTGACGGGGGGCACACTGAAGGAGGAATGGGCTTGGCTAGCTCCTCGGCCCCCTCACCCTCCAGAAGGTGAAAAAAATGGCATTTCTTTTCCGTTCTTTCTGTTGGAAATATATTGCAGAATGCTCTTCCGGTCACTAAGTGCCCAGCACCATCCCTAAGTTACAAGCAACCTGAAAATCTCTCTTAAGCCTCTTTGAGTGACTTTCATTTGTCTATAGCAGTATATCCCATGTAGTTACGATGTAAGATATATCTCTTCTCAGACACTGGTTTTGTTCTCCTGAAAACATCAAGAGATCATTTGCTACTTCATTAGTTCCAACTGTCTGGCATAGTGGGCTGTGAAGAGGCACTGCAGAGCTGTAGGTGACCTAATTGAGATAGATAGATAGATAGATAGATAGATAGATAGATATACACACACATATATATCCAGTGCTTGTCAGGATACGAGGAAAGAGTATCTGTTTCCTGTTATGGTATGATGTGATGTGCATGACCAAAGTGTAACTGCCCTAGCAGCATCATGGGTACACATCACATAAAATTATGAGTATATGTGGGTATTTTAACTTGATACTGGGAGCACAGATCAGCTTTTCTAGGTGAAGGAATACGGTCCTGTCTTGTTCAAATGGCATATTTAATGTCTGGCCATACAATGAAAAAAGAACTGGAGAGTATCACAGTAAAAATGGAGTAAAGAGTAGGCTGGGGTCCAAGTGAGTTATTGTTAACAGTTGTGTGCAAATCTGTTTGCTCATGTCCGATTTGAGATTTCGATGTATTGTTATGGTCCTGCTCCTACAGAAATCTCTGTTCACATATGTCTTGTGAGTAGTGGTATTTACATGCTTAAAACCAATGCAGTATCAAGGCGTTTTTTTCTGCATAGTCTGAAGGCTTATATTCGTCTAATGTAAAATGGGAAATGCAGTTAATCTGAGTTAGATTTCAAAGATTAGGAAACAATCAGGTGAAGATAGTGAGAGAGAATATAAACCTTTTTGTAAATTTCTCATTCTTTATAAGAAGACTAATCTTTTTTGTTGTTCTTAATTGCAGGTAACCCTACTGTTTCTGGTATGTCAGATATGGATTATCCTTTGCAAGGACCAGGTTTGCTGTCAATACCTAATCTTCCAGAGATCAGCTCAGTCCGCAGAGTCCCACTTCCCCCGGAACTAGTGGAGCAGTTTGGACGTATCCTTGTGAAAACTAATGTGTTATGTTGTATAAGTCATAATACTAGAAACAAACTTTTTCTTCCATAATCTTCTTCCCTGATCTCCCAGTAATGAACTTAGATATTGTTCACATTCCCTTCATAAGGCTCCAAGTGGTAACATGCTGCATTTGTGTAGCGTAGCTGGTGGAACTAGTTTCTGTATGAAGAACTTTGAATGTTTATGGTACGTAGTTTGTGTCCTACTGTATATAAAGTAATATTAATTTTTTTAAAATTCTCAAAAGGAGATTTTTGCCTTTGCTAGCCAAAATGCATTTAGTCCTTACATCAGCAGTGCTTCAGACATGCAGTGCAATTGTATGATGGGAGTTTTTCCTGAAATCAGTAGAGCTTGGCTGACCATCGACAGTGACATTTTTATATGGAGCTATGAAGACGGGTATGTAGAGAACACATTCCTGATGATATTTTATTGGTGTTATACTGGAATTAAGCATTTGCAGTAGTGGGAGATTGTTTACTGGTAGCACAAAGATGTGGTATTCAGTTTAACTTCTCTTGATTCCTTTTAGGTTTTACTAAAACTTTTGAATAATAAGTGTTTAAGGATTTTTAAGAGTTAGTGGTATTGCTGCCAAGTCATCTAGAGATGAAAGGAAGGAAAATGCATTTGCTTAGGGTTAGACATATCCTACAGTTTTGCTGAATTTATGCTAGGGCTTTGCTTATGCCAAAAAAATAGAAAAAAATTAATTGCCTAATTTTTCTAAGTAGATTTATTAAGTACTCTGATGCATGTACAGTGGCTAATCATTCCCACAGCGGTAAGTAACACGGTGTTAGTACTTTGAAGTGTTGTGATTGAAGCTCACCTGACAAGCTTATTTTAAGGACGCACAAAACTGAAAATAATTTCATTATATTTTCAAATGACAGTGATATGTTTATAATTTGCAGGTTTGTATATTTATTTGCCTATCTAGTAAGAATTCTACCAGTAAGAATTGCTTTATACATATTGTTGCACTTCCTAAGAATCTTAAAGTTCAGATTGTGGGTCATATATAGCTCCTATCCGTACATTTATATTGTATCACAGTGTATTAAATAGATTTCCCAAATAAAACAACACTGCATGGTGTTAATCATAAGGTGCTGGTGAGGAGGTTGGGAATTCTTGACTTAGGTAATTTCATGGGGGTAAAAAAAATCATGCAAATTCCTCCATCTTGATGTTAATCGGCATTGTATATGCTGCACTGTGTAATTCAGAGTAGACTGTATGAATTAACAAAATCAAAAAATATAAAATACTGCAGTTGGGTTTCAGATTTGAAACTCGGCTATAGGGGCTCCAAGCAGCTCAAATGATTGCCTGTATAGTTTTGCTGTGAAACTCCTCTGTCATTCCATTCTGCTGGACCTGCTTTCACCCCAGGCAAAAGATGTAGATGGCTTTGGAGTATTACAATAAGTATTAATAATTTTTACATATAGAGAATCTGATTTTATTTCCTTTGTTATTATGTGATACGTCATTATTATGTGACACTTTGTGATGAGTTTTACGCAGAGTGGGTTTTTTTTTTTCTTGTTTGTTGACAGGGGAGATCTGGCTTATTTTGATGGCCTTAGTGAAACTATTCTTGCAGTGGGTCTTGTAAAGCCAAAGGCAGGTAAGGAATATATGACAGTAACTAGAATTAGGCATTTACTGAACCTTCTATATATGGTTTTTAGATATGCGTATGTGAAAATCTGTCTTGTGTGTGTATATATGCATGGGTTTGTTTCATTTTTAGAAACATTATGAAGTTAATTACAACCCCAAAATAATGTATAGTTTAACAATCATTTACACTGGTAAGTTTGCATTTTTTTGCTGCATTGTACTCTAACATTTGTACTTTTTATAAGTTTACACATTCAAGTGATAACTTCCATGAGATCCTGGTTTCTAGGGCTCTCAGTTCTTTTGGTAGCTACTGCTTAGCTAACACTGAAGTCAAACTTGAATTGGCTATAGGGTTGAATTTAAAAGAAGTGTGTTTATAAGAAAAATGTCATTTTAAAGATTTCTGTATTTCATGAACAGGAAGCCGAACTGCTGACTGATACTCCTTTCTAATTGTACAGTTCCACAGATCATTATGTCTTAAATATGACTGTTCCCTCTAATCAGTCAATGGGTCTTTCCAATGGATGCATTGGATACACTGTAGTGATCTGAGAGGTTGTCTACAAACTGAAATTTTATTTTCTCCCCTTCTTTAGGTATCTTCCAGCCTCATGTGCGACACTTGCTGGTTCTGGCTACCCCTGTGGATATTGTGATTTTAGGGCTCAGTTGTGCTAATATACAAGCAGGTAATTCTCTCTTCTCCCCTCATTCTCAGTTGTACATTAATAAGCATACACGGCTATTTTATTAGTAGCCATTTAAAAAATAAAAAAAAAAAAGAAAAACAAGACCGTGTGCTATGTGCCTTGCTAATTTTTAAATCGTGTTACAAACAGGAGGAGGTAATTTTTATGCCCGTAGGAGCATTGAGCTGTATTATTCACCTGTTTAACATAAAAAGAGCTTTTGAAACAGGTGCTCCTGTTAGTTAAACAGCATGTTGGAGAGGGAGAGAAGAGGTGAACATGGATCTTGGTGAATACATTAACCTGGTTGGTATTTGTATTCCAACCACAGAAATTGAGAACGTGATACCATTTTTTTAATACCGCATATATTAATAGAGAAAATACAGAATTGTTTGGAGAAAGTGAGAGGTTTACAATCTTTTGTTCTCTTTCTATATAGTATCTTGATTTGAAATAGCAAAAAGTGGAAGTCTGTGGTTTAGACTTTTTGCGACTTAGAGGAGATGACAATGTATGGAAATTAAAAACCTTGCATTTCCGTACTTGGAAACTTATACAGAGAATTTACCTTGATTTTTTAAAAAACAGGAGATTTGTTACTTTGCAGTTCACTTTGGAGAATAGCTATTCCAGAATGTGTCTAGTAATTATGAAATCTGCTGTAATTTTTCATGTTTTCCAAAATGCTTCTTATCACAGACCTGTAATATTATTAGAAAAAATTAAAAACTAAAAAGGATTTATTTATTTATTTAAGGTACTGGATCGCTCAGTGACAGTATGTCTGGCGGAATGCAGCTGCTACCAGACCCTCTCTATTCGCTCCCTACTGATAATACTTACATTCTGGCAATAACATCCACTGATAACGGGCGTATCTTTTTGGCTGGAAAAGATGGCTGCTTGTATGAAGTAGCGTACCAGGTGACTATAGGTTTTACACATGGGCATTTTTCATTGTTTCATGGTTGTGGGATCTAAGCACTAAGAGGTCTAAAACATGTCAGGTTTGCTGTCTTTTTTTCTTCCATAATTATGTTGCATGGCTTGGTTGCACAACAACTCTGAGGTCTTAGTGTAGATACATTTTCTTTGAAGAAGTAGTAATTGTATGAGGAATAGCAACACAGCTTTTGTCAACTTCAAAAATAAAATTGTGACATCGTGCACCCTTTTTTGTGTAAAGTTTTCCTTTTAATGATCATCTGTTTCTTTCAATTGAATAGTACATGCTTTTTCAGTTAAATCAGTGGTGTGTAGTTAGATTTTTACTTGTCCTCTTAACAAATTTTTTAATATAACTACTAGTTTGGGTTTGGTTTTGTTTTTTCTTTCAATGCTGTATTTGTTTTAATTTGTAGGCTGAAGCAGGCTGGTTTAGCCAGCGCTGTAGAAAAATTAATCATTCAAAGAGCGCGCTGTCTTTCCTTATTCCTTCATTGCTACAGTTCACATTCTCGGAGGATGGTAGGTACTGATATTAAACAATAATTTAATGTAACCTTTTAAATAATACTGCCAAGAAGTCTGAATAGTTTCCTCATTCAGAGCATTTAGTTGTTATCAATGAAACTTGCTGTGGTTGATGATAATAAAAATCAGGTCACTCATTTGGGTGTCTAGTTCAGGATATGCATACTAATGCCTGGAAAGTTTGACATTTATGACTGAAGTTAGTGTTCTGTAGTACAAAATTCATATGTGCGTAGTGGAATCGCTGCAAACAGTAGAATCTTTAAGTAAATAATTTTACTGTTTCACTGTTTGGTGAAAAATTAATTTGAAATTATTATACAATTTTTGCCCTTGTTTTGGGG
>VFFE01007178.1:1401272-1428468 GCA_008921705.1 Burhinus oedicnemus | reverse complement strand
GATGACAGCTTCAGAAAATGAGGATAATGACATCCTGTGGTGTATCAATCACGATTCTTTTCCTTTTCAAAAGCCGATGATGGAAACACAGGTACTAAAGCTAACTTTTATACAATTTTGATGGAATTCAGATATTATTTTTTCCTTTCTGATAACAGATACTTGAATAATACTATCTGCAAGAAATGGGTAGTTCACAGAAAGCTTCATGAGGAGTTTGGAAATGCTTACAAAGATACTAATCAATATGCTTCAAAGAAAAAAAAAATCATTGGGCAGTTTTGTCAGTGAATGCAAACTGATCTCTTAGTAGGAAATACTAGTTCAGCCATACTTTCTAGCTTGATGCAAGCTATGTATCAAAATCAATTACCTTGACTTCTAAGACTTGACTTCTAATTAACATATTTGAGAATATGGGTTTCTGCAGTATGCTGCATATTGTGCACAAGCACATGAAGACATGGTCCACAGTCCACAGTGGTGTTTGTTGATGAGGACAAAATTTGGCAAAGATAGTTTAAAATGTAGGTGCTAGAGATTTTGGGTTTCTTTATTTAAATTGATATGCCACGTGTTCATTAAATTTCAATCATGATTAATCTCTTCATTATTTCACTTTTTTTTTCTAATTTTCCTAATTGTTACATAAGTGGGTTTGTAAGAGGGGTTTGGAGGGGGTTAGTTACCTTATGCTTCAGTTCAGGGAGAACATTTTGTGTATTCCAGCTCTGAAGGAAGTCTGAAGTCTTCTGCTGTAGTAGAGGAGTGACATATCAAAAATAGTATTATTGGAGGAGCAGTGGTAGAGTTGGAGTAAATGAAGAGACTGTATAGAAGTTTCAGAGTCAGACTTTGATTTATCTGCTGTTTTAATAACTTACAAAAGAGCTTTATAATTACTCCAGATCCCTTCCCTGCAAAAACTTACGCATAAATATCCCAAGTGCTGACCTCCCTTTTTTTCCAAGGCATTTGACAGTAACAGACAGCTAAGTTTCCCAATCAAAATGGCAGATTATTCTTGAGCAGCTGTTCTTCCTTGTTAGCATACGTGGTTTTCTGAAATGTCTTCACTACCGTATGTCTCTTGAGTTATATTTGAAGTACTGCTGCCAAATGTGTGTCTTGTAAACCTTTAGGATTCAGTTGCAGCATTTTTTTATTCTTTAAGAAATAATTTAAATTCGTGGTACCTTTGGTACTTAGTTCTGATATGGTTAGCAGATTGGTGCTGTCTATATTGTAGCAGCATTAAAAGATCCCACTTTGCAAGTTGTTTTACATTTAAATACAAAACGCTATCCCTGTCCCCCAACAGCAGCGCTGTATATATAGCTATAAATTTGGTGATAACCTTCTGTTAAACAATACAAGAAGTTGCTTATTTTCTCTGGGTTTTCTTGTGTCATGAGTAGATTCTATTCTGTGTAACTTTAAATGGTAAATAGTAAAAATTGCCATGGATGTACAAAATCTATGTCTGTTACAAGACTTTGGATAATACCTGTCTGTTGTTCAGATGACCACCCGTGTTGATGGACATTCCTGGGCTCTTTCTGCTATTGATGAATTTAAAGTTCAGAAGATTGTAACACCGCTAAATAAAGACATTATCCCAATAACTGACTCACCTGTTGTTGTGCAGCAACACATGCTGCCACCTAAGAAGTTTGTTCTGCTTTCAGCCCAGGTAAGTATTACTTTTCTTAGTATAGAATATCAGAAAAGTAGGTATAAAGTTGGAAGACTGATCTAAACCTGTAAATGTTTATTCATTTTGGATATATTTTAAAGATTATATTCTGAACATAAAGAGGAATAAGGAAGAAGATTGCTGAAACCATCCGTACCTATTCTAAATTTACCCAAAGCTATTGGGCCAGCTTCTCTTGTACAGTGTATTAATAGTTTTTGTTGGTCTCCAGAGACTCTTGTAGATACAGATCATCTGAGAAGTTCTTTTAACCTTGGTTATACTCATGATTATATGAAATTGAAACAGACACTGGCATGCTAGGAAGTATAGTTTAAGTAAATATTGTTGGCAATTGAAATTTGAATAAATAATTTCTTCTTTGTCATAGAAGTCTCAAAAGGGTTTTTTGAAAGGGTTTTAAAAAACAAAACCCAAAAAGGAAAAAAGAAATTAGCTTCCCTACTTCTCTTTTTTGATTACATTTAGCAATACTTTAGGGCACTTGATATCTTAACCAATATGCAATTTTAAGAAAAAAAAAAACTTTAATCATTAATGTCTTGCAGCCTCTAGACTCAACCTGCATTTGTTTAATGGCAGCTGTTTTATTAAAGGCACTAATCGGACCCTCTCCAGTAGTTAGTATGGATGCAGACAAGGTGATTGAGGGTAGAGTCTTACCGTGCCCTTGATCTTGAAATCTTCAAGCATTTTTGTTTCCAGGCAGTTTTGAGGATTTGCAAGATACATAAAGCCTTTCTTTTCTGTATGTACTTGCTTTATGTTTGTATTATATGCTTCATGTTAGGCTAAGAACAGCAAAATTAACTCAGTTTATGGAGAGTTTATAGCCATTACAGTATTTTTTCTGCCTTTCCTAGGCTCGCTGGAGGATTTTCTACATGTAAATGGGAACTGGACTTTAGGCACCATTCACGTTGTATTTTGATACAATAACGAAACGAAGGAAAATTCAGAATGCTGAAGATAACCATTGTGGGGAGGGAGTGTTGGGATGGCCAGAGTAAAGACATCTTTATTCTAACATATTCTGGGTTACTTCTAGGGGAGCTTTATGTTTCATAAACTCAGACCTGTTGATCAGCTGCGGCATCTGCTTGTTAGCAATATAGGTGGAGATGGAGAAGAGATTGAAAGGTTTTTCAAGTTGCATCAGGTAACAACTTTTGACCTATTGTGAAAATGAAAGATTTATAATATTTATGTAAATCTAATCACTTTCTTCATCACCTTTTTGTTGTTGCTATAAACTTCTAGTTAACATTTCATTTATTGATTAAAGTATTAGCTTTTCCTCCTGTATTGTCTACATAAAACAAGACTGTATAATGAGAAATAACTTCTCATTTTATGATATCTAAAAATGGAAGTGTAATTGACTTTCCCTGAAATTCTTAGATGTCTTGTACGCAGAAGTGTAATGCAGTTGTTAGTTTAGGAAAGGAGTTCATCTAAGAGCAGGGGATGTAGATTTAACTTTCTAAAAAAGTCAAATTCCTACCACTACAAGATGCTTTTACATTTTGAAGGCAAGTAGAAATGTGTGTAATTGGTCTGTGGTTTTGTTTAAGGTAAATAAGAAACAAGCAGGAGGAAAACTATCATGGATTACAATTTTGACTAGTACCGATTAGTATTTGTAGTGAATGTTCACTGTAATCTATTCTCTTCTACTTTGATAGGACATACTATGTGATGTTTTAACGTCATTAGAATATGCAAACCATTATTTGTATAGATTTTTTTCTTCAATCAGAATCTTAATTTACATTTCTGTAGAAATTGCATGATTCTTAGTCATAATTAGGTGACAGACGTGGAGATTGTTTCCTATCAGTAATCATACTGAGTTTGCAAAAGCTGTATAACAAAAACTTACCTGCCAGAGTGGGATGCCTCCCTATGATTCATTTTCTGTCTGTAATTGGGAAGAGCTGATTTCCTTGCCTTCTAAATAAAAGGATGCAAAAAGTATTTACTGTTTTGTTATTGAGCAATATAACTTCTATACGTTTCTTATCAACTTGATATAAGCTGCCACACTAACAGTATAATATGCTGTAGGAAGATCAGGCCTGTGCCACTTGCCTTATCTTGGCCTGTTCTAATGCTGCATGTGATAGAGAAGTATCTGCCTGGGCTACTCGAGCATTTTTCAGGTAAGTTTCAGTTCTGTAGGTTGTTCTGCATATTACGCTCAGGATCACTACAGCCACTAATTGCACAGTCTCTTTAACCTGCTGCCTGAGTGAGCTTTGTTTTAAAATGAGCATAGACTGTTAAAACTGGTGGAATATGCTTCCCCACTAATTTAGGGCTCTTCAACAAAGGAAGCTTCCTGTAATGGTGATTTCTGGTTAGTTCTCCTTTTGGATGCTTGTATTCCACATGTAGAGGAGGCGATTGAAAATGTAGTTTAATCTGCTTGAAATGCACTTATCTATACTTCACAGTATCCTAGTTCATTGAAGTGCAATGTGTAGTAATGTCTTGAGTGAGACACAGACAGCTCAGACAGCTGGAAAAAGAACAGACAGATTTTTTTATTTTCATGGGGGTTTGGAGTTTCTTTTTTGGTTTGGGTTGGGATTTTTTCTTAACACGTTGTAGTTAGTTATGCTGTTCACCATTGCACCAAGGAAATTTATATTCAAAGGGACTTACCCTTTTCAGGGCCTGATGGCTCTTGGTCATAGATGTTGATTATTCTTTTTTTTTTTTTTTTTGGAGGGGGGAGGTGGGAGTGTTTTTTTCCACTACAAATTGAGTGAGGAAGTATGGGCTTCCACTCTGGAGGATTAATTTGTCATCTATACATCTTAAATGCTGCATATCCTTGGTATGGTGCAGATATGTATATTTTAATTAGCTGTCTTAAACAAGTTTGTATATTGTGGGACTCTTGCCTGTCCTCACAGGGCACGTAGCCTGGAGGAAAGGGGTTTTGGTAAGATATAGCTGTTAAAAGTGATGATAAAATGTGCAGCTTTGGCTGTATGTTTGCGCTAGAGTTCAAGTGTTATGTTCCCAAAAGCTTGATTGTTCTTTTCCAAAATTTGTGCAGGTGTTAGCTACTCTCAGTACACTGTGAATAGTTGCTCTTTGTAAACTCAATCACATTACAAGATCTGAGAGAAAATGTGGGTGCTAACTCTGGAGAGACGGGTGTTAGCAAGGGAAGACGTAACAAAGTGCTCATATAGCACTATAGGAGAGAAATGGATAGAAATTACTTGTGGACAATAGAAGGATAAGCATGGGTCATCTCAACAGTGTCCTTTTTTCCACTTTCCTGTAGAGGCAAACCTTAAAAAGATAGTAAAGCATAAGCCTGATTTTGAAAATTGGTAATTTTCTTTTTAAAGCCTGATCGTATCATATCACCACAGAACTTAAAACATCTGCAAAAAAAATACTTAATTGTTCATCTAACTTATCTTTGCAATTGCATATGTTAATGCTTTTCATATAACACGTATTCAGTCAGTTTTCTGCCAAAAGTCAGAAATATTGCTGAAAAGTTATGCTGGTTTTTTTATTCCTCATTTTAAAAGAACCTCAAAATTGCTGTTAATTCTCTAAGACATGAAAATTAAATGGACTGTGTGTGGAATGTGAGGAATTTTTGTCTTTGTGTGTAAACTTTAGGTATGGTGGAGAAGCGCAAATGAGATTTCCATCAGCTCTGCCTCCTCCAAGCAATGTTGGACCTATTTTGGGTTCTCCTGTTCCTTCCAGTAAGTAGCAACTGTTTCATGGTTTTGGACAGGTTTTTTTTTCTTAAATATGTTGTATTTTGTATTTTGTCTTCTCCCAAGTACCTGTGTTCTTTTTGTCTGAAATAGTTCTTGATTTTCTGCTCACTGGCTAATTAATTAGAGTTTTTTCCATTTCTCTTAAATGATTTTTGGATTTAGTGAGAGGTTGATATGGTCTCTTAAGTATGTCTGGATGTTGCATATAATCTGTTAAGATTATGTGAGGAAGGTATACATTTTTTGCTGCCAGAGACCCTTCAGCAGCTAGAGAGCAATTTATCAATTCTACAGTTCAAACTTTAGAGAGATTAGTTGGTTGTTGTGTCGCTATAGCAGAGTATCTTATTACAGTGTCACTGTCATACCTCTGCAGATACTGCTTATGAGAAGAAAAGAAAAAATTTGATCAAGAAATGGGTTAGTCATTTGGAGTGATTTCTCCCTGGAAAAGCTCTAGCTTCAACATTTGGTTTCTGCTTAGGTCATGAGTGCCACCTGCAAATGAGAATAGTGCCTATTCTTTCTCCTCAGAACTTGATGCTTATTGGAGTGGAGGCCTTTCTGTATTACTCAGATTCACTTAGCTAAGTTGTCACAGAATCACAGGTGTTGGAAGGGACCTCTGGAGATCATCTAGTCCAACCTCCCTGCCACAGCAGCTTCACCTATAGCAGGTTGCACAGGATGGCATCCAGGAGGGTTTTGAATGTCTCCGGAGTTGGAGACTCCACCACCTCTCTGGGCAGCCTGTTCCAGTGCTCTGCCACCCTCAAAGGAAAGAAGTTCCTCCTCATGGTAAGATGGAACTTCCTACTGCGAAGTTTGTGCCCATTGCCTCTTGTCCTGTCACTGGGCACCACGGAAAAAAGACTGGTCCCCTCCTCCCGGCACCCTCCCTTGAAGTATTTATAGGCATTGATGAGATCCCCCCTCAGCCTTCTCTTCTCCAGACTAAAAAGACCCAAGTCCCTCAACCTTTCCTCATAAGAAAGATGTTCCAGCCCCCGAATCATCTTTGTAGCCCTCTGCTGTACCCTCTCCAGCAGTTCCCCATCCTTCTTCAACTGGGGAGCCCAGAACTGGACACAGTACTCCAGATGTGGCCTCACCAGGGCAGAGTATAGGGGGAGGATAACTTCCCACGACCTGCTTGCCACACTCTTCTTGAGGCACCCCCGGATGCCATTGGCCTTCTTGGCCACGAGGGCACATTGCTGGCTCATGGTCATCCTGTTGTCCACCAGGACTCCCAGATCCCTCTCTGCAGAGCTGCTTTCCAGGAGGTCAGCCCCTAGCCTGTACTGGTGCATGGGGTTATTCCTCAACATGTGTTACTCAGTTACAGGTCTTAAGGGTTTTTAACAAATAAATTCGTAATGATGTAGGAGGCTGTAGCGAGGTGGGTGTCAGTCTCTGCTCTGAAGTAACAAGTGATAGGACAAGAGGAAACAGCCTCAAGTTGTGCCAGGGGAGGTTTAGGATGGATATTAGGAGAAATTTCTTCACCAAAAAGGTTGTCAAGCATTGGAACAGGCTGCCCGGGGAAGTGGTGGAGTCGCCATCCCTGGAGGTGTTTAAAAGACACGGAGATACGGTGCTAAGGGACACGGTTTGGCAGTGATTTTGGCAGTGTTAGCTTAACGGTTGGACTCGATGCTCTTAAAGGTCTTTTCTAACCTAAATGATTCTATGATTCTATGAAATTGAAACTCATTGAATTACTAAATTTTATTACTTTTTTTTTTTTTTAGTCAGGAATTCATTATTTTCCAAGATCCTTTACCCTTATCTGACATGTGGCATTCAGTTTTACACATCAGACTTGAGAAAAAACTTGATTGCCTGGAATGCAAAGAAATTCCACTTCAGTACCATTTTTGACATATATCCAAATTCATAAGTATTGGAGAAAGGTGTGCTGAATTGGGATGAAGTTTTGGAAAAACAGTTGACCCTCTTTTTCAGAATTCTTAACTTGTATTAAAATATTAAGGTGTGGGGGAATTGACAGGAAGCTCTGCAATCAATAAGGTGACTGACTCCTTTTAGAAGTAAATGTAATTTTCTCAAGTATAAATGTTTGGATATTTTTATCATTTGCTGTCATATATGCCTCTTTGAAACCTAGTATCAAAGCATGTGTTTCCATTTTGCTTCAGAGACAACTCCAGGTGGAAGATGGCGCCATTCTACTTACTCCATTTGCTCAAAGGGTAGAGAACTGTGATGTGAAATTAAGTTTCTGGTATTGTGAATGTCCCATGTGCTGGGTCTGGCAGTGCTGGCAGAAATTTATTAAAACACCTTGAAATTTTGCATGTGAAGCTACGTTACAATAATGTTAGCATTAAAAGGCCAGGCACCTGTTGTGGTTTAACCCCAGCCAGCAACTAGGACCACGCAGCCATTCACTCACTCCCCCCAGCTTCCTGTACGGTAGGGAGAAGAGGGAGAAAAAAACCCAGCAACCTTGTGGGTTGAGATGAAGACAGTTTAATAGAACAGTAATGGAAGAGAAAATAATAATAATGGTAAAAGAATATACAAAATAAGTGATGCAATACAATTGCCATCACCACCCCAATGATTGATTGCCCAGCCCATCCTGAGCAGCAATCATGGATTCCTGCCCCCCCTCCCCAGCCAACCCCCATTTATATACTGAGCATGACGTCTGTAGTGTGGAATATTCCTTTGGCCACCTTGTCCTGTCTATGCTACCTCTCAGCTTCTATGGGAAGCTGAAAAGGTCCTTGACTTAATATAAACATTACTTAGCAACAACTAAAACAATATGTATTGGCAACATTATTCTCATACTAAATCCAAAACACAGCGGCTACTAGGAAGAAAATTAACTCTATCCCAGCTGAATCCAGGACAGGACCTTTACCTTAGTTCCCTCTTTTTCTGATTAAATTCTAGTCGTGCATTCGCATGCTGCTTTTCTGCAGGTTTGTGCTTTGCTTGGCACACTGGAGAATGTGCTCTGAGAATGCACTGGCACTGTTTAGTGAAGGACTTTGTTATCCTGTGTGCTGTTGTGTGTTGCCAAGTTGAGACAACTGTAGTGAATAAGACAAGAAAGTCTGATAAAAGCCAAATTTTCAGAGTGCCAGTTTTCTTGCTCTTTCTGTGATATATCATCCTACATGCTGATGGTACATGGACATTTTTGTAGATGACCACATGTGTTTCTCATATTTTGGAGCTTTAAGTTAGGTATTCAGAATTAATTTGCAGAAGGGTTGAGTATTCACAGTTGAATGTGAGGCCATGGACAGTCTCAAACTGAATGTTCCAAGTTAAATGTCGCTGTAGTGTTTGTCCAGCTGCCCTATGTGAAAAATAGGAGTAATAATACCAATTTCTTTCAGTTGAGTGCTTTGAAGGTAAAATTGATACTCTTTGCAAAGATCTAAATGACTGAAAGTAAATGCTTTGTGAATAAGTCCCCATATCAGGAATGGGAGCAGTCAGAATGTAAAGAACAAGAAAAATCATGTGGGCAGTATTATACTCAATGTAGGGAAGAGATGGTGTGCAATATATGTCAAGTGAATGCTGGGAAAAAAATGCTTAATAACTGCTCTTGAAAGAAGCATATCCATTTGGTACACTTATGGAGTGTTGGGTTGATAAGAAATTAGTGCAACTTGGTATTTAACTATAAATAAAAGCTGTTGGAATGGTCCTAACTTTAAGGTACTTGATTTAACAATTTTGCTGCTTTTGCACCAGGATTTTTTGAGTCATATTTTGGTTTGGATTTTTTTATTTGTTTGTTTTTAACAAACTTGCCTTTTTTTCTTTTCCCTTTTAGGTTCCCCCTTGACTGTTGATAGTCAGTATCCTAATGTTAGCTTTTTGACAACACCTGGGCAAGGTAAGACCACCTTATCCTTTGCTGGAGAAATAGAGATTTTTTGTTTTCAACTAGACTTTTTTATTTGCATTCAAATGAGTAATATCTACCTACTTTTACCCTAGGTGTACAACCTCCTAGTATGTCAACTCCCATGTTTCCTTCTGGGAATTCCATGTCTCACCCTGGTACATCCATTAGCGGAATGATGGGTCCCGAGATAGTATTTTCTGGAAGACACAATGGCATCTGCATATACTTTGCTCGGATTATAGGGTGAGATTTTTGTGTAAAAAGAGATGCTGTCACTCAATTTCATAGTTTTTTCTTTTCCCTAAAGCTTGTAGGTGGTGAATTCTATCTTAATAGCATTTAAATTAGAAAATAGTAAAGTGATTTTTTTATGTTGTGTTTAGGAAGTACTCACTGATAAAATACATTCTCTTTACAGCTCTGTTATTAATACTACATTCAGTGAACAGCTAGGACAGGAAAATTGCTTAGGCATTGATAGTGCAATCAAGTGTATATGCACAACTCTGAAAACTATGGTTTTATTTTTCAAACCTATGATCTGTATGTTTCAAACTCCTACTAAAGAATGAAACAGAAAATGCAGAAGAACTTACAGGATCAAAGTCCTGGCTTGAAGTCTTTTCTGTTAAGAAGCTTTAAACAGAATGCTCAAATCAGAGCAATGATGCAGGACTAAAGAGGATTCTGTTACTTGGATGTTGACTTCTGTGTTACTGAATACCCAAGCAAGAACAGAGTTCTTCATATGTTGGTCATGTCTCTGCATGCTGGTTGGTAAAGAGATTTTTGTTATGACACTTGTTTGCCTACACTATATTTCCAGAGAATAATATCAGCCTATATTTAAAGTATTGGAGGCCATCAAACTTCATTGGATTAAAAATTTAAAATATGAAATTTTGTTAATTATCTATATCTGTAGCATTCAAAAATGTATAACGGTAACTTTTTTTGAATGTTTAATTTTCATCGAAATTAAATCCTTATTTTGGATCTTGAAGTAAAAAGCATTGCCATTTCTTTCTTAAGAAATTATACATAGGAGACTTGCAAAAACACTTGCTTAAGTTATTTTGCTTTTAACACAGTACTGTTTTGTCTTGCAGAAATATTTGGGATGGCAGTATAGTTGTGGAGAGAGTTTTCAAAAGTGGCAATCGAGAAGTTGTTGCAGTATGTAAAAGTTCCTTACAGTATATGTCATAAGCCCTGTTACATTTCTGTTCCCAATTATAAACTAGTAAGGGAAAAAAACATTGTTGTCTTTTGAATGTTTTAAGTGCTGTGCTCTTAACAGAGGAGTAATTGTAGGTTTTAAATCTTCTTAAGCTACTATTTTGAATGTTACTGTTTAAGAAACTTAACTGTAATTTGAGCTCTGTTTTTAATTGGCAATGGCCAGTTTTCTTCATGTTTAGTGATTGTAATTCCTTCATTTCTGCATACACTTTCCAGACAAAGCCTAAAAATAAAATGCTTTAGTGGGTTAGGGTAAACATTGCAGTTATGCAAGGACATAAAAAATTTTCCAGCATCTTCCTGACTAACATCTCGGTGTTTCACTTTTTGTCCATAATCAAAATAGCAAAAATCTGTTCTGACTGTGGATGTTAATAGAATCCTGAACTGAGTAATTTCAGCAATGCAAATTAACTGCTACATGTGCTTTCCTCCTCCAGTTACAAGGTAACTGGGAGGCTTTGGAAGACTTTGGCAGCTATACTCTGTGTCTTAGCAATGATCAATCATTGTTTTAGTTCAGAGTTGGAAATAGTAAAACACAGCTGATTTGGTTATCAGAGGGGCAAAGAAAGTATCATGTTGAATACTGTATATCTTCAGAGGACAACTGCCTCTTCATATGTGTGCCCCCTGCTCAGTGACTGTGTTGTGTTCTAGTGATAGCATTGCTATTATGCTATTTAGTTGCCGTACCCTCTTTGTGTTTGTCTTTGTAGCAGCTTTAGCTTAAAACTGTAAATTTTTGGAAAAAAGTTTGGAAACAAAGCTTTTTGTAAAGCAGTCTGCTTTCTTTTGCAGGTAGAAAGCAGTGTTCCGTCCCATGTGCTGGAATGTGTACTACAAGAACTAAAAGGTTTACAAGAATTTCTGGATAGAAATTCACAGTTTGCTACAGTAGGAGCCCTTGGAAACCCAAGGTATTATTCATTATGTTTTAAATTTACTCATAGTATTTAACGTTCAGCTCTTAAAAAACTATACCATGCATATCTGTGTTGAGTTGAAGTGTATCTGTGGTCTCCACCTTCAACTGTTCAGATGCTAAAAATGAGTTGCTAAAATTCATCTTTAAAAGATTCAGTGTTTGTAATCATATTAGTATCTCTTTTTATTTTGGAATTGCAGTTTCAGCACACCAGCCAATCTGCAACAGAGGCTCCTGGGTTTCATGCGGCCTGATGGTGGAAGTTCTCAGCAAGTCCAGCAAGAACTCCAGAGGAAATATCATGGTATGTAATTACTTTTGAACAGGAAGTATCAAAGAATGGTGCATTTGGATGTTGCCTTCCTCACTTTTCTTGTTAAAACCTCTGAATAAAAATGTTTTTTTTTCCCATACAAATTTGGCATTAATCAATATATCATACTCAGTAATAAGTTCTTCAGAAAAAGCCCTGTAGTTTGGAAACTAACTTTGCTAGCACTTTTCTTTTGCTTCCATACCATATCATACTGTTCCATCAGGAACGGTGCTTCTGCAGTGATGTTAATGTGAAAAAGTCATTTACATATGACTGTACTAGAGATGAAGTATATACCCAGAATGATAGTGTATCTCCTCCTAGACAGAGAAACACTCCAGCCTTTAGGTTGACTGTGGCAAGAGACTTTGTTACACGCTGCAGATCTTACCTTTCAGCTTGATATTGAAAGCTTTAATATTGCACTCCACAAGGGAGAATATCCTTCTGTGAAGAGAATCTGGGTTTCGGCACATCTAGTGGTCTTGGGCCACTGCAAAACACAAGTTGTATCTTTCAGTCTATTAAGCTAAAATAAAAGTGCTTGAACTTTAAAGCACTTTAAACTTCTCTCATACGAAGAATTAAATTTCAGTTCTGTGTAGATATGTGTACTCTTTATCCTTTTTTCACTGTTGAGACAATCTTGAAATACAAAACCAGAGGTTTCTTTTTACGCTTACTTGTCTCCTTTTTTTTCTTCTTAATGTTCTCCATATTTTGTAAGGTTGTTTCATCTCCTCATTACAATACTTAGTAGCTGCACACCCATTTGTATTTTCAGGGTAGCAGTTGTTAAGCAGTTTGTGAGACAAGTGAGTATATTGTCCTATTAAAAAGAAATACTGTAATTCAAGTTGCCAAAGTTACAGTCACTGAAATGTCTACAAAATTTTGTTTAGAAGTAAGAGGCCTGTCACACAGCCTATTTGAACTCATGTCCTCCTGTAGTATAGCGCTTGTCCAGCACTTGCAGGCAAGTTGGGAGGTGTTGCTGATGTGTATACAGAATTGAAGACACTTGTGGTCCATGTGGGTATAATCTTGGGTTTTAACTTCTTGTTCTGTGCTTCTCACTTTCAATAGTGTGCATGTAAATTTTTTTTTTAAAAAGTCATATGTAGAACTGGTAGATATTTAATATTTTATTTTTCATTTTTATGCATTCCAAACCCATAAACTCTTTTGGATTGCTAAATGACACAATATAATTATAGCTGTCTCATACCTGAACTGTAAGCACTCAAAAGTAAAGACGTAAATTGTTGCAGTTATGTTCCACCCATGTAATAAGTATGTCCATATTATTCTTTCAGTGAATATCATACATCTTACCAGGTTTAAATGTTACTAGTTTTTGGAGTAGTTGTTGTTCCTTTAAAGATAGTGTAGACAGTGTTGACCCAAGTTGTAATTGTAATTTTCTTCCTAAAAGCAAATACAGGTAATCAAACAAAAAGGAAAAATGTAAGGTTTTACTTTTATTTCTTTATGTTCATCATAAATACATTTATAATAACTATTTATGAAAAAAAAAAAATTAAGACATATGTAAATCCAGTGCACTGACATGAAACGGTACTTCTTTTTCAGAAAGTACTCTTCCTGTATTGCATAGTTTGAAATAAGCATTAGCATATGGTATTTGTTTTGGGGAAGTGTTAACTTGGCACTTTCCTCCAAAGAGAGCTAGGCAGCATTAATCAAGAATGGAAGAAAAAAAAAAATTAGAAATCTAAGGAGATTGTTGTTGTAAAACCTCCAAAAATTTACATGCTAATTTGAAACATGTAGAACAGTTACTTATTGACAATCTCTGTGTTTTGTCAGCTGAGGCACAGCTAACTGAGAAGACCTCACTTCAAGGCATCCAGCAGCTTGTTCGCAAAACCTGCCAGGCATTGGCTTTATGGAAGTTGCTGTGTGAGCACCAATTCAGTGTTGTTGTAGGTGAGCTTCAGAAGGTACGATCTGAATCATATGGTCTTAATTTGTTTGTATTCAACATCTGAATTTCTTGTGCTACCTAAATATTCCCAAGAGATTATTACTTTAATTCATTGAGAAACATGAATTTTAAATCACATACAGATTTTTATTCAGGTTGTAAGTGTTTAATTCTAAGAGACTGATGTGTAGTATTGACCTCATCACCCAATTAGCAAATTGGAAGTGTTACTCACAATAGATTTTATTTTACTTTTGACAGTTAATAATAATGAGTCTGGTTTTATACATTACTGTGTTTTCTGCAAAATGTGCTGAAAAGAATAGACCAATGTTGGCCAGCTGAGAGAATTTCACTCTTTGCCTTAGTGTTGGCAAAGGTTTAACAGTGGAGAGCACTAGAGTTGTAGAGTCTTAAATAAACCCTTGCACTTTTGGGTAGGTAGGCGTCCAGAATGTATCACAGAACAGCTGAGGTTGGAAGGGACCTATGGAGATTATCTGCCCCCTCTGCTCAAAGGAAGATCAACTAGAGCAGGTTGCCCAGGACCATGTCCAGTAAGGTTTTTAGTATTTCCAAAAATGGAGACCCCACAGGCTCTCTGGGAAACCTATGCCAGTGTTCAACCACCTTTAGAGTAAAAAACATTCTTCTTATGTTCAGGTGTAATTTCCTTTGTTTCAGTTTTTGGTCATTGCGTTGTGTCCTGTCACTGGGCACCACTGAGAGAAGCCTGACTCTGCCTTCTTTACCCCTTCCCATAAATACCAGTAAAATCCCACACACTGTGCCCTAAGCCTTCTCTTCTCCAGGCTAAACAATCCCAGTTCAGCTTCTCCTTCTTTGTAGAGAAGAAAACTTACAGAACTATGGGTACTACTGTTGCGTACCCTTTGCTAATGTTGAATTTGCATTCAGCCCTTGAAGAAGCGATTAATTTGGATACTAGGCATTCTGTCCTAGCACTTGGTAGGAAAATAGGTTATTTGAGAAGTTGTATTCTTTGTCAATAAAAAGAACAGTCTTTAAACTTTACAAATGCACAGAAGCTGGAGTTCTTCGCACTGTTGCTTTGGGGAATTAATACGATTTCTAACACAGGCAGCTTTTCTCTTGTGTTGGTCAAGGAGTTAACTATTTAACAAACAGAACCTTTTCCTCTGCCTTCAATAGTTTTAGACTTTTTATAAGAGTATTTTCATGCTGTTAGTGATCATCCATAGACCATACGTAGACACTACTGGCAACTCCATGTGAGCAGATATTACTAATAATTGAAAAAAATTAATAACCTTCAATGTAATTTAACGTAAAAAAGCATGAAGAATACAGATCTCAAACTTTTTAAATTCCTCCTTTTTATTCATCTGTCATTTTTTTCATCTGTGACAGTACTCACATGGTTCCCATTATTAAAAACTGACATACTAATTTTATAGGGTGTGCATTCTGACAGTGCCCAGTTAAGTAGGGAGAACTACTATTTCCATTCTTAGTCGCAGAGATCTGGAACAAAAGTGACACATAGTGAAGATGGCAGAGGAAGTCTGCTGAGAGGAGTTCTCTCTGTCCTTTGGCACCCAAGGGTCTAGTGCCTTCATTCTTTATTATTTCCCTTTTTTTATTTAGTGTATATTTTAAATAATGTATTTGCATCCTGTGCACTTTAGTCCTTGGAGTTTTGTATGTTTTTTTTACTGGAAACAGTTAATTTTGCTGCTATAACATTGTGATGATTCTAAAGACAAAGTAAAAACTTTGGTAAACTGATGAAATTCTGTCCATCTTCAGGAACTTCAAGAACATCTAAAGATTACTGCTTTCAAAGACTTGGTAATTAGAGACAGAGAGTTGACTGGAGCACTCATTGCTTCTCTCATAAACTGTTATATCAGAGATAACGCTGCTGTGGATGGCATCATTGCTCATTTGCAAGATATCTGTCCTCTTCTTTATAGCACAGATGATGCTGTGTGTTCCAAGGTAAGTGCACTTTCAGATTTTAGAGCACCAAAGCACAACTTTAGGATATGTTCAAATGAGCTAAGTTGGGCAGCTTGTAAATCATTATGCTTAAGTAGTTTCAGGATCACAAGAACTAATGAAGGCACGTCGCATGCATATGTGTGTCTTGCAGTTCATTAATGCTGAAAATTACGTGAGCTCTGGTTTGAAGCATTTGCAGTTATTTGTAGTGTTCATAGGGTCTCTACCTCCAGTGTGATGTCTAATAAAACTGTCTTCTTGATGTTAGTAAAATGTGTTCTTACTCCACTCTTTCCTCAGCATGGTCTCTTGTTTTCTGTCTCTTGCCTGTTTTCATGGAATTTGTGGAAAGATAATTGTGTTTAAGAACTTCACTCTCTGAAGCTCTTCAAATAAAGTTGAAAAAAGTAACTGGTGAGGGGAGAATAGGGAACCAGTGGTTGTTTAACTCTTAAGCCCCTCTCTCTACTGCCATTTTACAGTCTTTCTGCTGGAAACCTGTGATATCAAGTGACAAGAGAGTGCTTTTGAGAGGATGATGTTTCTACTGTTTCAGCTTTGAAGCTTGGAATAATAACTCATTAAATTACAACAATATCCATGATGTGTTCATGTGAATAATTTCCATTTTCCCATCATTTGTCTTTAGGCAAATGAACTGCTTCAGCGGTCTCGACAGGCTCAAAGCAAACTGGAAAAAGAGAAGATGCTAAGAGAGTCACTGAAAGAGTACCAGAAGATCAGCAATCAAGTAGACCTTGCAAATGTTTGTGCGCAATATAGGCAAGGTAAGAGGCAGTCACTGATCATGTTCTGGTAAATAGTTTCTGTAGTATCCTTTTGTGCCATCTTCTTTTTTGTTTCTTTTGTTTACTAACTTTCAACTGATTTCATAGTGGTTTACCATAAACAGTTTCTTAATAACTCTTACGATTAATATACATCAACCTGCTCTTGTTTAAAGCCTTTCTACATTTCACCAACCAATCAAAAAACCCACTTCTCTATAAAAATATTCCCATCCACT
Source organism: Burhinus oedicnemus (assembly GCA_008921705.1). Classification (NCBI taxonomy): domain Eukaryota; kingdom Metazoa; phylum Chordata; class Aves; order Charadriiformes; family Burhinidae; genus Burhinus; species Burhinus oedicnemus. Next base: position 1,411,645 of record VFFE01007178.1, on the reverse strand, counting down.
TATTTCACATTGCAGTGTCTATTTGTTTTATATACGTAGTAAAAATGTTTTTAGGAAAATTATTGGGCTGTATGTAACAGAGGGTAAATGACGTACTTTTGCAGGTAAGGTGTTATACCAAACATGCTGTTTGAAAGATGGTTCTGAGTCCTGGTTTGTGCAGTAGAAGCTGGTACATAATTTAAATGTAGATATAACTGTTGTAACAGTCAAGATTTCAGCCTCTGTACAAATACGTAACTTCAAACTTGTACATACTCACACAGGTCAGGTACAGGCATACACCTTTATATGATACAGACTAGAGTGAATAAGGTTTATTTTTTCTTCCTTGCTAAAATGGCAAGTGTTTGGTGTCACTTACATTTTGTCATAGATTCAATACAATAATGAATGGTGATATTTGTTGGTTTTTTTCTAGTGCGTTTCTATGAGGGAGTGGTAGAACTCTCTCTTACAGCTGCTGAGAAGAAAGATCCCCAAGGCCTTGGCCTTCATTTCTATAAAAATGGAGAACCAGAAGAGGATGTTGTTGGACTCCAAGCTTTTCAAGAAAGGCAAGTTTCTGGGTGCCTTTTTACCTTTATATGAGGTGCTTTATTTCAAGTGACAGGAAAAGTAACTCTTTTGGGGAAGGTATGCAGGGTAGTGACAAACAAGCATTTTATAATAAGGGATACAATACAAATGTTTTTGCCCTGCATGCTGTCCCTGATTATCATCAATATGGCACCAACTTAATCTGGAACAGAGAGCAAACTGATAGATGCAGAAAACATTGTGATCTGAACATTACATAAATACTTGTTAGAAAGATGATTGAGAACAAAATAGACTGTGGCAACTGGCTGACAATAAACTGTGACCTTTTTTAAATTTTAGTAATTGTGTTTACAAAGGGATACAGTAACAACATTTCAGAAGAGTATTTCATAGATCATTGCAGTGAAAATTGTGAGGCTTTTATTTTCTTTTGCTGTATTTACAGATTGAACAGCTACAAGTGTATCACTGACACCCTTCAGGAGTTAGTGAATCAAAGTAAAGCTGCTCCTCAGTCTCCCAGTGTACCCAAAAAACCAGGTCCTCCGGTGCTGTCATCTGACCCCAACATGCTAAGCAATGAAGAAGCAGGGCATCATGTAAGAAACTCACAAAAAAATCATGACTGCACTCCACAAAATAGTGTCATTTGAAAGGGTGTAGAATTTATTATTTTTAAAAAATTATGGAATACTTTAGCAAAATAGATAAAAGTCAAGATTTTTCAGAAGTTGGCTTCTTTATGTACAGTGTTCATAGAAATGATGACATGCAAATAAAGTGAACCTAAGTATTGTTGCATACGTATTCAGTGCTTGATGTAATGTGACCACTTCTGGAGTAACAGCTTTGGCCTTTTCCTCCCTTAGTTTGAACAAATGCTAAAGCTGGCTCAGCGTTCAACAGATGAACTCTTCAGTATTGCACTTTACAACTGGTTGATACAAGTGGATTTGGCGGACAAACTGTTACAGGTGGGCTAATCTCTATACAATGAGATAATTTGTTGGAGGGTTCCACTGAACAGGAAGAGCTAATTGTAATAATTCTGATGCTTTAAAAAAGAGGAGAGAACAAGAATATAACTGTTATCTTTATGATTTTTGCAGGTCACTGCCCCCTTTTTGGAACCCTACCTTGTGCGGATGACCAAGGTTGACCAAAACAAAGTCCGTTATATGGATTTACTGTGGAGATACTTTGAAAAGAACAGAAATTTTAGTAATGCAGCCAGAGTCTTGGCTAAGTTGGCTGACCTGCACAGGTATGGACTATGTGTTATCTATTGCATATATTGAGGTAATTGGGGAAAAAACAAACAAACTAAAATCAAAATGTTATGTGCAGGTATTTTAAGAAAAGACCAAAGACAAGAAAAGGCCAATGCCCAAGGGGATATTTGCAAAAAAAATATAAATGCATGGAATATATTAGCTTTTAATCCAGGCCGTTATTGGAAAAAAATTATATGCTTATTTTATGTATTATACATTAGCTTGCAATGTATTTCCTGTTGCAAGTACCGTATATTAAGTGGTCATTTCTACACAGAATTCTATATGATGATGGTGTAACTGTGATGATATGAATCTATATGTGATGGTGTAACTGTGGAGGAGTGGATTGAGAAGGACACTAGAACGGAGCATGCAACAAAGATGGGGTTACATGGTTGGATGATGTCCTGCGTGATTTAGTAAAATCAGGAGAAGTCACGTACTAATTCCCAGAGTCTAGTTAGAATATAACTAACCCTCAAATAATTATATTAGGTACCCATTTTATTTTGAATATTTGTTTTGCAGCACAGAAATTTCTCTTCAGCAGCGTCTTGAATACATTGCGCGTGCCATTTTGAGTGCCAAAAGTTCCACTGCCATATCCTCTATAGCTGCAGATGGTGAATTCCTACATGAACTAGAAGAGAAAATGGAAGTAAGAAAAAATAATAATCTAAGCTACACTGTAAATGCATTATTTCACTTTGTCTCATTCACACATGACATTTTTATTACCAGTTCTGTAGAAACAGTTTTCTGTGTTTTCTTCCTGATGTGGCTGTTACGCAGTTGATAGGAGACTCTGAGGTGTAAGACAGTAATGTTTCTACATTTAAATAAGTTTGTTAATTCTGGGTGTATTCTTAAGCTTTAATTAAATTAAGCCAATCTTGAAATCTTTTATTTTTCTTTTTAATCAAGGTTGCAAGGATCCAACTTCAAATACAAGAAACATTACAAAGGCAGTATTCCCATCATTCTTCAGTGCAAGATGCAATCTCCCAGCTTGATGCTGAGCTGATGGATATAACCAAGGTGATTAAAATTTCTCTATATCAAAAGTCAATTTATCACATTTAGGGGGGGGGAAATGTTTTGCAAAGAATGATCCTATGCTGACTAGGAAAAGTAATAGAAAGACAGTTTGGCATTCCTGGTCTCAGAATCTGTGTTACCCTAGACTGTCTTTTTCTGTACTTTGGTATTCCTTCAGTCTTTAGTACTTTCTTCCATGTCTTTATTTTTTTTATTGTCTCTTAGATTTCTTCCTTTATTGGGAGAATTGTTAGAAAATTAATGGTATTAATTATAACTCCAGATAAAATTGAGGAGTGTATTTAAGAAGTGAAACTAAATGTAGTAAAGAAAGAAAATAATTTAGTGTTTGATAATAGTTACCTAAGTTGCACCTCTACTACTCCAATGTCTACCATACAAAATAAAAAAAAGCCGAATGTAAAAATTTCCTTTTTATTCTACTTAAATGTATAAAGCCTGGTAATTTTTCTTTCAGCTGTATGGAGAATTTGCTGACCCTTTTAAGCTTTCAGAGTGTAAGCTTGCAATTATACATTGCGCGGGTCATTCTGATCCTATCTTGGTGCAAACCCTCTGGCAAGAAATCATTGAGAAAGGTAGGTCTTAATGGACTAGGAGTGGTACAAGCTAGAACTATAGGAAAATGGTACAATTAAAGCTTTTAAGACTGTATGCTGCTATTGACATGCTGTTCAAGTGAGATGCATCTTTTCTGGACTATTCTGTAATATATTTTGTAAGCATAGTTAACTAGTAATTCGTCAACGTTATTACCTTTGGCTTGTGTGACTGAAGGACAGAAAAGTAATATTTTTCTATGTATGTTGGAGCATTTTGTATATATGGTTTGAATAATCACATTCCAGATAACTTTGAAGGAGTCATTTCATCCCTTATTCTTAGATGCCATTATACATGGACTTCAGAACACCTGTGAAATTTTGTCTGAAGGTTTCACTATTAGGAAATTATAATACAAATGTTAAATTTTTCGTGACAAAAGATTAAAAAATCTTCAGAGTTCAGTGTTTTCATAATGTTGACAGGAGTGGAAGCATAAGGGTTTTATCTGTTCATGGAGGAGCAGAGTGGTGGGCACAGCTCTGCAAGTCTAGCCACTCAGCTGTGATAATCTGCCTCACCCTTTACCATGAGCTGGTTATTCACTGTCTCTTACTGTTTTTTTGGTTTTTTTTTTCTTGGATTTTGTGCTCAAGGTTGCCACTGTGCAAACAACATTGACAGCTATTTGAGGGAAAAGCTATGTGGTAGTGGGGTTTTGTGGGTTTGTTGTTGTTGGGTTTGGCAGTGGGGTTTGGGGTGGTTTGTTTGTTTGAAGTAGATTTGCACGGAACTTCAAGGAAACATAAAAATCTGTGAATATATATGCATACACAGCAGAAATGTTGTATTTTCTCTTCCATTTGCTGATGTTGCACTGACAATAATGTAAGATTTTGATGTGTTAGTAGTAAATGTAAGGACCTCAGTGCAGTTGTGTATAAATGTGGAACACTTTTTCTGAAGTTCTCTCGAAATTACTTCTTTTCACTTTCAGAGTTGAGCGATAGTGTGTCTCTGAGCCCGGCTGACAGAATGCAAGCACTTAGTCTGAAGATGGTATTGCTTGGAAAGATATATGCTGGCACACCTCGTTACTTTCCTTTAGGCAAGTTGTTTAGCCTGCATAGTAATAAACATACACATTACATGAATGAGTCTCAGCTTTCCTTTTAGCCACTTAAAAAAAGTTTTAACCTAAGAAATGTATCTTCTTTTAAAATCTAAAGGGACAGAATATTGATAATTTTGTAATACGTAATTATATACTTGTGATCCATAATTACTGTAGTTATTTGTGAAAGTTTTCACCGTAGCTGAAGCAACAAATTACTTTAGCTGTCAGTAGTGATGGAGTTGATCTTGAGGGGTAGATGGGTAGTACTTTTCAGTTTTCTCTAGGAAATTAAGAACAAAAGCATTGTGATACTTGCTCATTATTACAGTGACTTTGACAAGGGATTGAGGAGAGGGAGGTTACACAAAAAGTAGAAATAGACTTCCTATTGGCCTCTAATTTTGTGAACACAGTATAATTGTATGATTACGAAACTATTACAGTTTTTACAGGTGCAGTTTTTCCTAGAATTTATCTGGGATTTAACCAGAAGTTACAGGTTTTCACTCTGAATGGGAAGTAAATGAAGCTTAGAAGGCAGCAACGGTTATTTTTGGATGGCTGTGCAGATCCCATTTTAGAAAGTAGTTAAGTTTGTTTGTATCAAGTACAAAGTAATAATGTTTGTTTATACATATAATAAGATTTTAGGCAACCATATTTATGTGCTGTCTTTTGAAGTATCTACTGCTAACTGCAGGGTCAGATTCTAAAAACAGAATACAGGAGATTTCTGGATGCTTTTTGGAGCTTCTTTCTGCTTTTGAGATGCTTGCATGTTTTGTCAACTTGGTATGATATAAAAACCTGGAAAATATATTGTTCAGTACTAAATGTTTAGTGCTGAACAATGTATTTTCAGTATTGTAAAAGAACATTTAGTGCTGAACAATATATTGTTAATTCTAACTGACACTTGACATGATAAAAGATGCAGTAGTGTTGCTGGCTGTTGTAGCAAAGGGAATGATACTATGTTCTTTTGTGCTGAAACAAAAGTTAATGAACTTTTCTTAAGACCGTAGTTCCATGGTAGAACTTTATTAAAGTACTTAGTATGAGTAATCTGTGTCATGCATTGCTGATAGCTTAATACCATCTTTGGAAGCAGTTAGATTTTGCATATCTTTCCCTCAGTGCAGACTGGAGGAAACTGTTACGTGGGCTTCACAGGAGAAAGGTATCAGCTATGTGGAAGACAAAATTAAACTTGGAGTACATCACTTTCAAATACGTTTCTTTGCTAGACTCCATTAACAAGTTGGAATCTAAACATCCATTATTTTTGTCCTCCAGACTTTTTAGTGCAGTTTCTAGAGCAACAGGTCTGCACTTTGAACTGGGATGTAGGTTTTGTAACATACACGATGCAAGAAATTGGAGTGCCGTTGCCAAGGCTGCTTGAAGTATATGACCAGTTGTTTAAAGCACGGGTAAGGAAAATAGCCACAAAATAAAAATTTTGTTTTCAACTACTATCAAGGTCTATTAGCAGGTAGCATAAAATAATGTAAGGTGTGATACATGAAAATATCTTCATAGCTTTCATTGTATTTTTTTACTTAAAGGCCCTTAATGCTGCTTTTTTCCCCCCGTTGATTTTATTCACTTCAATCCTAAAGTATGAGGAAAATTGTTAATCCTTTTACTTCACCTAAAGCTGATTTAGGATTAAGTAGGATTAGAATCGTTATGTTGTAGAAGGAACGGCATATCTTGAATATATAAATTTTATTTGTTTCCTATTAATGATTAAAATTTGCTATATTACTGCATCTTGTCTAATCTATTGATGCAGTAGGCATAAAGAATAAGAAGTCATATTTTAAACTTTTGGTTTGTAGAAAAGGCCTAAACAGAATTAAAACAAAGAGAATTGACTTGCTTCTTTTTACCCAGATTGCTTATGGTGTAAGGAATTCTGAACTTCTAAAATCTATTCCTTTACAGACTGTTAGGTAATGGAGAACTGAGTTAAATTCATGGATGCTGTAGCACTCAAAAGTCAAAATAGTACTTAAATGTAGACTTAATATGGATTAAGATAGAATTCCCATTTCTCTTACATTTTTGTTACCATGAAAAAATAATTACCACAGCTGGAAATCTGTGTGTACACACATTTTGGTTTTTTTTCCCCTTGTCTCCTTAATATTTGTCTCCTTAGTATTTTGGAATCTTTTTTTAGGACCCCTATTGGAATAGAATGAAAAAGCCTTTACACCTTTTAGAGTGTATTCATGTATTATTATCAGGATACGTACAGGATCCAAGCAGAGTGCTTCTGAGGTAAGAAAGGCAACTATATCCTAATAACCAGTGAAAGATATGAAATATCCTAAAGCACTGCACTTCAGCAGTTCCCAAAGCTTTTCTTCTTTAGTTTTGTATGAATTTAGTATTTCTTTCCTAGCTGTGATTATTGATATTCCTTGTTCAAAACCAGTTGGTAGAAACTTGCAGGGTCCTCCCTATAAACTACTTCAGTGAAGACAGTTTTCTCCACTTCACTGAAGATTCATGAGGAGCTGGGAGGATTATTTTGTAAATTTTGTCAACATACTTTAAGGACTAGTACAGACAAATTTGAGGGAATCTGGGAAGAGTGGAGAAAAATGAGAATCGGGCATCTCATGAATGAGACAGTGAACTGTTTAATGAAAAAAGGCTAGAAAGCACTGAGTTCTTGTATTCTGGAAAACAGAAGACTAAACATGGGGATAGATCTTCCCAAATGGTTTTTAAGAGATTGGTGATGAATCACTTTCAATACTAAAATTCAGCTGCTTCTGCAACAGGAAATAATTTAGGTTTAATATTAGAAAAAGTTTTTAGCTAAAAGAACAGCTATGTATTTGAACAAGTTGCCTGCATATTATGGCATCTCTAGCTTTGGCAACTTTTGTGAATAGACTATACAAACATCAGTCAGAACTGTTGTGTCTCAGAAACAATGAGCAGAACTAGGCAAAGTCTTGACAGCTCTTCTAACCATAAGTTTTTCTGATTCTCTTGAAAATATACATGTAAATATTCCCTGTACACATACAGAGTTTACATTGATCTTTTCTCACTTTTTTGGTCTTTTATGATTAGCTGATTTAAATACTCTAACTTATTAGAACTTTAGTGAATGTTGTCTAATTTTAATATCTACTTAGATATTAATACCTAAATTGGTGTGATTTGATACTAATTTTAGATATTTAAATTGCTATCCAAATTTATAACTTATACATTGATTTTATTTGTATCTAAAGTAATATCTAAATATTAAAGTAAATATTTCACATTGCTGTTAACTGTATCATGTTTTATTGTCTATATTTAATATCAGATAAATAGTAATGATTCATTTCTTTCCCATTTTGCCTTAGTCACAAGCATTAGATTTCAAAAATCAACTTTTCTAATAAATAGTTAAATACTTAAAAGTAGCTGACAGATGTCTTGCTGATATGTTATTCCATTAAAACTTAAAAGAATGCACACTTTATATTTCAGATGAATTCTAATATACAGAAACAAAAAGGAACTCATTATTCTGTTCTCTTTACAGGCGACGATTCACAAATGTTTGCTTGGATGCTGTTAGTTGCTACCTGGTTGAACTTCAGTCTATGAGCCCGACGCTAATGGTGCAGACTACTGTTGGGAATTTTAAATCACTACAGGCTAAATTAGAACGGCTTCACTGATTGGCTAATACAATAACAGGATCATTAGCTCAAATAAAATGAACTACTAAGTAAAAGTTCAGATGTCTGCCCTGAATCTCTGGAAGAGCAAATCCTCAGAAAGAAATTCTGAGAAAGCTGTATTTCCTGCTGCAGTTATCGATTGTGTGGCCTGTATGCGTGCTATTCTAAAGGTTTCTACAAATTGTAGAATGTAAATGTGACACATGGAGTTTCTTTTACTACTACCAAATTTTTTAACAATGGAAAGCTTTTTTTTTATACTGTTGAAATAAAACACATTGTGTGATCTTTCTCTTGAGGATTAAAAATATTTGGAAAATGTTTTTCATTTTCTTTTCTTAACATGAAGTAATGGAGAAAAGTAGGATGTAAAATCTACTTGATAGCTGGTTTACAATTATCAAAACAAGAAATGACAACTGCAGAAGGCAAGATGATGATAGAAGCGCATGTAGATGAGTCAGGTCATAAATGTGGTCATACCAGGGAGTAGTGATGCAATCATAACTCTGCATGAGTTTATTGGCGCGTCATTCAATAACAAAGATAATCATTATTTCATAACTGTGACTTTAAACGCAGCCTGCCTCTGTAAACAGAATGTCTGGGATTAAATTACATAAAATAGCAATATTGTATTGCAAGCAAAAGAATAGTATTAAAAGCCCATCAGGTTATTTTCCCTATTCCATTTTAATAAATATGTTGTATCTGTTAAAATCAAATAAAGAAGTCAAGAAGTGACTTCTGTCTACTTTCATTACATGCACACAAGCACCTCATCGTGTATATTCCTTAAAAGAAGCAAAGCCTGCTCATCATCCTGTATGCATGCTTCCTAAGATTTTAAAATCTCATCCTACAAGGAAATTTGTTTTGTCTGTTTTACTGGTATGCATTGTGTACATATTCAACGACATAAACTCTATATAACGTGCACAAGAAATTACCAGTTTATGCTGGTCTTTAGTCTTTCTCAAATAACTTCATGTAAGTAAATAATCAAAGAGTTTGGAGAGACACTTAATTGGGGAAAGAAGCAAATATCTCTATGCCTACAGAGTAGATTAATGTATTTTTTTCCAGGAGCAGTAATTGATAGACCTATCACACGTGTTCAAAAAACAGAAAAAAAGAAGTATAGATTAAGAGATTTATGTACATGCAAGTTACCTACTTATAGCCTTTACAACCAGATCTGATTACTATGCTCTAAAGTTTTGTTTAAAGTACAGCCATTAAATTTCTTTCCGTGTGAACTTCTGATGATCTTCAGCCAGAGAATGCACCCAGTGAAGTAATACATAAATGTATCTCCTTTTTACCTCATTAGATTAAAATAGAGCTGAAATCTTAATAGTGGCTTTTCTCTTTTGTCAGTGTTGAAGTTTCCTCATGAAGTATTTAAAGAGAGGAATTGCTGTATGTCCTGGGAAGAGGATTTGCATCTTTCCATATAAAGTATACTATTGTTAGATATTACAAGTTATTTTCTGCTGATAGCTATGTTTAACACCAAGAAAGTCACGTACATTTACCCCAGTCTTGTTATTGCAGTTTTGTTCATACAAGTAATGTCCCAAGTCTTGCCTGATGTATTTTTATTTCTGAACTTTAATCTGTGATTCTGTGATTTGCACAAAATTACATTGTATTGAGCCTATTCTGTAATCTAGGTAAGTAGATTTCTATTTTCAGATCTGGAGAAATGACCAAAGAGTTGGGAACAGGCACAAGTCACAGGCTTGAGTTTTAGCTCTTTTTTTTTTTTCCTCATTAATAGAATAAGAATGCCTCCGGTGATATTAAAAGTTTTTCAAAGTATGAGTATTTCAAAGTGCATAAAGAGTTATCTCTGATATTTTTCTGAGGCTTGCAGGTAATTTCAGTGTAGACATTATGTTTTGTTTTTGTAGCCCTTGCTCTGCTCTCAGGTAGAGAAAGGGTAAGTTCTGTTTCCCAATTTGAATTCGGAGAGATGTGGAAACCCGAGATCAGAGAGGGGTGGGTGGATTAATGCAGTAGGTGAAACAAATGGTGACAAGTACAGGGAAGTAACTGACCAACGTGAACGTGTCCTTAACGAAATTATCAACAACTCGATGATTATTTCTGGTTTTTATGTTGTTCCCA